>JAEIFT010000428.1:0-230386 GCA_018904225.1 Lordiphosa mommai | reverse complement strand
GTTGGCCGTCTTTGATAAAAAAGATTTAATAAAATCCATTAAATTTCTCTAAAATCCTACTCAAGAACAGACTTTGTTGACCCTTTTTCTCGGCTAGAAGACATGAAAAAAGTAGAATCACAATTTGAGTCGTTTAAATCGGATGCACCATTACGATGCTATTCTATTTTTAAGTCTTATGTTCTTTGTCGTTTATCTCGCAAACTGTTGTCCAAAATAGGATTATATTCTCGACGTGTAGAACTTTAAACCGCTGATAGTGAAAAAAAATTGGGTTGCTGAGTTCACATGGAATGACCCATATGTATGTTTGAGTTCAATTCCAGAAATGACTACTTGGGGAATATTGTGGTCTGTATGTTTTAATGTAAACTAGTCTTTCAGTTTTAGAGCTTCATTCAGATATTCTTCTTCTGCAAGCTGCTAAAATATCGGAACCAACCGGATCGGATAACTATATCTTATAGATGAGACAAAAAATATTTTGTAATTTAAAATAGTGCCAGACACTCACTCACATTTTTTAGTAATGCTGTTTCTACGATGGGAGTATAGAACTTTTAAAACTGAGTAAGAAGATGGCATAAAAACGCAGACGGGCATGGGGTCGAAGACAAACATCTGAAGAATTTTATAATTCCCTCTACGGTATAAAAGTAATGATAGCCCTGATAAATAAGAAATTATAAGTTCGAAATGAGAGCTTCGACTCTGAAAGGGGGGACGGTCCAACTCACTCTGCATATTTATCAGGGATGCTTATCTCGTAAACCGAACCAATGACCAAACCGGTGTTCTTTCGAAATTGCTGAACCAAACAGGTTGCTAAACTAACAACTATCAAAATGAGATTTTTTATATATATTGTTATCTGATCTTTCATATGCTTTCAGTGGGCACCCCTACGTAACGTTTATAAAAAGATTAGTAAGTGTTCTTCTCGTTCAGAGAATATTCTGACGCTTACTTTTGTTTGGACATCTGGCCTTTTTTTTTCGCAAATCCCATAACAGCTGCTATGGTATGTATTTCATATTCGCTATATTTCTATTAAGAATCTAAGTTGTTTAAATGCTATCTAAGAAATCTATTTCAACAATAAATGCAAAATGTCGTAAGTTTCAGTTAAGAAAGTTCGAAAAAATGGAAAAGGGATCATGCGCAATAATATATTAATCATGAACCACTGAACCGAACCAAAATCGTCGTTCAGATTACTACAGAAACCCTATTATGAACCGGACCGGTGGTCTAAAGTATATGTGAACCACAGCACCGAGCGGTTTGCATCCCAGATATCTTCTATACATACCACAGATCTTAATAAAAATGTTTTTTTTTTTATTTATTCAGCAAACATTTTTTTAAATTTATAATTTAGGAATTTATTAGAGCCAAGCTTATGACAAAAAGCTTTTATTGGGCTGCTTTTTTGTCATTAGGGTACATTTGTACCCCAAGAAACTTTCAACACAAGATTTAAGAAAATATATTCAAATATTTTCGGAGTCAGAATCAAGGCGATCAATTTGATCGGTCAGCATAACAGGGAGTGACGGATTGACAAATATATGATAAAGGTGGAGGTGGACGTATGATTGGCATTCGAACTCCATTTGATGAGTTGCTGATCCCAACCTCCACACAAAAAAAAAGTAGTTAATTATTTTCGACCATTTGTTGCTGCTGACATTCCCAAGAGAAGCGTCAAAATAATTACAAACTTTTTTCAGCTCATATCCATCGAAATTCAATCAGCTGTTTTAGTCGCACAAGTTGGCAGCGCCCCTGAACATTTCGAAGGGTATGAGTTTGTTAACTGACACACTTTTTTATACCCTTGCAGAGGGTATATTAAAATTGTCACGATGTTTGTAACGCATAGAAGGAAGCATCTCCGACCCCATAAACTATATATATTCTTGATCAGCATGACGAGCTGAGTCTATATAGCCATGTCCGTCTGTCTGTTTCTATGCTATCTCCTCCCTCAGTTTTAAAGCTATCTTGACCAAACTTTGCAAAAAGTCTTTAAATACACATAGGCTGCACATTTGTGGGAATTGGCTGGATCGGATGACTATATCATATAGCTGCCATAGGAACGATCGGTCCAAAAACAAGTTCTAGTGAGTAAAACTTTTTTGTTTTCTATCGTAGCGTCACCAATCGTGGTATTTATTAGTTTTATATACTTTCACACAATTCTGGAAAAATTTATCAAAATCGGATAACTATAGCATATGCCGCCATATAAAACGGTTGGTCAAAAACTAGTTCTAGTGAGAAAAACTTGTTTGTTTTCCATCGTAGCGTCACCAATCGTGGTATTTATTAGTTTTATATGCTTTTACATAATTCTGGAAAAATTTATTAAAATCGGATGACTATATCATATAGCTGCCATAGGAACGATCGGTCTAAAAACTAATTCTAGTGAGAAAAACTTTTTTTTCATCAATGGTAGCGTCTTTCAAAAACTGCAAGGGTATTTAAAACATCGGCGTAGCCGATGTTAGCCTTCTATTTTTTTGTATGGAGTTGATACCCATCGAATCGGAATCGATTTAGCTGGTGTGTGAACCATGCTTTAAACTGGTCGATGTAACTGGTCTATGAACTTTATTTTATCCTAGGCATCATAACGACAATTTTCATAATAAGTTCAGTCGTTCATTTAAGTCTAAGTTCGTACTGAACAAACGAAATGAATCACTATTCAAACCAAAGTTACTCGAATGAAAAACTATATGGGCTTTATCTGCGAAAAATTAGTTATGGATCTTAATCTTCAAATTTAAAAAAAAAAGTCCAGTTTACTTATAAAATGTATCTTTAGATTCCTTAGATATTCCAGTTTAAGGCAGATATTAAAACAACGTTTTTAAGAATTGGTAGCTAACTTTGAGGAGATGTGGCAAGTTTTCAAACATCTTAAAGTATTCCGTAGAACTTTTTTCAAATCATAACATTAGCATAAAAAATACGGCTTATTTGGGAATATCTACAATTTCGAGAAACTAAATCAAAATAGCGGGTACCATGCATGAAAAATACTTAAAAGAGGTGGGAGGAGGTTTGACAATCAGGGATCTTTGTTGATCAACCGCGCATTTACCTTCTGTCAGCATATCCTTGCCCGATTTGGGTCGCTTTTGATCCAGTTTCACATCCGTGTCATCATTGTCGGTGGCAACCATTTCCAAATCATCAGAGATCTCATCATCATCGGACATCTCGGTGGTCCCAAGGAACTCAAAGTTCGCCATTACCGCCGCCTCTGTGTCCAGTATGATGGCATCGTTCGATTGTTGCACTTTTTTAGCGGGAGTATGACGGCCTAATGTGAGCAAATTATTCAAATCTTCACAATGGGGGGAGCGGGGTGGGGGCCAAAGGCACACGCCGCACTTACCTTCTGATTCTGAGGCACGTTTATTGCTCTCATTGCCATTAATATTTGGACTGAGATTCTCGCCACCGCTGCCACCGCCCAGCCCGATGCCACCGCCGCCGCCGCCATCGTGTTCTGCATTATTATTGAGTCCCAATATGGAGCGCACCCGATTTGAGCGGACATCGATAATGTTGTCTGTGTAACCAATTTCGGCCAAATATTGACGCAACATTTGTCGGCCCTGTCGCCACGTAGTATTCGATACCGAACTGTAGGGCACCTCGGAATCGGTGGCCACATCTCCGGCCAGACCGGCATCCTCATTCGATGGCTTGAACTCATTCAATTGGGGCGGATCGGTGCCATATTTTAATCGATAGAATTTGGCCCGCTCCTGACGTAAAGCGTATTCCAGCATTTTGATGCGTCGCGTTAGATCCGATTTGAGACTTTCCAAGCATTTGCGTTCACCCAGAAGCATGGCAATGCGGGCCTACAATGAAATGAAGAAGGTTAATATTAATAATAATAATAAAATAAATCTATACTTATATATAAAAGTGAATGTACGTATGCTTAAATATACTTATGGGTTTCTAAATCATTCAGGATTCCTGATTAAATTTGTTAGAAAATGTTTTAGACTTTTGTGGGAATTCCTGATTTTTTTTTCTGATTTTGAGGGATCGGAATCTTATGTGGTTACCTTTGTGTAGGAAGTTAATTGCAAATTTTTAAAATTTCGAAATTGAAAATTTATCTCGTCGCATCCCGAAGATTTTAAATTATTTTCCAATCTGCCTGAGGAACCATTCCCATTCGGATCTGTTTTTTGCATATCAAAAGTAAACCCAAAATTTTACCGCTTCCTTTTAAATAAAAAAAATAGTGCGAGTGTGGTTAAAACAGTGTTGGAAAACAATGTTGGGAAGCAATGTTAAAAACAGTGTTGGATAACGATGTTGGAAAACAGTGTTGAAAAACACTGTTGAAACCAGTGATGAAGAGCACTTTTACAAAATTGTGTTGATAAATAGTGTTGTAAAAACAGTGTTGTAAAACAGTGTTGGAAAACTCCCCAAAGACCGAATGGTCTAAAACATACTACCACTTAAGTTGTATTAAAAATGCATCGGTTGTCCAGGCGGTTGCTTTGAGTGTTAGCGTTATGCGTTACGCGTTACGTATTAGGCGTTATTTTAATATTAAAGATTTATATCAATTTACCAGGGATGCAAACTGATTCTGAACCGAACCGAACCGCTAATTCGTGCTCGTAAACCGAACCGCGAACCGAACCAGCGTCTGTTTGAAAATGCTGAACCGAACCGGTTCACCTACATTTCCCTAAAATTACTTTTTTGAGACTTTCAAAGAAATTAATGCCTCTATTGAGGGTCTATCAAAATGTAGAGATTTACAAACTACCTTTTTAAGAATTGCAATCTGTCGACTGTCGGGTTTCTGTGTTTACATCTGATTAAGACCATTTTCTGAAATTGTCGAGTCTTTTCTAATTTTGCGTTCTTTCCTTTTGAAAGTTTCAGATCGAATTATGTGGATTTTTTTCTACTGCACTTATAAGCTTTTGGAAAGATATTGTGAGTGTTCCACTCAGTTGTGGAACTAACTTTACTATGATATCTGTGTTTTGACTTCCGTGGATGATCTGGTGGCTTAGGATCCAATAGTTAATCGGTGTTTTCGATATGACTATGATATGTACTACATTTATACCCTTAAAGATAATACTTAAAACTTATGAATGGCGTCTGCATATCTGACTTTATACAGTGTTGTACATAAATAATTATATTTTAAAGTTTTTTAAATGATTTTACGACTTTAATTTCGAAAATAATTAATAAAAGTCAACATTTTCTTATTAGAAAACTGAGCCGAACCAAAATCGTGGTTCAGCTTGCTCTAAAAACCATTATATGAACCGGTGGTTTAAAACCTCTATAAACCATTGAATCGAACCAGTCTTAGATCTCGAGCAGTTTGCATTTTGCAATTTACAGCAGATTTAAAACTTTGGTAAAAAAAAAAAAACTTTAAAAAATATATGTTTAAAGAAAGTAATGAAGCAGTTCGATTCCTAGGACCCGATATAGGAGAAACCCGTTGAAGTTGATCAGCAACGTCCGTTTCTACTTCTTTATTGCCCTGAAGACGCGTAACACTACACCTGGAAACATAATTGAACCAGTATTAGCCGGTTCATAACTCTTAAATTATACGAGCTATGTACCGATTTAAAAATAAATCAAAGCCATATTTAAGCTGGAATATGGGTTGTAAAATGAATTAGATATTTTTACCCGGCTCAAATCCAATTCTGAACCAATTTGAATCAGAATATAAGTGGAAATCGATTTCAAGCGGGTTTAAAGAAGATCAGAATAATTGATTTTATACTCTATCATAACGGTATTGATACAATTTTAAAATTGTTGGAAAGTAAAAACATTAAAATCTATCGGCAATCGATCTATCAGCTAATCTATACATATATAACTGTATATATAAAAGTAAAAGTACACCTAATTCTGTTTTTACACGGTTTTGATTTAACACGGTCTACAATAAATGTATAAAAGTCATAATTTACTTTAAAAAATATATTCTATTCTGTTTTTATGTAATAAACTGTGCATTATTGAAAGTTTAAGTATTTGGATCCAATCCCCATTTCTTCTATGTACAACTTCATGTCTTTTCTTACACTGTTTTTTTTACACGGTTTTTTCTGGAATGTATCTACCGTATGTATGTATGTATATTCCCTAATCCACTGAACCGATGTTCATGAAATTTTGACAGTAAGTTCATGTCGATCAGAAAAGAGTCATAAACTATGTCGGGATTTACACCGTGAAGCAAACTTCATGAAGTTTTCTTAGTAGGCGTGAGATTTAAATGTATTTCTTTACTATTCGTTTAAAAGGTCAGATAGATTTCCTCTAAATTCCACGCCTTCTAAGAAAACTTCATGAAGTTTGCTTCATGGTGTAAATCCCGACTTATTCCCAAGTCTGAGAACCGATTCGAAAGCGGTTTAAGCCGGTTCACAAGTGGTGTAGAGCCATATCTCAATAAATTGTGAAATCTATTAGATTAAATATTAGTCTGTAGGTGAGTTATACGAAGACCGATAGTTCAAACCCGGTTCCAACCCCACTGAACCGGTTCACAAGTGGTTCAGAGCCATATCTCTGGAACCAGAACTTCATGAAATTTCACAGTATTTTTATGTCGATTGGGAAAGAGTCATAGGCTATGCCCCCAAGTCTGCGAACCGGTTCGAACCCGGTTTAAATCGGTTCAAAGGTGGATCAGAGCCATTCCTTTGGAAATTGTTGAAGGAATAAACTTGAAATTTGATATTTATTTTAGTTATATAGAAATAGACATTTCTTTGGTTCAAAACCGTACCCGCTGAACCGATTCAAAAGTGGTTCAGAGCCTTAACTTCGAAATTTGTGAAGCTATGAGTTTTCCGGCGATTAAAACGCGTTTTGAATTAGTTTGTGGAAAGTGATTCATAACCAGTACAAATTTGATTATAAAGTCTTTCATAACGGTATCAAAATTTTTATAAATTGTGTGAACAAAAAATATCAAAACAATTTTTAAGGACCCAAGCGGCACCAACAATTTGGAGATTATTGATTTGATTCCTTTAATGATAGAAATGTAAAATGCGTTAAATAGAATAGAAATTAAATTTGTTCAGCGATTGAAAACTTTCCATATGCTTTGGCAACCCTATCCCCACCCTCCATCTCCCAGCTCACCCCTTGCTGTCGTTGCAATCCAATTGCGTTTGGATTGCGGCGTCGCATAATTGGACGCTTGGCTGCGTTAGGCCAACGAAAAACAATTAAATTCAATTAATTGTAATACAAAAATTACATACAACTTGGCACAATTAATGCATATAGAGAGCAAGTGAGAGAGAGAAAGAATGAGAGAGAGAGCGGCTGTTGCCGTCTGTTCAATTCAATGAAATGCGTAAAAACTGCAAACCCCCCCTCCTGCATCCACCCACTTTGTGTTCATTCAGCAGCAGTGGCAACTATGGCAACAAAATGTGCAGTTATGACTGCGCAATTTGCCAGGGGGAGGGGGAGAGCAGACGCCGGTAGTTAGTGGGGCGCCAAAGCTGACATAGTTGCTCTTGCTGCCAACCGAGCGCAAGGTGCGTAACATAAACCAACTACTTTTGCTGCTACCAAGACGACGCCCTCCCAGAAACTGGGCGGAGGAGGTAAAAGTGGGAGCAGCAGCAGCCGCCAACCCAACCCACGCATGTGTATTCAATAACAATAACAATTTCTACGTGCCAACAGCCGCTCTCACTCTCTCCAGCTTGCTCTCTCTCTCTCCTCCTCTCTGTTGTTGTTTACTGTTAATGGAAACATGTTCTGCATTTGAATTAACGCTCAATGGCATTTCATTTGCCACGCTCAAGTTTGCTAATTAAAAGCAACGCTTTAAGCCGTAAAACGACGCTGATGAAGATCAGCAGCTTGTCAAGAATGGCAGAGGGGAGAAACCAAAAGGCCACAAATTGCCCCACAACATGCACAACTGGCGTTTCTTTTTTTTTTCTACTTCTTTATAAAATTACAAATTACTAATTACAAATGGCATGACAAATGCGCATTTATGATGATGGCAAAAAAAAAAAGAATGTTTATTTAAATAATTAATAAACGCACTTGGCAAGAAATTATTGCATAATCAAGAAAAATATTAGATGAATGCAAAAAAAAAAACGCCTGGCAGCTAAACATTTCCTCTAATCTTTGAAATTTTTATTTATTTGTGAAATGATTGAAACTTTACACTAGTTTACAAACATTTTGCAAAATAAATTTCCAATCCCAAAAAAAACTAAGTCGAAAAATTGTTTGTCATTATTTAGAAATAAACAACAAATATTTCAATTTTGAATCAAGTATTTATTTTAGAAAATTTATTTTTCCAAGGTAATTGAATGTTCTATTTATCTTCTATAGAAAATATTACAAACTTTCTTTCTAAAACGGATCCTTAGCAGCCTAAGGTTACTGGAGAAGGGCGGTTTCTGAAGAAGTGTATGGTCCTTCCAGCTGAGTCTATTAAATTGACCCATTGTGATACCGCTTGAGGACTTAACTTCTGTCCATTCCAAGCCGAGACAAAAACGGACTCTCAACTAATCACAAAATACTCCAACATACTGACCCCCCTAGTGCTAGAAACTAATCTTCCTCATAGCCATATGTACACACTTGAACCAAAGACATTCTAAGCTGGCCATGAAACGATCAATTCGGATGTGTATCCTAGTTGGACAACAAAATCAAAGAAAATATTAAAACAATGCTTTACCGCATACAGCATTGGTCAATCGAATTGGAAAGTGACGGCACATCCATCGTATAGCCCCGACCCTGCACCTTTAGATTTTCACCCTGGGGCGATCTAATTAGAGATTTGATTTTAGCATGCAAACTGCGTGCGCAGCAACGCTATAAAAATTAAAAAAAAAAGCAAAATTCTTTAAATGGTAAACTGTCTGTCCAAAAACATTTGTTCCCTATACGAATTAGAAAAAAAGGGGAAATATCTGAAAAACTCTTTTTAATATATCGATTTCAAGCCTTTTTTATTTTTAGACGAACAATTTCGCTAAACGCTTCTTTTTCTTCAGAAAAATCATCTTTTTGACGCCCAGACAAGCTCGCCGCCTTAGGACCGATTTCTCATCATTTTCTATCACGTAAACTTACAAATACCAAGTGTATTGTAAAATCTTTCTAAAGAGCAAAGAATTATTTCTAAAATTTTGGTTCGATATAATCAGCGCTAAAATCAACCGCATCCCCGCCAAAAATAGAGATCTTTTGCGATTGGGATAGATTTGAACCCATACTATAAGACTACGGTCCAATATAGCTCATAATAAGCTGGTAAAATACTTAACGGGGTATATCAGCTCTAACGAGAAGGCAAAGCTAACTTCGACTGTGCCGAAGTTTTAATACACTTGAAAAACTATACTTCAACTGATTTAACCGGTAAAATATTTATAGGATATAGATATCAGATATTTAAAATTATGAAATCATTGATAATAAAAATTTGATACCATAAAAAAAAAAACTTTTCTTAGTAAAACACATTTCCGACCGATCGGTCCTATGGCAGCTATATGCTATAGTCATCCGATTTTTATAAATTTTTTCAAAATTATGTGAAAGCATATAAAACTAATATATTCCAAGATTGGGGACGCTACGATAAAAAACAAAAAAGTTTTTCTCACTAGAAGTAGTTTTATGGCCGACCGTTTATATGGCAGCTATATGCTATAGTCATGCGATTTTGATAAATTTTTCAGATTTGTGTGGAAACATATAAAACAAATATATACTACGATTTGAGACGCTACGATGGAAATCAAAAAAGTTTTTCTCACAAAGACTTATTTTTCGACCGATCGTTCCTATGGCAGCTATATGCTATAGTGATCCGATTTTGATACATTTTTCCAGAATTATGTGGAAGCATATAAAACTAACATGTACCAAGATTAGTGGACGCTACGATGGAAAAACAAAAAAGTTTTTCTAACTAGAACTTGTTCTTAGACCGATCGTTCCTATGGCAGCTATATGATATAGTCATCCGATTCGGTTCCGACATAATAGTTGCGTGCAGTAAAAATAAGACTCTGTGCAAAAGTTTAGCCCGATAGCTTTAAAACTGAGGGACTAGTTCGCGTAGAAACAGACAGAGACAGACGGACAGACGGACAGACGGACGGACGGAAATAAATTCAGATCGTCATGCTGATCAAGAATATATATACTTTATGTGGTCGGAAATGAATATTTCTGCTTTACAAACTTCTGGGCAAAATTAATAATTAATATAAAAAGTTATCTCCACGCTACTCGTCAGCTTGTTTGTCGTCTTAGCGCAAATGCCACACACACATATGCATACAAAATTTGTGTGCTGCACGCTTCGCGCTCTTAAAAAAGCTCTTAGTTGACCGCTTAGCACATTAACTTATTTTCTCACTTTTCAAGCTGTTCAAACCGTCCTCTTATATGGCATTCATTCTGAACCGAAACTTTATCTAAACAGATGAAGAGATCGTAGGGTAGAAGGTCATAAATTTTAAAGGTCTGGTTCAAGGTCAGATTCGAGGTACCCTAAAAATGCGAACCGATTCTACGTGATTCAATTATGGACCGAGTTGCAGGCTTGATTTAAGAAATATATTTCAATTGGAGGGACAATATCGAAATTATATTGTATTAAAGTCCCTAGTTTGAACTATTTTCTATATAAAAATATTTTCCAAAAGATAATTTCAGTCTATGAAAATTGATTTTTCCCGCAGAAACAATTTCCATTAAAATAAACTTTGAAACAATGAAACATTCTTTTAGACCGGCTGCAGTTTAATTAACATGAAGGAAGCTGCTGTCAAGAGAGAGAGAGACACACACACACACACACAAACGAAAAAGATTTTTTTATTTAATATACACTCGACACCACAAAAAAAAAGAAGTCAATGTGACTAGAAATAGAAGCAAGGAAAAGCATAAGCAACAAAATACATAAAACTAAAATTGGCGTCCCACAAATGATTGGATTCTATGTGTTTTAAGCGACATTTTGCAAACTTGTTTGGAGAAGCGGATTGTGTGAATGTGTCTGCAGGGCAAGAGTGGGGAGACAGGTGGACGACAGGTGGAAGTCAAGGCTCTTGTGTTAAACCCAAAAAAATTAAAATAAAAAAAAATTGATTATTCCTTCTTACCTACAATTCCGCCTCTCCACCTCCCACTGAGCGCGCTCGAGTTCAAAGCTGCGACATGCTGTATGAAGATTCTGGGTATTGTGTATTGGGGCGTAGTGGCGGCCCTCTCCGGCCCCCCCGGCGGGGGATATGCGATTGCCCGCCATCATCGGCGGCATTTTTACGTTCACCTTCCACCTATGCCAGTCCCACTTCCACCGACATTGAAGTGTAAAGTCCCTGCCTGCGTACAAAAGTGGTCACTAACATTGCATTCATTCATAGGCAAACCAGCTTGTTCTTGCAATAGGACTCACTTCGCGATTTCGCTTTTTCTTCGCCTTGCAAACTCTTCGAACTTAGGTTTTTTTTTTCCCCTATGTAGAAAAAAAAATTTAAATTCCATTTTTTTTTTTCTACTTCTCTCTCTCTCTCTTTTTTTCTATTTAATATAAATTTTAAACATTTTTTATTTTTTTCACTTTCACTCTCCTTTCCTCTTTTCCTTCTTCATTAATTTTGTCCAACGTAAACTGAGAAATAAATATTAATATTTTTATTTTTTTAATTTTAAATATACAACAAAATAACCCTCACCTAAATAAAAATAACAAAAATTTGTGGGGGAAATTTAGAGAAAAATAAAGCAAAGAATTTGATCAAAAAACTCCTCAAAATTTCATAAATCCTTTCGGTTTGGATTTCTTTATACATTTAAGGGTAGTATTTTAACTACACTCAATATAAATTCACATTTTTGTATTTGAATCAAGTACAAACGTTGTGATTACTTGATATTAATTCGAAAATATTATTTCATATACGATATTTTTAATCTCGAAATACTTGATTCTAGACCAGCGTTTATCAACAAGAGCGAGGTATAAAAGCGGCTCTGACCTACTTCATCAAACGCTGGCCAGCGACTAAAACATTGTTTGCTCTCTTGGCGAATGGCCTCGTGTGAATTGCCGAATGTGTGTTCATCCGTCAGTCGCTCTGGGTGACAAACGCTGTTCTAGACCGCTACATTTCGAACTAAATTAACATATTTTTGATCGTTACAGGTAACCCTATCCTATATTACTTAAAAGTTTTTAAGAACGAAAAATTCTTCGTTGAGGTTTTATAAATTCTAAAGTAAACCCTAGAAGTTCTTCTTAAATCAAACTAAGATCACATCAAAAAGGCTTAGCCCATAAGCCCATAAAATTCTAAAGCTGTAACGTATAAAGGTCATGAATTAACCAAAGACGTGGAAGGAATAACTAACAACACTTCATAAGCAAAGTGATAAAATCAGTTGGGAATTTTAAGGACTTCTTCTTGTTCAAATAATTTGCATTCTCAATCTCTTTTTGGCTTAAAATTCGTCTATAAAGTCTATTTGGTACTTAGTCGGGATTTACACGATGAAGGAAACTTCATGACGATTTCTAAAAAGCTCTTGCTTGTAGGAAAGGGGAGTGGTGGGGAAGCTTACCCCTCAACACCTCTTTCCCACAAGCAAGAGCTTTTTCAAAAACATCATAAAGTTTGTTTCATCGTGTAAATCCCGTCTTAGTCAATCAGAACACAAAACCGAGAACTTTGTACTTAAATCAAGTACAAACTGTGTCAACAGTACGATAAGTAAGAAAACACTTGATACAAGTACCAAATACTTGGTTCGAGTAAAATTTTTTCAATCCCGAAATACTTTATTTTAGATCGTTTCGGGATACATTAGGTACGTTTTGGGCTATTCCAAGGTTTTGGTCTTGAACCAATCCCGATTCGTTCTTATAAAAATGATTCGTACTTAGTTTAAGTACACCCAAGAAGTTTTAGCTTTCAAAAGGTTGATTTTCTAGGTGTATTATTATAAATCCACGTGGATTATGCCAAATATTCGGTGGTTCGATTGAAATTTATTTCATTGAATTCAGAGTGCTAAAAGGAATACCTGGGTAGGTGAGCTTTCAGCACGACCCGAACAGTTCTACAACTTTGTTGATGCCAAAAAAGATCTTCTCTGTTTCCGACATCCCTTTCCTTAGTTAATGTAACGGCTGACAATTACTCTGACATTTTTATATCTGACATATTTGTATCGTTTTTTCAACGGTGCTACCAAGGATACCGGGTGGGCAGTTGAACTACATATGAAAACTGTACGCTTTATAGAATAATGTTCATAGTGCTGCCATTTTACGAGAGATTCGAAGAAAAATTCTAGAAAACGTATTCCTAGTTTCAGTACAAAATTTCTTAGATTAAGTACGAAATAATCTTCAAATGTCGAGCCAAAAAAATATGCAATGAAAAATTCGAAATATTTCAACACGAAACTGTCCCTAAAATTCCCAACTGGTTCTATCACTTTACTTATGAGGGATAGTAGATTTCAGGCCTATAGTTATACCTTCTAGGTCTTTGATAAGCCAGAGAAAAGTTTACATAGAAAGACAATATGAGACGCTGCTACCTTAACATTGCAAATTTGTCAGCTGTTCCCCGTCAGTTTCGCTCTCTGAGTTATTTCTGACTCGCTGAACCTTCCTAATTTACGAAGTATCTAATATTAACGATCCCAAGATCGCTCAGTCAAGAGCCTGATTTTTAATTCGCGTGGCATTCGCAATAAGTCATTAATAAGTCACAAGACCAAACAATGTACATTTGTGGGATTGAAATAAATCAACCTTGCTTTAGATTAAAGAGTGACACAACTATGCAAATCTTTCAAACTCTTTCGCTTATCTTTAAGTTTTCGCTCAAGAAAAAGGGACCTACAGTTTAAAGCCGAATCCCAAATTTTTTTGAGTAGCTCTTTCATTGCGCCAACAGCTGGTGAAGCTGACCTTATGTGTAAAAGTTTATAAGAAAAAACTTTTAATTAAATGTTTCGGACCCCACAACCATCCGCACTTATAGCAGGGACACACGCTACTCACTGAGCCATACAAGTGCTACTTCTTCCGTTCATCTTCTCCTCCCTAGAAGCAAACTTTATAAAGATGTTGCCGATCTTAATCAAGGCAACTTTGGGTTACTTAAATGTTTATTAAAATTTCGAAATTAATTGCGAAAAGTAATAAAACTTTTTTTCACTGAACCGAACACCATTGCATGTACCAAACCGGTGGTTTTTATCTGCTGAACCGAACCAGTTCTAATTCCCAAGCGATTTGCATATTGGATTTGAGTAAACCCAAGAACAAAACATACTTGAAATGTGAGTATAAATTACATACCAATCATACCAGAACTCGGTCAGTCGTTTTTTTCCGGAGTGTAGGGATTTTAACCCAGATCAAAATAAAGAGAAGAGAAATTATAAATTTAAAAAGGGATTATGCAATATCCGTATTAGTTAAATAGCAGATTTATGCACTTGTACATTAATTGGCTATTCTAGTCTTTGAACGGGCTAATTCCTTTTTCAGGTTAATTCCAGAACTTTTCAAAAACCAAAATCGTTTAAAAAGAAGCTATAAATCTAGCTACAACCTAGCCCAATTGGCAGCACTGAACACACACGCACGCACTCACACTCACCCAATCGCACAGAGATTTGAATGGCGATGAGATTTTACTAGGCAAAAGGCACGGCACAGCCACAGCACGGGTCAAAAGAGAGTTTAATCAAATTTTTGGTATAGGGATTCCGAGATTTGGATACCGCTTCTCTGTTGATTTCGGGGCGCGCTGCTGTTGGCTGGGCTGCTGCTGCTCTAATTTTTCTTAATATGCATTGCCGCTCTGGCTGCTGCTGCTATTCCGGCTGTCACCGCGGTTGCTGCTGCTGTTCGATTTGTTCTTTTAAGGCTTGCGTTGCCAACATGCACACGCACTTCCAAAATTCACGTTAGGCTTTGCTAGTTAACTTGACAATTTTGTTTACTATTTACAGCTTTTTCCAAGGAAACGTTGTTGCTAGCTTTTCCTATCCCTGTTTTTTTTTTAGACAATTTGAAAGGAGCCAGACGAAGACGAAATGCCGCTATTTGCAGACCGTTTGTGTGTGTGTGTGTTTGGTTGATGGCGGCGTTTTTAGTACGTTTATAACTAATATGATTAATATTCTTTTGCACACACAAAAAAAAAAAGTCGATTCAGCCGTCAGAATGTTTGGCCTGGAACTCTGAAAATAACAGAGTTTGCAATCTCCCCACAATTGTTCTCTCGCTTGCACACGCGCCACCTGCCGGCCCGTCTGGCCACACTCTTATATGTTCGTCTCTCTCGTCGAGTCTATATACAAAGAAATACACACTCACACGCACAGACACACACACACACACAAATACACTGGCAAAGCCGAAGTATTTTCACTTTGTTCAATTTCAATTTAATTTTGCCTGGTTTTTTAAACCAAATTTAAACACTTGCGAGCATTGAGCTCTCGATGCGTTTGCTTACTTTTGCACTTGAATGCAACTCTTAGCTATATTTAACAATTTTTCGCTTGCTTTTCATTGGTATTTTTCACGCGTAATTCCTGTCTGTGAGTTAAGACCATCGATAACCGATATCGATATCTGGCGTTTAACAGCACGCAAGGCAGGAGATATCGATTCAAGCACAGTGGCGTGGGTTAGGCAAAAATTAGGTTTATGTTATCGAATTAAATTAAATAATTGAAAAATAAAAAAATATATATATATTTTCAAAAAGTATTAATAAATAAATTTTAACACCCAAAAGTAAGCAATAAATAAGGCAAAATTAAGTTTTTTGTTTTTCTTATGAAAATTGTAACATTTTGATGTATATCTTGTGATATGAATTTAATTTAAATATTGTTTATAACCAGGGAATAATACCGGAACCGTTAACCGAAATAAACCGTTTCAAGCCACGTACCGGTATCAAAACCGAAACCGATATTAAACA
This sequence comes from Lordiphosa mommai, assembly GCA_018904225.1. Classification (NCBI taxonomy): domain Eukaryota; kingdom Metazoa; phylum Arthropoda; class Insecta; order Diptera; family Drosophilidae; genus Lordiphosa; species Lordiphosa mommai. The sequence goes on along the minus strand of JAEIFT010000428.1, from coordinate 214,301 downwards.
TTTTTTGAGAACCGAAAACCGTTAACCGTTATAATAGGAACCGAAAAAACCGGAACCCTACCGAAACGCTAATACCGGTACTGTTTCGGTTTTTTATTATTGATTTATGATTATTTGAAATATACATTTCAACCGGTAAAATAGCAACGTATACACTCAAAAAAAAATCGGACTTTTCAGAAATTCGGCCTTTAGAGAAAACCAGGATCAAATTTTTTTTTTAAGATATAAACGATACAGAAAAAATTGTCTTAAAAGGCGAAAAAACGTTTCTTTCGTAAATATAAACCCTTTAATTAAATTTAAGGGATTTCTTAGTCTTAGTAAAATCCTCCCTTTAATATTAGAAATGTTGGAAAAATGGTAATATAAATTTTAGAAATTACGTTTCTTGAGTTAAATCAAATTTCGCTCGAAAGTTTAGAAATATTATTTCCTATTTGCAGAAAATTTCGTTTTAATATTTAGAAAAATGTAATGTAAATAAAAGCTTGGACAGATTTTAGGTTTCCAAATGTTTTAGAGCGTTTTTAGAGCTGATTTTACCAGCGTATTATGGGCTATATTAAAAACTAGTCTTATAGTAAGGGTTTAACAAAATATCTCTTTTTATGGCAGGAATACAGAAGATTTAGGTACCGATTATTTCGAACCATAATTCAGAAATATTTTTCTGATTTTAGAAAGATTTTATATTAAATTAGCGAAATTGTTTGTCCAAAAATAAAAACGGATAGACATCGGTATATTTAAAAAAACGTTATTTCATTTGGCATAGTCTTAAAAAACATTTTTTTTTAAATTTTAATGTATCCATTTTTTTTGGATATTGTAAAACAGTTTTAATTTTTGAACATTACAAAAAATTATACTTGTACCGGTATATAAATAAAAATATGTGTACCGTACGGAACCGAAAACAAATTACTAAAACGAAATAGAACCCTTAACCGATATTTCATATTGGTCATACCGGAACCATGTTCATTTCGGGTTAATCCCTGCCGCAAATCATTTAAAAAACGTTATTTCTGGCATCATTTTAATACATCCATTTTTTTTTTTTTGATATTGTGAAACAGTTTCAATTTTTGAACATTACAAAAAATTATATCGGTACGTACCGGTATACCGAAATAAAAATATGGGTACCGTATCGGAACCGAAATTACTTGAAAACCGAAATAGAACCTTTAACCGATATTTTCATTTCGGTACGTACCGGAACCGGTACCGGAACCGATATTCATTTCGGGATTAATCCCTGTTTATAACACAAAATAAAATTAATTCCCTTCTAGATCTGCAGTTTAAAAGGGTCTTCTACCTTTGAAAATTTTTTCTTTCGATTTTTTTTGTTTTTCTAATGAAAAATATTTCGAATTTTGGAAAATGGTAATAATTTATTATAGCTTGGACATTCCCTTTCATCCTCTTCAAACCATTTTCCAAAATTCGAAATATTTTAGCAAATATAGCCTTTGAAGTGGAGCAATGTTCTTGCTAAAGTGCATATTTTTAAGTTGCTCGAAACCACGTTTTTGACCTGGTAGAAAAAAAACATTTTTTTACTATTTTTTTTACACTAAACTACAAAAAAAACTTGAAAAATCTTTTTTTTTTAAATTGCCGCCAATTTAAAAAAAAATATTAAAATATGATTAAGGTACGGGCCAGAATTACATCAATTCTGATCATAACCTCATTTACCGTTTTCATTTCCGATAACCTGGAGTCCCGGAATCATGGCTCCCACCTCTACACCTTTTTTTGGGAGACCCTAATTGGCAGGCCGATAACTTGTTGAACAGCCCTCGAATTCCAATAATTATTTTTATTTTCTTATATAATTAATTAACAACACAAAATAAAAAACCAAATTGAAAAAGCTCCAGAATTTTTTTTTTTAAACCCTGTTTAAAAATTATATTATGTAACTTCACCCCTTTTCACCAAATTTGTCATTTCTTTTTTCTTTTAATTATAAAATTTACCGATTTTATTATTTTTTTTCTATCAAAACCTTCTTAATTAAAATTTGCAAACGATTTAATGCAGTGCGACCCACTGTGCTTGGCTCTGTTAAATCTCTTATACACTGTTGCGGGGCGCATTAACCCTCTAGATATTCAAACAAAATTCTTTGTCAAAAACTGTACCTTACAAATAATTTCACATTTTAATTACAGCTTAATATCAATATGAAACATATGAACAGGACAACTTCTTAGTTAGTTAAATTACTCTTAAATTAGTGATAAATGTTCCATGGCTTCCAGCAGAGTTTGCTTATATATTTCGATTTCAATTGATTGCCGCCGCCTCCTCTAGAATGTTGTTGTTGTTGTCGCTCTCTATTTACAAAAACTCTTCACACCAATCGTTCAGACAATTGTAACAATCGGAGGCCTGCTTGGAACTGGCATGACACACCTCCTTCATCCAATCCTTAAATAGCTCCTCATCCTTCTTCAACACCAAATACTGACCCAGCACCGTGTAGGCCTGTAAATTGAACACATTTTGTTTATTTCACAACACATGGCGTCATCCGCTTAAGTGTGACCAATTTGCTCACTTACCTTGTCGAAGCCCGCCTCGGTCAAGCGTCCGCCCAGAGTCTCGCCAATGCCAGCCAATTCTGTGACCGCTTTGTCGCCCATGGGTTCGGCCACGAAATTTCTGTACTTTTGTGTGGTGCCCGACATTGTTGTGGAAATTATTTGTTGGAGTGAAAAAAAAACTTGTGGGAGTAGAAAAGATGCGAAATGTTCGCGGCGTTTCTTTTTGTTTACAGTGTGACCGCAGGCGGCATGACTAAAAATACTTAAAAGAAAATACTAAATTAACATAAAAGTATCGATATATTTGCCAACACTTTAAATGCTGTTATCGATAGGACAAAAGTTTATAAATTTAAATTAAATGAAGCTGTTATTTCGTAGATTCCACAGTCGCTGCAGTTTAGCAGTTGCTGAACCTATATTTTGCATCAAATATATTCAAAATTAAATTACACAAAATAATTATAATCTCTATATATAAAAAAGAGTTTGTCCTCACTGACTGACTGACTAATTCACTGACTGAACTGACTGATCACACTGATGGCTTTGGCAATCTACGCACAGCCTGAACGGTAAGAGATAGAAAGCTGAAATTTTCACAGAAGTTTCCATATGAGTTGAAAGTGGGCACTAAGGCGGGGTTTTGGAAAATTCCACCCCAAAGGGGTGGAAAACTCCCGGAAAAGCTACTATGGGGAAAATTTTGATTTTCATCCGATTGACTTGAAATTTGGTTTGTAAGTAAAGTAAGCGAAATAATTGTTCCCTGTTTCCCAGATTTCGGAAAATCCGCCCACAAGGAAAATGGCCGGAAAATTCTTCATGGAAAAAACTATTTTTCATCCGAGCGACTTTAAACTCGGTTTGTGAGGATGGTAAGCAGAATAATTAGACTTGTGATTTTCCGATGTTTGAAAATCCGCCCGAAAAGTCGGAAAATTCACGGAAAATTCTATATGGAAAAATCTATTTTTCTTCCGAAGAACTTTTACTCGGTTTGCAAGCATTACATGCATAATAATGACATGAGATTTTCCAAAGTTGGAAAATCCACCAAGAAATGCCTGGAAATTCTTTATTGAAATATTTATTTTTCAACCGATTGACTTCAAACTCGGTTTGTTAGGATAATATGCAAAATAATAAGACATGAGATTTTTCGATGTTGGAAAATCGTACCGAAATATCGGGAAATGTCTGGAAAATTCACATTGGAAAATACTCTTTTTCAACCGATTGACTTCAAACTCGGTTTGTAAGGATAATATGCAAAATAATAAGACATGAGATTTTCCGATGTTGGAAAATGTCGGGAAAATTCTATATAGATAAAAATGTTTTCTTCCGATTGACTTTAAGCTCGGTATGTAAGGATAGTGTGTAAAATATTAAGACATGCGATTTTCTGATGTTGAAAAAACCACCCAAAAGGTCAGGAAATGCCCGGAAAATTCTTGATTAAATAAACTATTTTTCATCCGATTGACTTTAAACTCGGTTTATAAAGATAGGTGTAAGGGCAAAAAAAAGTTTAGTCTTTTAGGCCAATCCTTCAAAAAAAGTTTGGACTTTTATCGATAAAAGCTCCATACAACTCTTTCATGTGTGACCACGTTTGATATCGATTAACGATTAATCAAAAACTTACCTCGGCAGAAAAATGGAACTAACTCGTGAAAATTTTCGTGCAATCATTTTTCACAACTTTCGACGTGGATTATCACGACAAGAGTGCAACGATGAACTTAAATCTTTGTATGGCGATGAAGCACCATCCTATAGCACTGTGAAAAATTGGTTTAATGAATTCAATCGCGGGCGACGCTCGAAGACGAAGGTCGTGAAGGTCGTCCAAAAACAGTCGTTGTGCCAGAAAACATTGATGCCGTGCGTGAACTGATAATGCAAGATCGTCATGTGACATACCGTGAGATAGAGGCATCCTTGGGCATTTCTTCCACCAGCATACATTCGATATTGCATGAACACCTGGGCGTAAAAAAGGTTTGTTCTCGTTGGAGCCCGCACAATTTGACAATCGCTCAAAAAAAAGGCTCGTGTGGATTGGTGCAAAGAAATTTTGAAAAAATATTATCGCGGTGTTTCAAAAGACGTTTATAAGAAACAAAACAGCAATCGACCGTGTGGGTCTTCGAAGACGAGCCAAATCCAACGAAAGTCGTTCGTGGAAGAAGCACTTCGAAGCAAATGGTCGCCTGTTTCTTCGGTAAAACTGGTCATGTGGCGACTGTTCCGCTTGAGCAACGTAGGACGGTCAATTCTGAGTGGTACACCACAATTTGTTTGCCTGAAGTCTTCGGAGAAATTCGAAAAACGAACAAGAGAAGACAGATCATTGTGCACCATGACAATGCGAGCTCTCACACCCTTTTGACCGCACAAAACGTCGAATTGATGGGTCATCCGCCAAACAGCCCTGACTTGGCACAATGACTTCTTTTATTCGCACACATCAAGGGAAAAATGCGTGATCAACGATTTTCGTCGCCAGAAGAGTTGCTGTTGAAGAGTTTAAAAACCATGTTTTGGAGCTGTCTCAATCGGAGTGGAAAAAGTGCTTCGACAATTGGTTTGAGCGCATGCAAAAGTGTATAAATCTTGCTGGAGAATACTTTGAAAAACAATAAAACCCTTTTTTGATCATAAATATTCGCGTTTTCATTATTAGGCCAGAAATATATATAGCAACCTACGTAACTCACGACTTTGCCGTTAAATTTGAATATAATTTCGTTTTGAGTAAGTTTGAATAAAGTGTAACAAAAAAAATGCCGCCAAAAAAAGGAAAACGTGGCCGTAGATCAAAACAGGAGGCTGAAGTGGTTGAGATCGATGAAGAACCACTAGAAACTGTGGCCAAACCGCAACCGCCCAATGTATTCCTATACGTGCAATTGGCTCAGATTAAAGCCTTGCCACCGACCATACATCCGCTAGAGATTCATTTAAATCAAAACGGTAGTTTGATCATTAAATGCGATGAGCACTACAATACGGAGGCTTGCATAGTGCAGGATGAGTTTGATGCCAAGCCCACATATACGCTAATATTTCAGCAGGATAATTTGGATAGAATAAATCATGCAGCCGATAATCCTCTATTGATACAGCTCTATATGCGCAAAAGTGAACCACCCAAAGCCGTATTGGAGGCGGAGGAGGAGGAAGAGTGGGGTGTGGAGCTGGAGCTGGAGGAGGACAAACCCGATTTAAGAGATTTGCAGCAGAGTCATGTCACCTTAATAGACTTGAATAGCGAACAGGATGCACTAAATTACTACAAAGAGGACGAGGAATTGCTGTTACTCTGTGTGGGTTATCTAGATTTGATTAAACTTTTTGGACATCATCGTTGCATGATCAAGGAGGAACTGTATTTGTATCCCGTACCGGATATACCCAATGAATTGCGCTTTACGGTGCAAACCGAATGGCATTTGTATACCTTGCTACCCATAGCCAAGGAGTTGACCTTTACCAATATGGCGTTTGTGACCTTCGAATCGATTTATAACCTAAAGGATGAGTACCAAATGAATGTGCCCAATTTGGAAATAGAGCTAAGCTTTCGTTCCCTGTCAACGAATGAGCGAAATGATTTTGATTCCATACTTTTGTGTAGTTTTTGTAATTTGAGCGAGCAATGCATCGGAAGTCAGAATACTTATCATATGTTCGACTATTTTCGACAAAATGCACTGCATGGCAATGCCACGGGTTTAAAATCCACCATGGAGGTGGAAATGCATAAGTTATTTTCGCATTTAGTCTGCTCGGAGGGTTTGAGTGTGGACTATGAATTTATGGACTTGAACTTTGAGGAGGCATTGGTGTGTAATTCCTTTCATCGTTACATTTTGACCCATAAAATGGCTCAAATTTTATTCAATGCAATTGTTAATCGGGAGTATGTATTGGCGGTGGATGTTTGGCAGCGAAGTCAAAGGAGTTCTGGGCGTCAGAAGATCTTTCAGGGTGAACTAGATCCAGCCATATTGGCCTATCCAGGAGGTGAGTGTTTTTTTTTTAAATATAAATCAGGTTTTAAGCCACTCAGTGGTTCAAGAAGAGGTGCAAAGCCGCCTCTGACCTACTTCATTGAACGCTTGCCAGCTACTGATTGGCTTTGAGCATTTGTTTACGCTCTTGGCGAATTGCCGAATGTTTTCGTACACCTGGCGGTATGAGGGACAACCTCGGATCTAAAGCCACCGGTTTGGTTCAGAAAACGATTATAGATATGCCTCGAATTACAAATTTGATTCGTTTTTTGTTACAGAGAAAAATTCGTTTGTATTTGACCAAATTCAAAAGAAGTTTAAAAAATATTGGTTGGATTTTTGAAACTGATTTGCCTTTGATTTCGCAGCTGCACCATAAAAAATGAGCAGTGTGACCATGAAATCTGCATAAAATACGCCACTTTTTTAGGTCTTATGGTCACACTGTGGCTTTTGTATGAAGCAGCTGTTTCCGAAATTAAAAGCAAATCAAATTCAAAAACAACTCAGTTTCAGAAACCCCCCATTAAACAAATTATGACTTATCATAGGACCTCAGATATGAATTTGTGTGAAGGACAAAGGTTGATTTAGATGAGTATGGATGTATACTCAAAAAATAGTCCTTTATATCGGTTCTGCAAACCCAAATATTTTATGCGTAGGTTCGGTTCGCGGTTTCGAACCATAATTTACCAATGGTTAAGGTTCAGAAATTTAAGGTTCAAGGTTTTTGTGTTACGGTTTTGGTTTGAACCTGAATTCGACCCAATTTTTTTTCCAAATTTTTATTTAATATAAATTAAATCGTAAGAAATATAAAACAAATATTCAGAATTTCTGTTTTTTTTTAACGATACCGTTTATTTTCAATTTAAAGTTATTATTAGTATTTCATCGAGTACTTGTTGATCAATGCTTCTTCTTTGATCAGAAAAAATAAATATTAGGATTTAAAAACCCGCTTAACTAAGACTTTTAACTTTCTCGAACCGAACCGACAGTTTTGGTTCGGAACATGTTCAGGTTCAACTATTTTTTCAAGGTTTGGTTTACAGTGGACGAAAAGTCGGAATTCCAGGTTCTAACCGGTTCGGTTCAAAACCGGTTTGCAGCCCTGCTTTATATATTAAATTACAGGGATGCAAACCGCTTGGAAATAAGAAGTGGTTCGGTTTTGTGGTTCACAGATATTTTAAGCCACCGGTTCGGTTCATAATATGGTTTTTGTAGCAATCCTAAACGCGGTTTTGGTTCGGTTCAGTGGTCCGATTTCCGAATTTCCAAACTTTCTAAATTAAAACTTAAGAAATTATTAATTTTTTTTAAATGGATTTCTTAGAAAGCCTTTAAAAACTTCAATTCTCAAAAAGATATACCCATTTGTTCCACAAAACGCTTTGGACCCAAAAACGAACCAAATCGTAAGTAATTCGGTCGTTTTGGTCGGCTGCGATTTGTGAAACATCTGGGATAGTTATTACATAGACAGAAATCAGGTACTGCCCCTAAAATCCATTATTGCCTTGTAACGCTTATCTATATCTTATTCTAAATGTATTATATAAAGACAGATTTGAAGGAAGTACAAGAATATACCATAGCATTTCGATAACGGTGCGTCAGTCCATCCTCTGAACGAAAAGAACCAGTAAAAATCTTTCTATAAACGTTAAATTGAGAACTTAAAGGTACTGCAAAGGCAAAATTTAGATTACCGAGGAAATAATACATTAGAAAAATTGTTAAGTTTACAGGTACAATATCGTAGTCTTTACATTAGGGGTGTCCACTGAAAACATATGAAAGAGCAGACACCAATATATATAAGGAATATCATTTTGTTCAATCAGAAACAACTTTATCGCGACAAAAAACAAAGGTGGGAGGAGAGAAACTGGAAAAGACAAATAATCAGGTAGAGAGTAAAAGTGAACGATCCGGTAACTTATAGCAATGAAGAACAGTCTGTTGGTATAAAAATAAGGATTGAACAAAAGTGAAGAGGGAAAAAAAATGTTCACTACTGATCTGTTTGGTACCACTCATTATTGTTCAATATTTCTTGAACAAATTATAAACAAAAAATTTACCACTTACACTTAAAAAAAACGACTGACAAAATTTTATTTCGATCGGGATGGAATTTATACCCTTTTGTACTTAACATTTCAAGTATATTTAGATCTTGGATATACTTAGATTAAGTATAAAACATTTTTAAATCAAAAAACGACATTCTTGAATCAAGAATTTTTCGTTCTAGAAAACACATTCTTAATTCAAGTACAAAATTTTCTTTGTACTTATTTTATTTACTCTTATTTGGTTTTATTAATAAAAATATTTTGTTATTATTTTAAGTACGCAAATTCTTGTTTTAAGAGTTAATCGGCATTGACTTAAGACTTTTCCGACCTAAAAATATGATCAGAAAGATCTTAATATAGTTCGAAATGTACTTAATATTAGAGATGGGAGCGGGACCGGAAGTTTTGGGGATTCCCGCGGGTCCCGATAAAATTTTTGGGTTCGGGACGGGATAGAATTTAAAATTTGGCTTCGTGATCGGGACGGGTCGGTACAGACTAGTGACGGGATCGGGACGGGACGGATTCAATTTTCGTCCCGGCCCATCTCTAGACTATCAAAAATTTTGGGATTAAAAAAATATACTTGATATAAGAACTTTGTACTTAACTACTACTTAGCACTGTAGTACACCGTACACTGAATGTACTTACCAATGTCATAGAACGAAATCTGTCTCCTAATTTAATCTTTATAGTTTTTTGAGTTTTAGCTGGCCGTTCTGACCAGGACATACTTTCATATATAATATATATTTTTTTTTCAAAAAGTCTTGATTTTCATTATATTTTCTAATATGGAAATTTTTTACCTGGTCGACTTTTCCAATATATTTTTCAATTCACTTTTCAGTATATTTTCATTGATAAATAAATCGAATCAAACAGTTTCGTTATGCGGTTTCTGCATCGGTTCAGCACTTTTTAAAGCATCCCCATCTAATAAGATTTTTTTTTCTTTCAGTGCAGAGCATGCGTTTTGCCGTGGAGCTTAACTATGTGGGCAAACGTAAATCCCGTTCCAAACGTCAAACGGTTGTCAGCATTTTAAGTCAGCGCAGTGGACGTTCGGCTACCGTTTCCCTATTACCCACATTTGCCATCATTAAGCTATGTTTTCTGGCCCCACTGACCGAAATTTATGCCGAATTGAAGGTCTTTCGCGATACATTTATAAGCCATAATCGTTTGCTCTTCTGTGATCATACATTTAAAGAGCCGCGTACCATGGATTTGGCCACTGTACAAAGGGAGGCCTATACACGATTCGATAAATTTATAAAAGATACCGTGCGATATATTGTGGAGAAGAATGTGCACAGTATTGAGGATAAGAAACAGCATTTTTGTTGTGCACTGCAGAATCTATCGAATATATTGTTGCGTTTGGTGGGCAGTGACTACAATACGCGGATACCAACCAAATCGCATGCGGAATTTACGGTGGGTATTTCATATTTCTTCCTTCAAAATCTTTAATTTTTTTTAGAATCTCTGTGCCTTGGCCTACAATGATCTGGAGGTGCGCATATTCAATATTGTGGAAAAACTAGAGGATGAAGGCTTCGAAGAACTGGTCATTAGTACCTCCGCTCAAACCGAACGTTTAATCGATCATTTGAATTCCATTAAGATATTAAAAGCTTTGGGTGATGAACGCATGGAAAGGTATCTATTTGACCAGGTGAGACAACCGGAAATGTTAAATTTGATAATGATTAGGTTGATTATTCATATAATTCAACAGAAGTAGTAGTAGTACCTGTCATCAGTACAAGTGACTATATCAATTAGGGAACTCAAAAATGATTAATCGTTCTGATTTATATCTATACAGAGAATAATTGGTCATACAATTATATGCACTTAAACTGAAATAACTGACACTTATATTATTAAGGTGGTAACATGCTAGAAATAGGTAATCTATTAACCATTAAATGGGTATTTTTATATCACAATTTCCATCTATACATTTATTTTTATTTGTAAGATTAATTATAGGTTTAAATATAACTGTGGCGATACATATTTTGTATAGAGCTTGACCTATTTAGGGGACTTCTATATAGTAATAACTGTTTTTGATTATCAGAACCTAAAATATGTACAATATAAGTACAAATTATCTACGAAAACTGCCTTACTCGCTTATCGCAAGATAAATTATTCTTTAGGGAAATGCCTCCTCGCTTATCAAAAATGTATACTCATTCATCATCAACCGGAACAAAAATATGGAACATTTCTTTGAAATCGAAGAGACAAAAACCACAATAACACCGCGCTAACGAAGCATTCAACTTTACGGCATAAATTAATACACGAAAGTAGTCGATATTAGATTTATAGCTCATTTATTATTCCGCTACATTAATGCTAATGGTGAAAACATAAATGAGGATTCATTAGTGCCCATTAGATAATAATACTGAAAACAATTTTGGTTCCATTAGGTTCCGCAATGAGTTTTTCGGTTAAAGATTATTTTTCGGTTTTCGGTTCCGCTACAGTACCCGGATTTTTATTTCCGTATACTTAAAATCGTTATTGGTCCTTAAGACTACGTTATAATATTGCCCTAATATGACCATAAAATTCTTTTGGAGACCACAATGTGGTATAACAGCTCTTAAAACGCTATCAAACCAAAAAAAAAGTGGAGCTACGTTCCAATTTTTTCCTAAATAAGCACGCAAAATACTTTTCGAAGACCTCAAATGGGATTTTCAGCCCTAAAATCGGCACTAAATCAATTACAAAGCTTCAACCTGTCCTAGCTTGTAAGGAAAAGCTATTACGTTTCTAAATATTTAACAAAACTTTCTTGAAGTTGAATATAATATTTCGAAATTTAGAAAATCATTTCCTTTCTAAAATATATGACATTTTTTTTCTCAGCATCCTTTCTTTCTTTCTATATTTCAGAAAGGATTTCTTAAGGGCCAATTTCTTATTTCTATATAGCTGCTTTGTGTCAAATTAAAAAACATTTTATGTGACATAAAGTGCAATGTGGCAGATGAGAAATCTGCCCTAAGACTTATAAATTCTTTTCATTTAATTAGAATGCTTGCAAACTTTTTCTAGCCACCGAATTTTCAAAAGTTTAAGAATTATATTTAGTATTTTAACGGCCTAAATCGGAGATCAACAAAAAAATGTTTGACATACATACTTTATATAAATGAAACAGCTGTTCAAAAGCTGTTAGGCCTTTTTAAAGCTATGTCTCATCTTCGGCATAGCACTATTATGTCCTACATAAACAAAAAATAACAGAGTAAATTTTACGTTTATCTGGCATCTAATTTAGAAGATGAGAATCGGCCCTAAGTAAAACATTTCTACACTTTAGAAATATATTAATCTTTTCCGATTTTAAACTCGATCAAACAGAACAAACGTTTTTTTTTCAAGCTAAATGCAAAAAACCAAGGCATGCGCACGGACAAAAACAGAAGTGGTTTCGCGACCAACCATTGACAAGCCGATTTTTACCGAATCCTGAGCAATATTGCAATCTGTTAAATTTCAAAATGTTGTACATTAATGTTGCTTAAAAATGGTTTTGATTTTACCAAAAAAACCTAATACTTTATTAAAATTCAATTTTAAGCACTTTCGCACGGGACATGTCGCACGGGACAATTTTTTTACATCATATAAATTATGTTATAATTATATATAAAGAAGCGTTGTAAAAAATGTTTTAAAGTCAACGGAAGATTTCAATGTATTTATTTTCACATAATAACAAAAAACAACAAATTTTCAAAAATGTTGGATCGTCCCTTAACTGTTCTCTTCACCGTTTACAGCTCTTTCGTCCGTTTTTGATACAATTTTTAAATTCTTTTGAAGAGCAGCGGTACCTTTTGATTAAAATCAAAATAATTTATGGTATAATTGGCAATGAGATGTCCTTAGGAGATGGTACACGGCAGCCAAAATAACGCCAAATGGTGTACCATTTTCAGATTAATCCAATCACCATCACAAATAACCGCGGAGTAGCTGTAACACTTGACCACTATGCTACAAGCACTACTACAATATTTACAGTCAAGAAATAAGTCATTCTTTGGTTGGATACTAAAATCATGGGCAATTTCATTTAGGGCCGATTTTTCATAAACATAAACTAATAAATAACAGAGTACAATTTTCTTTTTATCTGACACATAGCAGCTATTTAGTAGATAAGAAATAGTATAGTAGACAAGAATCCTTAAAATACATTCTTGAAGAGTCGCTTTTAACTCCTTTTTTGTCCGTTTCGACTTATTTTCGAGTCATATTTCTAATCATTTTCAAATCTTATTTCATTTGCGATTCTTTTTCGAGCCATATTTCGCAAGATAAGAAAGAGAAAAATATGCAGTTGTGCATCGATCAGCGGCGCGAAATATTACTGCAAAGCAACAGCCAAAACGAACACTTTTAAACTCCTGCACGACCATTTTGAGATTTCTTAAGCTTTGGTTAGTAAAATCATATTTTGAGCATATGGGTAAGTCGAAAATCGAGTCTTCATTTGATCGAACATGCAATTAAACTCTTCTTAATCATCTAGAGGACTGAAATAAGACTAATCAAGGTGATTTTCAATAAAATGCTTGGTGGAAAGCATTTTTTCCAGCATATGTCACGTGTAATGAGCCTGCACGTTGCCATGGGCATACCGATAGTTTTCTTAATGGGAAGAAAGTTGGTGGTGGTGCTCTGTCTTGCGAGCTTGTATGCTTTGCAGTAATCGGATAGCTCTACCATCTTTACCAATACCAAGATATATGATAAAGCTTAAATAGCTTTTATGGGAGGCTTAACTATCTGAAAACGTGCTTATTGAACTCAGCGTCCGTGCTGAGTACTTTACAAAGAGTTTCCTTAATCTCAAGGATTTCTGCCTTAAAGACACTTCAGTATTTTGGTAGTCTGAAAGCAATTAGCTTTTAGGAGTATATATAATCGGTTTTTGAGCCATTATTATAGATTTTTATCGAGTTTTGTGGTTCTGGTATAACTAGATTTCACGTGAAAGTGTAAAATATGCTACGTGGGAATTAAAAAAGGCACTTAAGCTCGTACTTATCAGTTGAGTTAAGTTTCCAATACACTCTTAAATCGTTTCCAAGATTTTTTGAATACTTAAATAATAGTGACTTCCTTTTAATTTTTAACTTTAGCTTAGTTCCGAAAAACGCTCAGCCGATCTCTTTGAATTCTTTACACTAATTGCCACTATGGAGCGTCGGGATTATGTCCAGGCCAAGACCTATTTTAGCAAAACGGTTAATATACCCGAAGTGTATGAATATTTTGCGTAAGTTTTATGATCCACACATATATGAAAACTGTAATCCATGCCTTTTTTATAGAGGTTGGATAAAAATCTATCTCCATTATGTGGATACACGCGATGATTCCGAAACGGCGGAAAATGCCACTGAATGCTTATTGAATAGTATTACCCAGTATGCCGATCGACATGATCGACAGCAGGATGGTTGGATTTTACTCTATTGCTACTACAAGCGTTTCAACTATGATCCGGGCTGTGCGTATGCACGTTGGCGTTATGAGGATAAATTGAAACAAGTTCGTGTTAGTACCTCCTTGGCGCCATATAGTTTATGGGGTATCTATTTGAATATTTATCCAGAATTTCCGAACAATATTGGATATGTGTTCTATGATGTTTTCAAGGTGTTTGTACGCTTGGGTTTGTATGAATTCGCTCAGGTGGTATTCAGTGCGGTGGAAAATCAGTGCAAGGAATCGGATCGTTATATGATCAATACGCAATTGAATATATTTATGGATAATGTGGATCCGAATTTTGTGGTGCGCAGTTTTACATATGGCGACAGTCCGGAAGATGAAACTGCGGTGGGTATAAAAGAATAGAAGAGCCAAGTTGGTAATTGCAATTCCTAATTGCTTTAAGCCCTTTTACAGCGTGCCTTCAATGACCAGCTGAATGGCAGTGTGGAATTCTATCTCGGTAATCTGGATAAGGCGGCCAGCTATTATGCCCGCAATCTGAATTATCCCACACCCGATGAGGATGAACGCGATTTATTTTTGCTCAGCAAGCTACGTTTGGCCTATTTAGCCTTTGAGTCGGGCGACTATCAAATGACCATCCAAGCTCTCAATAAACCCTTCCAGGGCAAATTGTTATCCATGATCACCAGCTTCATGTTGGGCAAGGCCTATTATAAGCTGCAGAATTTGGACATGGCTTTACTCTATTTTATCAACTGTACCACCTTTCAGACTCATTTACCCAACATTTGGGGCTATTTGGCATTGATCAATTTGCGCCTGGGAAATAATTATAATGCCATCGAGTGCTGGAAATATGCCAAAATAGTGAGTAACTGAAGTTCTTGATATATATATAAAATATATATATTTTGTCCCTAAAGGATCACACCAAATGTATTGACGACGAGACCATTTTTGAAGAGTTGGAAAAAATTGATTATGATACCGTTGACTTGTACATTGATGTGCCTGTGCCGAATAGTGAAGGATTCATTAAACGATGCGCCTGAAAAACTTGTACTTTAAGTGATGAGAATCAATTTTTGATTTATCTAAATATTATTTGAGATATCAGTTAAATAAAGCACAAACAGCGGAAGATTGATATGTGATGTGCGGTTTTTTAAATGAGATCCATTTAAATTTACCTATTTTGCTAGCCTTTGGTCTTATACTTTCCCAAAATGCGATACGAGCAAGCTTATCGTTTAAAAGTTTCAAGCCTTTTCAAGCCCACACATAAAGCTCAAAACAAAAAACTCATTTATTTAAATTGCGTGTACTGTTCAATCAACGAGCTCGTTGTATGTAAAGGCTTGTTTGGCTTATAGCTCGTTTTCCGCGAGTCAAAGCGAGCTTGTTCTTGTGGCTCGTTAGTTACGAGTTGCTGCGAGCTATTGTGGAAAACAATCAGCTCGCCGCAACACATCAAGAGTGCATAACAAAAGCATGATAGCCTTAAATTTAAATCTCTCTTGATTGGTGCTTGGGGTGAGCGCGCGAGATTACAAGCGCCGCTCGCTCAGCGCTCGTTCTTGCAGCCATAGCTAAGCTAAATTGCTCATATTGCTCACATGCTTAAATGAGCTTAAACTATTATTACTCGTGCTTGCAAAAGACTTGCTCTTTCTGATTAAATGTCCAAACGAGCATTGGCGAGCAATACCAGTACGAGCGACGAGCGCTAACAAGCCTGGTAAATGCGCGAGTGAGCTCGAAAATTAGGTGCTCGTAGCAGTTCTCTGATCTGCACCAAAGGTACAAAGAGTAGATTGAGTTTGTGCAAATGTTTGTAACAGCCAAAAGGATGTGTTTACGACCCTATAAAGTATATATGTATTTGATTTAGTCATGTCCGTCTGTCCGTCCGACTGTCCGTATGAACGTATGAGCTCAGAGATGGTAAGATTTATTGGTTTGAAGTATATGGAATATTAGCACCTTATATTTACAGGCAGATCAAGATTTTTTTGGAATTTTTCTACGCCCCCGCAATTTGAAAAAAACTTCATATATCCCACAAATTTGAAGATAGATTTTTATTACCTTCAAAAAAGCAAAAGCGACAGACAAGATGAACGAAATACTGAGCGCTTTGTTGATTAGCTTTGAGTTGGCCATGTTCAGCAGAAGATCTTGCTCCTGATCAGTAATATATTTCTTGATAATTTACGTAGCCTATTTTTCCTCTTGGTTTTATTATGATATTTACATGGAGCTTTTCAAAATGTCAGTTTAACAAGAGCCCCTAAAAGTATGCTAAATAATAGGAGTAGTTTTATAAAGCTGATCAGTGATCAAGTGTCTCTGCTGAACGCACCCCATTGACTTTTGAGTACTATGTCTAATAAGACTTTTTTAACCGCCTTTCTTGCTTCTTGTCTCAACAAGTTTACCCATAAAAGATCATTTGCAGTAGGCAAAAAAACAATGTTCCAAACGACAAAGAGATGAGAGTTAAAAACAATCAGTAAAGATATAAGGCAAACTTAAGTAAAGCTAAAAATTTTTAGGAAAATTTGTCCTAATGGCTATTCTTTTAGATTTTTACAGGATTTAAAAACTAAAGCAATGGATCCACAACCAAGTAATATGCTCAAAAGGTGCCGAAAAATTCCCAATTTGGCAAACTATTTTGCCTGGGACCTTAGCTTTAGAAGATCAGACGAAAGCAAGCATACAAATAAAAGATCATTTAGAATCATGAATAAATCATTTTGTGCAGCATTGGTCAAAAAGAGCAAGTCAAAAGAGCAGCGTTTATTGTCACTAAACTGATTAGGATAAAATTTGCTGTGAATATATATTTGTGGGTCCGTAAATGGTGTAGGTTTACAAATGAACCAGTTCAAAGGAGGTTCAGAGTCATATCTCTAACAGTTTTAAGCTATAAATTTGAAATTTGGAGTGTAGCTGGGTAATATGGAATTAAACGTTTTACTGCTTCAAGACCGATTCCGAACCAGATGGAACCTGTTCAAAAGTGATTTTAAACTGAACTATGACTATGAACTTACAATTTGGTGCTTAAATTCATAATATAATGTATTTATGTTCCCGGAGAGTTAAAAAGTGTTTAAAAAATGATACGGAGCCAGTTCTCAAAAATTATTTATGCTAAATTCGCAGAATTCGCATTTTGAACGGCAAGTTGCATGGTGAAGTTGATCTTATACCACGGATCCCCAAGATCGCTTCAAAACCGCTTTATTGGGATGGCCGCAATTTCTAATTGGACACAAAACCGAACAATGTACATTTAAGGGTTGAATCTAGAAAGTCCATGATTCTTACATGGCTATGAAAGTATCGTAAGTACTTCTAGTACGTACCTAGTACTTCTATAAACGTGGCAAAGTTAGTTTTATTAATTATAATTATAGATCATATTTGGCTTATGGTTTTATGGGCTTTTTTGAGTTTTCAGTCAAATATGTCTGAGGACCTTGACCAATCTTATTACTTGGAAGGCAGAAAGTTGGAGGAGCGTTAAATAAAGGGAATTGCTTTAAAAGAATATTACTTTCAAAAGACAATTTATTTCCATTTCATAAAGTTGCATTATTATTAATAAAACATTGTTTTTTGAAGTTTGTTTTCTAATACTCTTTTTTTAACACCATATTTCAATACAATTTTCCAACACTATTTTCCCGGGTGAGTTGATGTTATCTACATTCTATAAACAATTATCCAAAGTTTTTAAACCATTATGAGAGTATTGTAAAATCGTTCTTCTTGGAACCCGACAAAGTTGGTTTTATTTATCAAAGTTCAAATTTGGGAGATCTTCTAACAATTTGAGGTTAGAATGGTTTTATGGAATTTTGATCGACGTAAGATGAAATGCTCGGACATTCCGCACAAGAGCCTGAATAGTATAGCATTTCCAAATTTATACAATTGGCTTAAAGAGATTTTAGTAAATTTTAAGAGAGGACTTTAAGTAAAGGCAAAGAAAATTTAAAAAGAGAAAAAGTAATTAACCCTTTTCCAAAGTTAAAAAAGTGTAAGTTTTATATATAATATTCAAATCATTCCATTCGCTGTCCAATAACTGTTAGCTGTGTATCTCAACTGCATCATCAGTTGGCCACATTTGACGGAAACTTGGCATCTGATGAGTATAAAACTGGGCAAATGGGGGGAATCGTGCCTCGTTTTGTAATGTGGCTCATTTGTTGTTGTTGTTGTTGTTAAGCAGAGCCGTGACTTGTTGACACAAGGTAATGAGAGCCGCAAATTGCTTGCATAAGACACACACACATACACATACATACACGTGTCCACCATTTAGTACAAATACAGTTACACCTAGTTGCACATGCACATCCTCTTGTCCTTTTTATAGCATACTTTCGAGCATGAAATATAAAATTGGTCCTGCAGTCGCCATCTAAACATGGCCCATGTCGGTGCTGATGAGTTGGCCGTGGCCAGCAGCACAGCTTTGGCCATACGTAATTCAACGATAATTGCCCACCGACTGTCCATTTATTTGCCACAGCTGCTGCTACCCTCAAGGGATCCTCAGAAGGTGGGTGATGATAAGTGGATGGATGGGTAGCTTTGATTTGATAGTCTCGATTTTTTTTTGTTCACAGCTCATTATGGAAATAAATTGTCAAGTGGCTCAGTTTCGTGAGATGCTTATCTACATTGGTCAGTCACGTGATTCGCCCGAGATGCGCGAAAAGATACGCAAATTGAGGCGCAATTGTCTGGACAATTGCAAGCAGACATCACACCTGATTACACCGCAACCCCGACACTGTCTGGGCAGTCCCAATGAACGGATGCATCTGATGTTGTTGTACCATTTGACACAACAATTTCAGCACGAATTGGTGAAGAGTTATCGCCTGATACAACTGGTACCCATTGATATGACGGATTATTATGGTGAGTGGAGGAGGGGGGAAGATAAATGGTAAACAGAGGGAAAAAATGTATCTAAAGGATATTCCAAATGTATCTTTTTTTTGTATGCAGTGTTGAATAAAACTTCAAAGTCAGTTGCTCACTTCTTAGTTAATGACAGGGACCGAAAATAACAGTTATGGAAGTGAAAAAAATTACTTCGAAAAATGGTTCCCCTGATAAAATGGATACATTAATCTTCATAATTTTTAATGGGGAGTGATAAATTTTATTTAACAATTTTTTACACAAAAAAATTTTGAAATTGTTATATTATAATTTTTAAATAAAAATTTTGTTTTAACGGTTAAATGTTAATTTTTATATAACAATTTTTGAATAACAGTTAAAAATTAATTTTTATTATAAAAATTTTAATTAATTTTTATTTTGTAATTTTTATAATAAAAATTAATTTTTTTAATTCATTTATTTAAATTTGTATAAAAATAATTTTTATTGTTAAAAATTTTATTTAAAATTATTTAAAATTAAATTATTTAAAATAAATTAATTTTTATTATAAAAATTTAAATTCATTTTTGTTTTGTAATTTTTATAAAAAAAAAAATTTTATAAAACAAATTATAAAAAATTTTAAAAATACAAATTTTTTCAAAATTAAAAGTTAAAAAAAAAATTAATTTTTATTATAAAAGTTTTATAAGTTACATGCTTCATACAAAATTTTTTTTTAATTTTTTAATTAAAAATTAATTTTTAAATTATAAAAAATAATCTAATTTTTTAATTATATTTAAATGTCTCTAAATTAATTTTTATGATTTTCGATCATTGCCTTTTAAAGATATTATCAAATACTAAAATAATTTCAACTTTTTTAATAAAATTTTGTTTTAAAATTTTATAATTAAAATATTAAAAATTATTTAAAATATTTTTAAAATTATTCAATAAAAATTTCTAATTAATTTTTAATAATTTAAACATTTTTATAATTAAAATTTAAAAAAATTTTTTTAAAAATTTTTTTATAAAAAAATAAATTAATTTAAATCTTTTATATATTTTAAAAATAAAATATTTTTTTGAATTTACAAAAATTTTAAATTTGTAATAAAAATTTTAAAAATTAAACAAAATTTTCTAATTAAAATAATTATAATAATTTTTAAAAAATTAATTTAATTAATAATTTTTATAATAAAAATAATAATTAATTTTAATTTAAAATTGTTATATAAAAATTAACATTTAACTGTTAAAACAAAATTTTTTATTTAAAAATCATAGAATAACGTTTATTTTTTAATTTTTATTTAAAAATTAGAAAATAATTGTTATTTCAAAAATTTTTTGGGGAAAAATGTTATAACAGTTACGGTCCCTGGTTAATGACCAAATTGAGAAACTTTGTTCTGTTGTTTACTATTCTCACTTTGCAGCTCAATTACTCAATTTTATTCAATTGTTCAGTTGCTCAATTTGCTCTTTTTCCACTCTTTAATAAGTTTTCTCGGTTTTTTATACCCTTTCCATTATAAGTTGATAATCTGTCTTCTTTTAACTCCATTTCAAATCTCTGTATTATTCCACATGTTCCTGCAACTCATTTTTATTCACTTACTCATCAACAACTTTATACTAACTAATAAGTATACATTTTCAGCTCCCTCACGTACCGCTCCTTCCAATTTCGGCAACGTTTTGAGCCAAATTTTATTGTGCAAGCAAATCAATCCGGATTTTCAGCAAGAAGAATTATGCAGTATTTGTCAGGATTCTCAGGAGTTGGGTGATCTGTTGGCCGAGCTGCAGGTTCATTTGCCCGTGGATGTTGAATTGGATATGGAACATATGCAAAACTGTGAGTTTTGATGAAGTAAAAAGTTTACTTCCTATTATGATGGCTTTTCTTTTATTTCTCCAGCTGGTAGCAGTTTGATTTCCCTGAATTTACCAGCCTGGTATACGCGACAGCGACGACGTAGTTGCAAAAGTCGCAGCCGTAGTCTTTGCTGTTGTATAACACCTTCGCATAAGAAAACGTTTTGAGAGAGAGAGAAGAGGCTTACTTAACCCTTTCAAGACCGAATTAAAATTTTAAAAAATATTTTAGGTCCTACTTATAACAATATATGTGGACTCAAAGGGAGCATCTGGAGCAATGCATTGCAACAACAACAACATGAATTAATTTTCTAGCATAGAAAACAACCAATTCGAGCAGACAACGGCCAACGCGCAAGGAATTTAGCTAAGACAACAACCAATTAGCGAAGACAACAACTCACATAGATAGCTAAGACAACAACCAATTCGCGAAGAACTCCTCGGAATTAGCTAAGACAACAACCAATTAGCGAAGACAACAACCAATTCACATAGAAATTAGCGAAGACAACAACCAATCAGCATAGAACTTTGCGAACACAGCAACCAAATTCACATAGCCGTTAGCGAAGACAACAACCAATTCGGATAGAAATTAGTAAAGACAACAACCATAGTCGGGACCCCAACCATTGTACCATTTAATTAAGTTAGTAAAGAATATACATAATTATTTGTAAATATTAAAACAGATTTTCGATTCTTTCGAATTGTATTTGAATAAAAATTATATCATTTTAATAAGGTTTTTGATTTGCATTTTGTTTCGTGGTAAGTATGAAAATATAATTAACTTAAGGACACTCGCAACCCCGGATCCCAGATGAGCCGCATATCCTTTGCCAACAGTCAAAAGAACTCCTGCAGAAACTCTCGATAAAACCTTGTCCGGTTTAACTGTTTAAAAATATGACAAAATCAGAAAATAAAATACAAATTTGGTTAAGATTTTTAAAAATTTACCTAAAATCACAAAATACGCCTTTTCTCGGCCATTTGAAGGACTTAAATGATGTGCTTTGGCCGGACCAGACCAAATAATGGATTATCCTGCAACCAGGTGAGATATGTTCTTTGCTCTGAAACTTAAATAGGTCGTATCTCCGAAATCCTGGCCAGGATCAGGACCAAATTAGTGTAAAAATGATTATACTTCGGAGGACTATCATCTAACCAAAGGACATGCAAATAGTCCTGCGGACAGGTGAGATATAAAGATTTATGTGTTTCTTGTTACAACTACATCAACAATTACAACAACAACAATTGCAACAACAACAAAATATTACAACAACAAAAATTACAACAACAACAAAAATTACAACAACAAAAATTACAACAACAAAAATTACAACAACAAAAATTACAACAACAACAAAATTAACAAGAACAACAACAACAAAAATTACAACAGCAACAACAAGAATTACAACAACAACAAAAAATTACAACAACAAAACAAAATACAACAACAAAAAATACAACAACAAATACAACAACAAAAATGAAAATTTTCTAGCATGGACAACAACCAATTCGCATAGAACTTAGCTAAGACAACAACCAATTAGCGAAGACAACAACCAATCCGCATAGACATTACAGAAATTACAACAACTACAAACATTACAACAATAACATGAATAAATTTTCTAGCATGGACAACAACCAATTCGCATAGAACTTAGCTAAGACAACAACCAATTAGCAAAGACAACAACCAATCCACATATGAATTAGCAAAGACAACAACCAAATTCCCATATCCGTAAGCGAAGACAACAACCAATTCGGATAGGAATTAGTGAAGACTACAACCATAGTCGGGACCCCAACCAATGAACCAGCATTTTATTTACACAAAAATTATACATAATTATTTGTAAACAGATTTGCGATTCTTTCGAATTTTATTTCAATAAAAATGATAAAAATGATTTCCACTCAGAATTGACCGTCCTACGTTGCTCAAGCGGAACAGTCGCCACATGACCAGTTTTACCGAAGAAACAGGCGACCATTTGCTTCGAAGTGCTTCTTCCACGAACGACTTTCGTTGGATTTGGCTCGTCTTCGAAGACCCACACGGTCGATTGCTGTTTTGTTTCGGGCTCATAAGCATAGATCCATGATTCGTCACCTGTGACGATCTTATAAACGTCTTTTGAAACACCGCGATTATATTTTTTCAAAATTTCTTTGCACCAATCCACACGAGCCTTTTTTTGAGCGATTGTCAAATTGTGCGGGATCCAACGAGAACAAACCTTTTTTACGCCCAGGTGTTCATGCAATATCGAATGTATGCTGGTGGAAGAAATGCCCAAGGATGCCTCTATCTCACGGTATGTCACATGACGATCTTGCTTTATCAGTTCACGCACGGCATCAATGTTTTCTGGCACAACGACTGTTTTTGGACGACCTTCATAACCTTCGTCTTCGAGCGATTGAACTCATTAAACCAATTTTTCACAGTGCTATAGGATGGTGCTTCATCGCCATACAAATATTTAAGTATATCGTTGCACTCTTGTCGGATAACCACGTCGAAAGTTGTGAAAAAAGATTGCACGAAAATGTTCACGAGTTAATTCCATTTTTCTGCCGAGGTAAGTTTTTGATTAATCGTTAATCGATATCAAACGTGGTCACACATGAAAGAGTTGTATGGAGCTTTTATCGATAAAAGTCCAAACTTTTTTTGGGAAAAGGCCAATTAGTCCTAAAATGGCTAGAAGTGACCTAGGCCAGAAACTTAAATAGCAACCCACGTATTTCAAAATACAGTCATGCCCTTAATGCAGTCTCTTCTCCAAATTTAGTTACAGTTCCTCATCATTTCTGCGTAAGCGTATACCAAGAAATTGAACAAAATTAACTTTTTGCTTGCTTATATTGAATTTATTTATTCATCGCTGAATTCCATGTGGTTTATTAAATGATTCAAATGACCTCAAATACATAACAAATGTATTTTTATATGAATCATCATCAGATTAGGAAAGCCTTTTAAAATCAACTTTCAAGCTGCTTCCTCGAAATTAAATCGCATAATCTGGTTGAATGTCGTTTGTTGTTGTTGTGTCAACCAGTTGTCGCTC
Source organism: Lordiphosa mommai (assembly GCA_018904225.1). Taxonomy (NCBI): domain Eukaryota; kingdom Metazoa; phylum Arthropoda; class Insecta; order Diptera; family Drosophilidae; genus Lordiphosa; species Lordiphosa mommai. Next base: position 190,191 of record JAEIFT010000428.1, on the reverse strand, counting down.
TTTTGTGGGTCATCGATACCCACAATCTCATTTAATATCTAGTAGGTAGTGTGAGCAATGCTCTTGGGTTTAATGCACATTGTACTTGTACTATAAGCTCAAGTATAAACAATTGTAAAAGTTTATTCTCCAGAAATGTTAAAGATAAAAACAAAAAACAATCCAATGTGGGACATCAAAGAGCCACAAGTCAATAATAATTATTGTGCATCGTTAAACCGAACGACCAATTTCTCCATAAACGAGGCACAAGGCGGCTTAAGCCCTAAGATGTGGAAACTTGTTCCACCGAAAGCAGAATTAATATGTTTATGGCACAAAAGCCACTTTTATGACAACTAACAAATCTTTTTACCTTTGGCACTTTTTTTTCGGAATCTGTGAATCTGTGTAATCCCTGTGTGTAGGCATAAAGATTAGTTGTTAACCAGGTGACCGCAACAGCTGCCATATCAGCTGCTAAGGTGGGTTCATATATGATGATGATAAGATTCCAGTCTAGCTGGAGCAGGCTTAGGGTAATGGGAATTTTGTTAGCTAAACAATCAGAGAGGAGGCGCCTACTAATTTCTGGGTTAGCAACAGATTGTCTCATCATGAATCAATAAATGGGAGCAACTTATGTGATTGGGAACGATTATAATAAGGAAATTAAGACGAGCTACGATTTAAGTACCAAAATATTTTGGGAAACCCCAAAACAAAATCTGAACCTCATTTTGAATGGGAAATACATTTGACCTCCAACCGGCTTAAGCAATCAAATTGTAAACAATATTTATAATTATTTAATGGAAATTTTAGATTAAATAATCGATTATATATTATTTATATAGGTATAGAAGTGTGGCTCCATTTCGTTCCTCAACCAAGCGCACAGATTAAACCAGCGGTGGGCAAGCACTTGCTTTCAACTGCTCCCATAACTTCGAGAGTTCTTGCGTCGCTTCAAAAAGAATAACATAAAAAAATTCATAAAATGCATGCTGAGTGCGTAGCCGAAAGTCCCGATCTCAATCAAAAAATTAAATACGCGATTTTGAACATCTTGCTTAAAAGTTTATAACCTGGCCGTTTTACCATAGATTTTAACACAGTTTAAGTTTTTTTATTCGAATTTTCGTGAGTTTTAAGTCGAATTTGTGATTTTTTTTAAATTTCACATTTTTCGACGAAGATTTAAAAAAATCTTCAAAAATTATTTTCACCACAGAAACATTTGAAAAATTTGTTCGTCTATTGGAAGCAGCCCATATCGATTAAGAAAATCTGTTTCGACCAGAAGCAAGTTTGGCTGTTGCCTATAGTAATTTTATTATATCATTTAGAAATTTTCAGAGCTAAAAAAAATAAAAAAACTAATTTTAAATATAAAAAAAAAGCTGTTCTTAATTTACCTAGATACAAAACTTTGGGGGCGGCAAATTCAACTGCCGCCCCGGGAGACAGAACCTCATGCTACGCCACTGCAATTTCCTCTTGTTCGATTCTTTGTAATTTTCCACCGTGCTTTCGGTCGCACGTCCCAGGTCGGTTGGGCGGGAGGTGGGCTGCTATTTTTCCAGTGGCTCGCTTGTGACTCAATAACGAACTTTGCATTATACGTCAACGTTCAAACAATCAACCATTTGTATATTTTTTCCAGGGACCGTAACGGTTATAAGTTATAACTATAAAAATCAATTGTAATTAATCATGTATGATTTATATTTTTAAAAATTAATGGAAAAAATTATTTTTGATTTTTATTTAAAAAACTATTTTTATATATTCATTTTTGATTTTTATTATAAAAACTGAATTATAAAACTCATGAGTGATTTTTTTTTTTTTGTAAAAATCAATAATAAAAATCAAGAATCAAAAATAAAAATCACTCAGTAATTTTTATTTTCTAGATCAGGGAATTAAAAATCAACCTGCGTTAAATATTTAAATTAAAAAAAAAAATACTGAAAAAATTGTTAAAACTACCTAAAATTCGTACCATCATATATCTATTTGCAAAAAATACTACAAAAAATCAAAATGTACCGAAATTCAAATTCCCCAAAGCGCTAAAATATGCCAACAATACCAGATTGTACTAAACTATATAAAAAGAATAATAAATTCATATAAAATATTTTTTATGGTAGATTTAGTTTTAGAAACAGTCATTTTTTAACAGATTCTGCAGACAAATTGAAGTATTAATATATTTGACACAGGTTGATTTTTATTTTCCTGATCCAAAAATAAAAATCACTGAATGATTTTTATATTTGATTTTTATTTTTAAAAATCAATTTTGATTTTTATTATTGATTTTTTTTTTAAATAAAAATCACTCATGAGTTTTATAATTGATTTTTTTTAATAAAAATCAAAAATTAATATTTAAAAATAAATAAAATAAAAATCAAAAATAATTTTTTCCAATGATTTTTAAAAATAAAAATAAAAATAACGGTTCATTACATATTTCCAAAGTCCATAAAAAAACAAATAAATTCATATATTTGATGTATGTGTAGGACATCTGCATCCCAATGATTTTTTTAGTGAAAAATTTACCCCATAACCCTTATTTTCGGTTCCTGATTTTTTCGAACAGATCTATCTTGTCTGAAGCCATTTCCACTAGTGCTATCAAGGTTTAGGTGAGTTGTTGTGGGTTCTTCTCTTAACCACAACAAGTTATTAGTAATGCTTCATCATTCAATGTCGTATTTCGAGCACATTGATACCAATATTCGCGGTGCTATCTACGATAATTTTGAATACAAAAACAACATACAGTCTTGTAGCCATTATCGATCAATTGAAATGTTTCCGTTTACAAAATCTGCTTTCAACTTCCAGACTTGATAGGGAAAGGTGTTTCCTGAGAATTCTCTAAACATTTGCCAATTTCAGGCCCCTGGAAGAGTAAGAAGAATTACACTTAAATTTGTTTTAAATGTATTTTAATTTTAAAAATATGCATTTGTCTTTTACAAAACATATTTCTACATTAAAAATAGATGTGTATATATATAGTAAATATATATATATATATAGTATAATGTATATAGTATGTATATATATAATTATGAATTAATTTATAGTAGGTAGGGTGTATAAACTTCTAGGTGTCAATATTGGATTTTCACAGAAAATCGTCAAACTTTTTGAGTAATGCTTTTTTTTTTTTCTTTCTTTTCAATTGTTTCCATGTGCGTTTTGTTTCGATTACAACAATAACAAAAACAATCTCCTAAACGCTAAAAAAAGTGTGTTAAGACTTTTGTTTTATCACTGCATAAAATCATCACAAAGTTTTCACACACGCACAAGAACAACAAACAAAAAAAAAAAAAAAAAACAACTAAAAACTAAAAGGATGAGGAGGAGGAGGAACTCTATTTCAAATGCGCCGCTGAGGTGGATAATTGTTCCAGACGCGAGCACAGCTCCTGGGCCAGACGCAATTGATGAGCAGCAGCGGCAGCACAAGAGGTGGCTGCGGTGGCGGCCACAGGAAGTTGTACAGACTCGGGATAGCTAATGCACACGCCCAGCCAGCGAGCTTGACTGCAGGCATGGGACTAAAGAGAAAAAAGAGAGAAGAGAAAAGTCAGGAGACAGTTCAGTGAATGGTTTTGTAGTTAACTCACCATGGCAAAATCACGTTTCCATTGTACACCACACTGACCATCACATAGAGGACAGGGACGATCTAGACTATAACCACCGCATTCACTGCAATCTAAGGAGACATGATCATCTGTCCAGGAAACACCGCAAGTAAAACAGGAGCCCATATGTTGACGCAATTCCTCAATGGTTAAAACATTATCCATATTGATTTCTAGGGGACTACCCACTAAATCAGGCAATGAGGCTGACAAACCAAGATTGTGATGCCTGCAATAAGAGAGAGAGAGAGAGAGAGAAATTATAATAATGAGTGGCAGGTTGACTGTACCCCGCTCGATCATGTGAGCGCCTTATTTATTTTAGACGCTCTCTTTTTTTCGTTTTTTTCGTGATAAGATTGTAAAAATTATGAATGAGCCCTGCTGGCCCTGACATTGTTTACAGCGGAAATACTCTCCTACTTTTCTTTCAGCTAAAAATCGAATGATTCATGATCTTTCTATCAATAGATACTTACGACAATGGACTGCAAATATCAGCAATTTGGGGACCATGAACACTGGCAATCGACATATTGGCTGCTGTGTGAGGTACTGCAAAAAAACAAAACCAGAAAAACAAGGAAAAGTTAATAACAATTCAATATATATATATATATATATATAAATATTTGTAACAAGGTTAAGTGTCATTTAAACGAAGGTAAACCAGACTCCACCACCACCTCCTCCTCCTTCTCCTTTAGCGTGTCTTCAACTCAAACCACATTCTTTTGACAAACTATGTGTATAATGAAGGAGGAGGAGGAGGTGTGGGGGGAGGGTATATAACCGCTTAAATCCGGTTGAAAGCCGCCATAATTGTAATGCGTCATCTGGGTTTAAGTCTTAATTTTTTGGTTTGACAATTAAAACAAAATACATTGATAGACCATTTTGGCAGCAATTTGCAAATTTTTATTTATTTCTTTTTTTTTTTTTTGACACACAGCCAGCCAGACACATGACTTTTTCTGTCTCATATTTTTTTTTTTTTTGCGTTGTTGCTATGGCTAATTCTATATTTAGTTAGATCATATGAGAAAATGTAGCAAAAGACGTGCTAAATTTAAATTTCAACTGACAGCTTGGTTACAACATTAAAATGAATGTGCAGGGGGGGGGTTTGGGTCTAAACTTAATGTACGGAAATGCAGTCCACTTGCAGAGGGGGTAAGTGTCTGTGCTAAATAGTACAGTTCACTTAAAGGTTTTTTAAGTGGATTTGTGTTATACAAGTGAATTTTAAGAAATTTTAGGATGACTTGCAAGAAACTATTTGACAAATTATCTACACACATGACAATATCTATTTGACAAAGCCTTACTTACTTACAACTGCACAAAAACTTATCTCTTGCAATCCTCAAGTGGTATAAAAAGAAAAATTGCAAAATGTAAAGTCTGCTGATGAGAGAGGTCTGGTGGTTTTTGAAAACAGTTCTGTACAGACAAACCCTGCTTTCATGTGTGTTATGTTCAAAAATCCTTGTGGTCTATTTATACGTTGATTATTGAATTATAATTTTGATTGAACCGAAACGCAAACCAAACCGAAAATGCTAAAGAAAAAACGATTTGGTTCATTTCATGGACGAGTTTAATGACATTTGTTAAATTTTAGAAATTTTTGTTTTCAATCGATGCATAATGGTCGATTCTTTTTGAACTAAAGTATAATTCTTAAGATATATTTGCACGAAATTTGGTTAAAAGGCATTATTTAGGCCCTCAAGACGCCTTAGTCGGGGTTTACACGATGAAGCAAACTTTATGAAGATTTCCCAGTAGGCTTGAAATTTAATGGAGTTTTTTCAGACCTTTTAAACGAAATGTATAAATTCAATTGTCGTTCTCCCGCCTACTGAGAAAACTTTATGAAGTTTGCTTCATCGTGTAAAACCCGACTTAGACGGGATTTACATGATTAAGCAAACTTTATGAAGTTTTTTTAGTAGGCCAGAGATTTAAATGTATTTCTTTGCTATTCCGATTCAAAGGTCATGTAAACCCGATTTCTAAAGAATCGCTCAATTTAGACCATTATTGTATAAAGTTGGATAATAAAAGATGAATTTTTGATCTATTGAACTGAAATTCGGTTTGTACAGGTGTTTAAAGCTTCAGAAGTGTCTTTTCAAGTTTAGTTTGATTTGCGAAACCATTTCATATAGCTACCATATAACCGATATGTACGACTTTTAACAACTTTGTTGTATTTTAAACTCTAAAACTGAAATTCGGTTTGTACACGTATTTTAAGCTTCCTAGGTGTCCTACCAAATTTGATTCAAGTTGGAACAGTATTTCATAAAGCTGTCATATAACTAGCATTATTTTTTTTCTCATCTTTACATTTGTTGAATACAACACTTCAAACAGTTTTTCATGCTCAAAAAAGTAGTCGTGAATAAATTCTGATTGGGAATTGGGGCAAAATTGGGCAAAAATCGTTAAGACTATCGTATAAAGGACACTTTAATAAACAATAGTGCTTTAACAGTTACGACAATCCACCAAAATTTTGATCCACGAAATCGAATTACTTTGAGGTGTGCATTGTGCGATGCTTGAAAGCAATCGGTGACGCCCTGTGTCCCTCTATGTAATAAGAATCCAAAGAACAAGTAGAAGTATAATAAGTAGACGGCGAATTTTGCATATTTTTAAGTGGAATTTAATCCTAGTAGGCCAGGGGCAAAAAAAATCACAAAATTATCTGCTCAAATCACAAAAAGGTTTATTTAAAGCATATTTACCCTGGCCTACTAGGATAAAATTCTTTCTAAAAAAAAATATGCAAAATGCGCTGTCTAATAATAAGCTTTAATTTAACATTAGGAAGTAATTTCTTAGTTCGCTTTTTCAGAGTTTTTCTTGTTACGAGAATATTCTGATACTTTTACTAGACTATGTCACATTACGGTACCGCGGTAGCCGTTGTAGATTACCGTTTTTCGGGTACTATTGCATGCTTGCTCGCTTTTTCAAATCTATATATGTTAAGTAAATGTTTTGTATGAATTGACTTTCGAAAACAAAAGCTAGAAAACAAGCTTTGTAATATATTAAGCGTGAACCACTGTACGGAACCGAACCGGTGATTCAAAATCTTTATAGCTCACTGAACCGATTCAAACTTTATTCCCAAATCTTTATAACCTAATCCCCTGAACCGTATCAATCTTTATTCCCAAATCTTTATAACCTAATCCCGAAGCAGTTTTTATCTTTGATTTAATAACAAAAATTTCCAATATTTTAAAAAGTATGGTTACCTATAGTAAGAGCTATATTTCACCCTAATCTTCTTTTATTTTTAACTTATCTAACATTTTTGTCCAACTTTAACCCAATTGACTGATCAAAGCAATTATTTATCAAAATGTTAAGCATTTTCAAAGGCATTTCCATTTTCGCAACTATTTTGGTTTCAAACCCAAAATGCAAGCGTTATACAGCAGGGATGCAAACCAATTCTGAATCGAAACGAAACGAACCACCAATTTGTGCTAGTAAACCGAACTAGGGTCATTTCAAAAATTCTAAATTGAACCAAAACCGCGATTATTTTAGATTATTTTTTATTTAGGTTAACAAATAAATTCTTAACCTCCTGTTAATATAGGAGCACTAGCTGCCAGGGCTTTCGGCTCGAATATTTTAGATTATACTATAGATTAGACCCGAAATCGTATCCGAAAAACAGCAATGGTCCAAATCAGTTGCCAATATCATAACCATTATACGTTTCGGTTTTAATCTCTGCTTCAAGTCGATTTCCCATCAAATATCCCGTATCAAATGAATCAAAAATCCCCTATTCCGAATTAAATATACCCTAAATGAACCTATTTGTAGAAACCGGAACATGGATATTGATTAAACCGGATCACCTATATATGTTAAAATGACTTTAAATTGCTTTATCAAGTGCCTTCGGTTATTATTTTAGTCGCGCCCTCGCAGCCCGAACCTTTTTTTCCCGCTCATAACGAAATTAATTGCATTTAGTTGTAGTGCTAGAGGAAGCAACTAATGACGATGGGAAAGCAACATTTGTGTATATCTAATAAATCTTCTTTCAAAACAATGGGAAGTCTAAAGAGTCAAGAGTCAATCATATTATGTCATTGACATTTTTATGATTGTTGTTTTTATGAGTCTTTTTCCAAGGCAAAAGCTATGATGAAAGTTCAAGGAAATATTCAAAAATGATTTAATAATTATTTTTATAAATCAAAAAAAATTGCATACATATATTGTTAGCAAAGCTGAGAACCATTCGTTCAATTTTTACAAGTGATGCAGCTATTTAATGGTTAAAGTCTTTGCTTAATGCAACTGGGGTACAAGGCTCTCGCCTTGACGGCGAAAATCAAGTAAGTGTGTGTGTTTGGAACTCAACTTTACAGGAGAAAAATTTGCTGGCATATTTGATGAAGTAAGTTGACTGTACAAATAAATTGTGTAAATAAAATTGCGGCAAAAAAATACCCGCTTTCCAATAATGGAAAGAAGCAAAAGTTTTTGTTAAAGTGATTTTGAAATATTGATTAATATTTATGTAGCAATCAATTTAGCAATAAATGTACCAATTTAATTCAACAAGTAACAAGGCAATCAGTTTCCTGATGTGCCAATGTTTTTTTTTTTTTTTTGCATTTGTATCAAATGTAACAACCTTGGTTCAAGATAATGCGGGTGGTGGATGTCTAGGCTATTTACAAATTTTCATTGCATTTTTTCAGCAATTTTAAGCATTTTGTGCAAGGTTTTAACGACGCAAATACAAAATTGCTGTAATTTATACACAGCCGCATAAACTAGTTGCATTTAATTTGATTTTATTTATTTATAGAAGGGCACACACTCTTATACACACACACACACACGAGAGCAAAACCAGATGAGTTTGTTTTTATTTTTATTTTTGTTTTGGGGTTACGGAAATACTTACTTTATTTTTGTTTTTTTACAAAAATGAAATTATTTTTTTATATATATCCAAATTGGGTTTTGACTGACGCTAGCTGTTGGCCTTGCGTAAGCTTTTTTTTTTGTTGATTTGTTGTAATTAACCGTTGGATTGTTTATTTGTTGTTGTTTTGTTGTTAACTTTTCACACGCTTACGACAGTTAACTTGCAAATTTTTTATTTGATTATTGCTTAATGTTTATTTTGATGCTGTAGCACACTTTTATAGTTGGGCTTCGTTTTATTATTTTATTATTAATTTTTTGTACTAGCCAAAAGACCAAGTGGCATACACGACAAACTGTAAGACTCAAATGAAGGCGACTGTTGAATTCGCCTCGCTTTTATAGGCGAACCAGTGAGAGAGCAGAGCAGAGCTAGAGTGCAAGAGAGAGCGAGAGAGAGAGTATGACGATATTGGCTGGCAGGGAATGACAAAGCAAAGCTAACGAACTGAACTTGTCAGCTTACACACACACACACACACACACAGATACTCAAAAGTGTGAATGTTAAATCAAAGCGAAATGACCAAAACAAAGTCAGATGCTGACCAAATTAGCGGTATGTGTAGTTGGCAACAGTCCCCAACAACAAAACTGAAACTGCCAAGAGCCGATAACCCAAAACAAAACAAAAATATTATTAACGAGAGTGGGAGAGAGAGAGAGAGAGAGAGATTGATCTCTCGTGTGAGTCCATTTAACGGTCAAGCGTATGCACAAGGCAACTCAATATGTACAGTGACTCAATTAAGTATTGGCTCAGGCCACATTTTTAAAGAATTTTGGGTTAATAAATCAAATTTTGTATCCAACTCATTCAAAAATCTACCGTTACTTTATACGAAGCACAAAATACCAGAGTAAAAAACAAAAACACCTCCAAAAAGTTTTGGCTCAGTGTATGTGTTGTGTGTTTGTTTAGTAATCTTTTGATAATCTTAAAATTTATTTGTTTTTTTTACTTTTCTATGCATAATCATTTGTGAATAATGCAATTTCAGCTAGTATTCTGTTAAATTTCATGACTGAGTGAGCAAAATGGGCAGCGGTACGCAGATTTCACTAGAAGTTCGAAAATGTATCATTAATTTGCATCTAAAGAAAACATTTAAACGCAAAATTTGAACTATAGCTTACATTCTTTATGTCGGTATTTCAATATTGAGTAACTTTAAAACAAAAGCAACTGATTTCCAAACATTTTGAACCGATTTAATTGGGTTCGGAACCATTCTTGAACCGGTAAAATGTCTCACTCCATTTTATTAACCTACACACCAATTTTCAACATCACAAATTCAATCATTTCTGAAACAAGTCTCCATTTCCGTTCTTAAACCAGTAAAATGTCTATCCCATGTGTTCTACAAATCGCTTCCGACCCCAAAATCGACCGAAATCGTATGGGAATTGGGTCGATTTTGAGTCGGAAACGATTTATAGAACACATGGGTATATATACATATCTCAAAATAGTTAAGGTACACACAAAATACCAAGATCATGGGTTCACAAATTTTTTAAATATTGCTCTTTGAGCCGGATTCAGCGGGACCGGATAGAAAAATTTCTATTTCTATATATTTTACATACACATCAAATTTCAAGTTAATACAATTTTTTTCTGAGCTATGACTGAACCACTTTTGAACCGGTTCAGCTGGTTCGAGACCGTTATTAAACCAGTAAGTACAATATCTGCTCCACACACAAAATTTCAAGTTCATAGCTTCAATAATTTCTGAGATAAGGCTCGGAACCACTTTTAAACCATAATAATAATAAACCCATGTGTTCTACAAATCGCTTTCGACCCAAAAACGACCCAAATCGTATGAGAATTGGGTCGTTTTTGGTCGGAAGCGATTTGTGGAACACGTGGGAATAATAATTGGACCATAATTTGCTTCAAAGGTTCTCCTTTAACTAGGTAGTAGCCTTCTTTGGATTTCCTATCCAAGGAATCCTTCTTGTAGTTGCTTACAACTTGCTAGGTAATTTCCTCTTGCTCATCGAGCATCAGCTTGATTGAATCCAGTGTTGTAGCACTTTGGTCGCTAAGTTGACCAATTACTTTCTTGGTTTCTTACTGGAACTCCAAGATTGTCGGGTTACTGCTCGTATGGTTTATCAATCAAAATGTGCAGATTGAATACGCGCAGAAATGTACCCTTGTGGATTCTCTGGGTTTGTCTCCCTCAGAGATTTTTCCACCGTGTATACTAGAGGATACGGTCGCCTTGTTGAGCGAGTGTCCTTCTAGTTTATATACAAATTTCAAGTTCATAGTTTCAATAATTCATGAGATATAGCTCTGAACCACTTTTGAAACGGTTTAAACCGCGTTCCTACGACTCTTTTCGTGATCGAAATGAACATACTGCAAAAATTTCAAATAGATCGGTATAGTTGTTTCAGAGATATGCTTCTTAACCATTTTTGAACCGGTTCAAACCGCTTTCGAACCGGTTCACAGACTTGCGATTCGGACGAAAAACGGCCTTGAGCTCTTTAATGGACTGAGGCTTGCTGGCGTACACTCTGATCTTCAAATAAACTCACAAAAGGAAGTCCGGAGAGGTTCAATTTTGGAGATCTGGACGGGTCAAACAATGTCACCATTTTTGACGTCACACGTTTGACCGTATTTCAATTAATTGCACTTTATATGAAAACAAAATTGATAATCTTCTTTTAATTTAGTATTTTTTTTTAACGTCAGTATTAAGTAGGATTGATTTAAACAACTGACGGAACGATTTAAGGGCACACCAAGTGTGAAATTAAAAAAAAAATCGATTTTTTATCGATAGATTACACCTTTAAAAATATCATATTCAAATTTCAAATCGATATCTCAAACGGTTTTTTAGTTATAGCCACTTAAAGAGCAGCCGCTCGGCAGCTAGAGAGTTTCATTAGCGTTTTTAAACGCGTTTTTCTCGAAACAGCATTTTCCGAATTTGCTGGAGTGATTACTCAAAGACAAATGATCCGATGACTACCGAATTTTATCTGATCAAAAATCGAATATTGGTTGGCCAAAAACGATCAAAGTTTTGGGTGAAATTAGACTTTTTAAAAAAAAAAAAAGGACGCCATTTTGTCAATTTTTTTTATCGTTGGTCATGGCACGGACAATATGTTCTAGTTTAACGAAATTTTGGTTTTTATCAATTTCTTCACGGAGACGGCCGGAATTACTGCAGCAGTGGTGGGACCTTTTTTATTCGCGCCGTCGGAGATCGTGTATAACTTAAAAATATTGAAATTTTTTTTTTTCAAAAATTCTCTGTATTTTCTTAAAACATGTATAAATATACTCTGAAAATTTTGAAAACAATTAATAAAGTAGTTTTTTTATAAAAATTCCCAAAAACACCTTTTTTTGGCCCTTACACTAGGTGTACCCCTTTAGTAGGTTGAACAAGTGAACAAGTTCAGTGAAATGAACATCCTTTATCCCACACTAGTCGCTATCTTCTGCGCATATAAAACTGTTCTGCGACAGCGACGTTGGTATACCGTCAGTATAAACTCATTAATGCGTATTTGGCTAATAGGACATAGATAGAAGTAAGTCCAAGAGTGGCTTAACCAAACACTTAAAGCTACAAACAACAGTAAAAAATATTATAAAATGTTAAAAAATGAATGTTAAATTCTTTTAAAATATCACCAAATAAATTTTGAAATTAAAGCTGATGCCAATACTTAATTGATGCACTGTCTGCGTGTATATACATATGTCCGGTTAGTACATTGACTAAATGTAGTCGTCAGGAGGGGGTTGTTGACGTAGACAATTTAAAGAAGAACCGTCAGCAAATTCATTTGAATAACAAATCATTTTTCCCTCCACTGTTTTGACAGGTAGTGCGCGAATGCCGTTTGCCGGGTGTAGAAAGAGCAGCGGTGGGTAGTATAGTATACCCCGGGACAGGGGCCAAGGGCAGGTGCATTGAACAGGTAAATTTACCCATGCGACCTGCCGTCGTTTTTATGATTAACTAGAAATGGTTTCCTCCTCTCACCTAGTACTACTTGTTACGCTTATCAATGATTTTAATCTTATCTTTAAACAAAACGAAAAAAAAAAACAAAAAAAAATCTTTTATAGCGCGTGGCAAATTCCCAACAGTTGTCTTTCAAAGTGTAACGGTAAGTTGAGTACCAACGATCAGCGAAAATTGTTTGGGTTAATAGGAAAAAAAAATTCCACTTTTTTCTTACACAAGTCGCACGTCGAACAGATCAAATTTCGCAAAGCTTAACGAAAAGGGAGAACACCCTCCGAAAATTTAATGCAATTCAACTATAAACTACATGCATACATACATACATACATATTATAAACAATTTATATTTATTTAGAAAAATCCCATACGAGAGCAATTCCCTTTTTTTATATGGTACCCATAAGATGGGGCACGCTTTTGACTGGCATTCAACTTTGGCTGTGGCGCAGTTTAAAATTGATTTTGATTTTGTTTTTTTTTTTTGGAGGGACCATTGTCATCTGAGAAGGTCGCAACTCACACACACACACACACAGATTGCGTCAGACAATCTGAGAAGGAGGATATTAGTCTGAAAATAACAATATTTAAACAATCATCAAGATTTTTTGCAAACCTTTTGAAAAACAACAACAACTGATCTTTTAAGTGCGCTTCATTTCTTATACCCTTCTTGGCTAGCACAAAAAGATAATGTGTTAACATTTTAAATTAGATTTAATACAGAATGGAAATCATGGCATCAAATTACCTCAAATTACCGCACACAATTGCTTTAAAACATGTGGATACAATTTGCTCATAAAATAAGCATAAAGCAGGCGGGTGGTAAGTATTTCGAGATGAAGCTCTAAAAATAGATTATATTCCATTTTTGTGATATACGAGGGCAGTTTGTATGAATAAGTGGTGCTTGCTTAATAATCTTTCACTTAATAGGGCGAAATGACTTTTATTTTATTGTATAAAGTCATATTTGTTTGACTGTGGGATTGATAATATTATATTGGAACACATCTGTTTAGTTAACGATTCAATTTGTGCCTAAGGTTTACTTTAATAAACATAGGGGCGTTCTTCTTCTCAAGAATTTGATGATCCTTACGTCACTACACAGTTTTATGTAACTCTGTTTAGGCCGATTCTTGATTCAGAAATATCAATATAGGGGAGTCCGAGAGTTATTTTTTGCGTCGCTTTGAAAAAATAAAAATAACAAAAACAAAATGCATGCAATACTGGCGATAGATCACACATGCAAATGACAACAAAAACAAAATACACGCAGTGTGCACGACCGAAAATAATTTACCAAGAAATATATCATTGTTCAGGGAGCAAATTCTTCTGCTGAACAGGGCCACTGACTTTCTGAGTACAAAAGTACATCAAAATATTGTTTAAAAGTATGTAGAAGCGAATTGATCTTATTGAACGTATTATAAGGCCATGTGCACAGTCCTTAATTGTTTAGAGAAAAATATACGAGTACACATTATATTATATTTTTTTAATGATTCATTGGAAATTTTTCATATCCATTTCTACTGTATATGTCCATATTCATTTTCTTTCATCAATTTGAGATTAAGGAATGTTAAATTGATCTCTGTTTTTCATCCAATGGAGCTGAAAATATCCAAAGGATGCGAAAATGGAGCTGAAAAATATCCAAATGATAAGTACTTTGAAATCCCTAAAGAGCATATGTCATATCCAGTCCAATTGGATCTTTTTTTTCTGTGTAGCAGAAAGTCACGTTCAGCAGATCGACAAAGATCAGATCGGAAGAGTATAATAACTGGTTGAAGCTAATTTATAACTGGGCCGGGACCAGGGACCGTAAATAATGATTATTCTTATCTTTTGTAATCTAAAAAAATTAAGATTTTGAGTTCCCGGATGAAGAGTATAACAAAATATGTTTCTTTTCCGATATTCTAAAGTTTTTTATTCTGTTTGAAATTGATTTATTATAAAATAAAACCTTAGATATTTTTGTTTTTACATATCTTTCACATAGTGTTGACTATAAAAACGCATCGAATTCTTCTTTGATCGTAGGTGATAAACAAGCTATCGTCTTTTTAAGTCTCTGGATAAATGGCCAAGATATACCCATCTGAGGTTCCATAAAAAACTCTGCAAGCTACTGTTAAGCTACTGTTAAAAAAGACTACATTAAGAACAAATTTTTCTAAAATGCGTTTTTGGTCCTCTAGCTTAAAAGTCTATAACTTGGCCGTTTTACGACAGATTTTAACAAACAACAGCTTGATTGTCGCTTAATTGATGTATTACAACTATCAAAAGAAAAATAAATCCCTTTTATTTATTTTTTTTTGGATTTCGCGAGTTTTTCAAATCAAAATTTTGTGAAAAAAGTGCAAAAATATTTCTTTTTCAAAAATTATATCGAAAATCTCGAAAAGGTTTTACTTAAGGTATTAATTTGGCCTATTTATAAGTAGAGCTTTCGATTACTACATTTAAAAATTGGTGTAGGAATGCAGATGATATGGCGAACTATGTAAAACAAACATTTTCCAGAATAAATAACGAAAAATTCTAAAATTCTTCAAAAATGTGTTAAAAGTGTTTATCGACCCTTCTATTGTTTAGATAGTGAGACTAGCCGGCTCGAGATCGTATACACCTTATTTTTTTGAGGGTTGAAGGTCTTGGAACCAATCCCCTTTTTTTCTATGTACAACTCCATGACTTCTATTACACAGTTTATATACACGATTTTTTCTAGAACGTATCTACCGCGTAAATACAGAATTAAGAGTATTGTTATGTTTCCATAACTTAAAAAACCACAAGTGTACCAACAACATCAAAGTTAGCGGGTTCCTCGTGCAGCTGTTTCGGAACACACCAAATTTCCTCATCAGCGAGGTTTGCTGCCATCTCCAGATTTCAGTGGTCTCATCCCTGCATGTGTTGCTTAAACCCATTGAGAATTTCAAGCAACACAAAACAGAAAAACCTGCAAAGCTGAAGAATGCTTTGAGTGTATTGGTACTTATCCCAACTCAACAAAATAATATTTACCACAGAAAAACCAGGATAATAATGTTTTCTGTCATTGGAAGCCCGTATCTAAATTGTGTGTTGCTCAAAAATAAAACAACTTTAAAGATATCCAAAGAAAACCAGGATTCTCAGGCTATTTCTTGAGCTTCAACGCAGTGGCCAGCAGTCGCTTTTCTAGCAAATCTGCGATTTATTGCTCCAACCTCCAAATGGGAGCTGCCAAGGCCAAGAGACGTAAGAGTAAAAAGGTTAAAAGGCATCGAAATGGCGCACTAATAAACTATTCAACATGAGAAAATAGGCAATCAGCGCGAAAAATGGATTATTTATCATATTAATATTAAAATTAAAATCCACCCTAGGAAAAAGCCTTAAAATTTTTATTTTTGGAAGAGGTATTTAACAATAAATCGAAAAAATTTAAATGATTAAAAATCGACAATATCATTATCGGGAATATTCTAATAACGCGATTTAGCGTATATCGAATATGCTTTGGGGATATTTTTGTTTTAGCTTAAGAGGTGCGAAGGATCGCTCTTCGCTGACCACAATATTGCCATGCAATCTGAACAGTCACCAGATGGACTGGGAAATAAAGTATTAGAATCCGATAACAGAAGCTAAATGATCGATAAGCACATAACCTTCCTAAAATCTTAAAAAAAATAAAATTTGTACGATTCTTGGATTCCCATGTGTTCTTAAAATCGCTTTCGACCCCAAAAAACGACGCTATTCCCATACGATTTGGGTTGTTTTTGGGGTCGAACACATGGGAATGTTTTCCTTATGTTTTGTATGTTGTTGATATGCTTACTTTTCAACTTCAGCGTCTCCTTTCACTATGAATTCTAGAATAAGTTTCGATAACTTCTTCGAAAATATCGATAATATCGATCGAACACATGGGAATGTTTTCCTTATGTTTTGTATGTTGTTGATATGCTTACTTTTCAACTTCAGCGTCTCCTTTCACTATGAATTCTAGAATAAGTTTCGATAACTTCTTCGAAAATATCGATAATATCGATCGAACACATGGGAATGTTTTTCTTATGTTTTGTATGTTGTTGATATGCTTACTTTTTAACTTCAGCGTCTTCTTTCACTATAAATTCTAGAATAAGTTTCGAAAACTTCTTCGAAAATATCGATAATATCGATCTAACACATGGGAATGTTTTCCTTATGTTTTGTATGTTGTTGATATGCTTACTTTTCAACTTCAGCGTCTCCTTTCACTATGAATTCTAGAATAAGTTTCGATAACTTCTTCGAAAATATCGATTTTTTTTTACCAATATCGAAAAAATATCAAAGTAGATATTTTAGATATCCCTAGTTCGGAACCTTTTTTAAATTTTTTGAAAACTATTGCAGTATTCTGTGCACCTATTGCGTATCCTAAAGCATATCACAAAGTCGGTTATTAGCTTAGCTACTTTTTCTTTCAATTTTTTTTTTTTTTTTTGATATTGGTTTTTTCTGTTTGAGTTAACCGCTTGAATTATACATAAATACAGTGCCAAGTGCCGCTTGAAGACACATGCGCGCCGCTTCCTCTTTGACTTTTGCCGGTTGTTTTGTTTTTATTTTTAAGCAAATTGCTTGCTTTTCCAGCTATGCAAACAAAGCTGCTCCTGCATTGTTATATTATTATTTGCCCACCCCACAAATGCAAAAATAAAAAAAAAAAAACAAAACCATCAACACTTTTAATTGACGTCAATCCGTAATCAGGAACAGAAACTTCAGCTTAAACGCAGATGCCAAAATTAAAACCAAAAACAAAACAAATCGTAAATATGTTTTTTGGTGGAAATCTTGGTCTGATTCATGGGCTTAGGCGGAATCCTCATTATCTCACCCAAAAAAACACAGCTCTATGAATGTGAATGCTAATAAGAGTTCACTTGAAACACATAAAAACTTGTTTTGCGGGATTCCCTCTCGATTTTCAGAGATTTGTTTGTAAACAAAACTTGTGCTTTGGAATTTTGAAACGACGTTTACTTATTAAATTAATGGGGGGAAAAGTACTTATGTCGGGTAAATGTGGGTAAACAGCTAAAAAAAAAAAAAAGGGTGTGTGAGATTGAAAGGAAAGTGGGTCCGATCAGAGATTGCGATCACTCTCTAAGTGCCCCACTCGTTGAGATTTACGACAAACAAAACTGCCGACAATGGAGCAATTAGAATATTGCGAGATTTCTATATATATATTTGTATATGATGACCCTGAACTTTCCACTGACGTTTTGTAATAGTTTCCGCATAAGAAATTTACATGACAGCCAGATATTGCCTATTAATAGGTTGACACATTCAATTATCTCCGAGTTAAAACTCTCAAAGGGTTGAATGACTCGCAACACTGCAACAATTGTTTGTCCCTCAGGTGACATATTCAAGGAGATTGGATTTTCATTGAGTATTACAACTATGACCCTAAACTTTGAACATGACACACAACCTTAGTCGAGTTTTATTTCTCAATGAGCGCATGAGACATACATTTGTATTTCAGGGTGACAATTTAATGAGTGTCTTTACTATTCAGGCGGTGGCAGAAATGAAGCTTATCTTTTGTTAGATCTAAAGAAGGCAAACAGTATATTATACAGAGGTTTGAGCTTTCAAGAAAGTCTAAAAAAAAGACTTGACTTGCATGACTAATAAACATTTTCTTAGTTTTTGCACTGTAGTTAATTTTGTGAACTAATTAGTTTACAATTCATTATTTCAACCATTTATTTATAGAACTACTGTTTTTTTTTAACTTTACAGTTTTGACAGCTAATTTCATAATACATTCAGTTTACTTTTCAGTATTCATTTGACAGTTTGTACTTAGAATAAATAACTCCAAGAAAAGAAACCCCCCGGCTTTATGGATTGCTGTTCAATGTGAAAAAAAACGAAATAGTTCTAAAACTGAACTATCCCATGTGCTCTACAAATCTCTTTCGATCAAAAAAGACCGAATTCTTATACGATTTGGATCGTTTTTGGGTCGAACTAGATTTGTAGAACACGGGCCCGTGTCTTAAAACACTATTATCCCTGGAAGGTCATCGCTATTTTGATGTATGTTTTATGTACAATGCTATTCGGTAGTCGAATCGACGAACGATGATCTTCCAGGGTTAAATGGATTAACCGTAATGCGTCTCAGCTCAAGATACTTAAAAAAAAAGTGTGAGTGAGGTTAACACTCACGAGGTTTTGATTGAAAAAATTTTCTTTTAAAGAGTTTATATAACGTGAGAAATGTCACGTTTGGGCAGGCGATTTCTTGAAAAACAGAGTTGGAAAACAGTGATAGAAAACAGTGTTAGAAAACAATGAACACTCAGTGTTATAAAATCGTGTTAAAAACATTGTTAAAAAATAGTGATATAAAATAGTATTGGAAAATAGTGTTGGAAAATAGTGTTGGGAAAGGGTATTGGAAAACGAAATTCCAAAAAAAAAGTTGTGAAAAGAGTGTTTGAAAGCAATGTTGGAAAAAATGTTGAAAACCAGTGTTGGAAACAATGTTAGAAAATACTGTTGACAGTACACATACAGTGTTGGAAAACAAAGTTGATAAGCAGTGTTGAACCCGAACCGGACCATTTATTGAAAATATAGATTCGGTTCTCAATATTAAGAACGAAAAGACTTCTTAATGGACGAATTCAAAATTAGACTTTAAATGACTCGAAAAAATATAAGTCAAACATAAAATCTGTCAATGATCTTTAATAAGGGGGGCTTCTGAAAGTGATTTGCTTTAGATTTTGATTACGTGAAGGCAAATCAAAATTAGTTGGCGGAACGACCTTTTGCAAAAACAATTTTTGTCAGCTGTTTAAATCAGGGACCGTAACTGTTATAACTTTTTGGATAAAAATTTTGTAATAACAATTATTTTCTAATTTTTACATAAAAATTTAAAAATAATCGGTATTCTATAATTTTAAAATAAAAATTTTGTTTTTACAGTTAAATGGTAATTTTTATATAAAAATTTTTGAATAACAGTTAAATCTAATTTTTATTATATAAATTTAAATTAATTTTTATTTTGTAATTTTTATAATAAAAATTACTTTTTAATTGTTATAAAAAATTTTTATAAAAATTACTTATCTAGACCGTACACCGTACCGAACTACTTATTTGTGCTCATAAACCAAACCAAGAACCGAACCGGTTTTCTTTTGAAAATGGTTCAGTTTATCGATGAGTTTAATGATGTAAAGTCTACAATATTGCTGGGGATTTTCGAAATTTTTCTAAGATAGTGGTAATGTTTCTTCGTTCAATTAAACTTAGCCTTAAAGTTCTCTATTTATTTTGTGGGGTCAAAAACTATGTGAAGACGTTGTCGAATCATGTTGGCTTGTCTTAATGATTTGTTTATTTAAGTCCAAGCTTTAAATTTGTAGTGAGCTATTTAGTCAAATTCGTAACGGTTGTGAAGATAAAGATGAAAAACTAAAAAAAATTCAAATTGGGTAAGTTTTGGTAATTTTGAGTACGAAGATGTAATTTTTTGATTTGATACTTAAGAATGTTTTGTAGGTCTAACAAAGAGCTACAACATTTCTGAAGACTGTTAATCGAAATTGTAAATAGTTTCCGAGAAATGGAGTTGTTAAGCCATATCATATGCTGAAAACTTAAAGTACACTTAAAAAAAACGGCAGCTAACCAGGCCAAACCCAGCCAGGCTTTTCATACTACCATCATACCCTATCAGATTTTTTGGTCCCGATGGGATCACATTTCATGAGTCTAAAAAATGTTCAAGTGTTATAAGATTCAAAAATTTCTTAAGATAATTCTTTTAAAGAATTAATGCAAAATGTCTTAAGTTTCATTTTAGAAAGAAAATTCGGGTTCAGGCGTGTTAAAATATATTAATCGTGAACCACTGAACCGAACCAAGACCAAAGTGAGATTAACAACACGACATTTAGGAGGCTTGGATGAAATCACCTAGATTTCTAGGCGTAGTCTCAGCTTAATCAGATATGTACATTAGAAAATGAGAGCCGAAAAAACAGAGAAAGTGGAAGACGAACTTCATCTTTCTACCGAGTCTGCATAGGTCTGTTGAGCGATTCTATAGCTTGAGAGCGCTTGATATTTTTGGTTTGTTTTAAGCTCGAAGATATTTCGTAAAATGAGCCTACACGTTGCCACAGGCATACCTACGTTCTTTCTATCGGAAAGAGATTATACAATGAAAGCCATGCGTAAGTGTTAGTGCCTTTCATCTTTAAAAAGAAGAAGGTAAGGCTGAAACCTTGCTTAAACAAAACGCTTTCTGAATGATAAGCACAAAATGTGTGAAAGAAAAAGTATTGGTAAATCATGATGCATATGGTTATGAATCAAACAAAGCTGCTTTCGATTGAAACATTAATCAGACACTGGATATTTTATATTATAACTTTTTCAGCTGAATTATGCAAATTAAACTATGCCGAACCCTGAGTCAAACTCATATGGGAAACTTTACTTAATAAGTCATCGATCTAATACTTTACAATTATTTTGATGCTACAATTGTTTAGAACAATATTTAAGTTATTAAAGAAGATGATATACAGCTTTCACTTACTTTTAAATATCCGGCTCGAAAGACCAAAAAAGAAATTCTGATCCAAACCAGTTTCAAAGGGCTTGCGACCTTGCCTGCAATGACTATAGATCTATTTATAAGGCTTTAGCAAACATGTTTGCCCCCACACAATGATTCATTTGAATATTATCTTGAGATCATTTGCTAATACATATAAATTTCTTATCGTAGGCAATCCCGTGGCATCTCTTATCTCATGCGGCACTTTCAAATGATTCATGGCCAGAGCCTTTAGACTAAACACAATTATTCCACCATGCACACTCAGAATCTAAAAGTAAACCCCATCCATCCAGGGCGAAGCTCGTGCACATATTTTGCTTGCATAAACGATTATTGAAACGACAAACGTAATGACAATTTTTAAAAATAAAACCTCATTCAATTTCATGTCCCCTCGTTGCTCCCCCTCGTTTCTCTCGGTCTGTCTGTCTGTTGGTTTTTATGTTCCCATGCTTATTATACATACATCGAACGAAACGCCACGCGCAGTCCATTTGGTTGATAATTCTTATTGACCGACGTCTGGCACATCACCTCATCCTAGAGTGCGGCACAGGTGATGCAATTTGATAATAATTCCGAATTAGTTCACCTCACTCTATTTACAGTTGGCTGAGTTTATGTTGCCCATTTCTAGTTTCAAGCCTGCGTCTTGGTCTCTCTAACCGATTTACTTGGGCGCCAGCCGGTTATAACCTCTCTTTCCAGCTAAGCTCCATCAGCCAGGCCCCCTCCGGCATTCATCAACTGGGGGTTGCATTTTATTTTGTGAGAGGATTGATTTCAATTCGAATTCCGTTTCATTCATTCATTTGCCGCATTGTTTTATTAATTTACAACTTTAACGCACACACACTCGCTGATAAAAACCATGTTGTCGGTGGGAATCGGTTCAAACTGGTAATGCGCTTGTGGACGGACTCTCCCGTTTGTGTGTACATTTAAGCAAACGTTTCGTGTGCGACGCAAATCTACCCAGAGACGCCATCATGATCAGCCTGATGACGATGGATGGATGGATGGCGACGTCAGTTGGTCGCACGGTCAGCCCACTTTATTGACTATAGAGATACGAGGGTTGTCTTTTAATTTATCTAGTCTAATAGTCGGAGAACCAATAAATCATCTTTGAACATTATTTTAAGGTTACTTTAAGAATTCTTCAGGATGATAAATGAACCCCATATCGATTAAAAGTCAGAACTAATGTTTATAATTTCTTCGATATTTGTAGGATCGAAATACCGAAAAGAATGGCATCGTAGTACCGGTAAAAAAAAAAATTTTTTTCTTTCGATTTTGAAACTTTATTGTGCTGTATTTTATTGAAAGTATTGCCCATCGCTAGCTTTGACATTTTTCCACTTATCGGTCATTATTAGAGGTGGAGAACTATCGATAGTCGGCACCATCGATAGTGAACGATAGTTTTTTGAAAACCATCGATAGTCCACGATAGTTTTCGATAGTATGTTAATTTAAACGCTCATGTTTAAAAATGTAAAAAATTTAAATAAATATTATTAAAAACGAACTTTAAAAATTGTTTCCGTCACTTTTGGTTTCAACTTTGGCATTAATATTGGGTTGTGGATTCCGATAAGATATATATACCATTGCATGCATTCAAATAACTCTAAAAACCGTATTTTTTGAACCTAGGGTACAAAATAGAGGTAATTTTTTTTACGTACGCTCAAGTGGCCCAATCAACACCAAGCCAAAGCATGATACGCGCAAACCCCAGGCAAAATAACAGCCCACCTCCCGCCCAACCGACCGTGGGGCTCAGTCACAAACGTGTGACATGAAAAAGCGTAGGAAAAAACTAAATTGAGGCAAACTAGGGGCAAAATACGTTAAAAAAGAGGTTTTGATATCAGGTGGAGATTTTTCTAAGTACAAAGCATTGTTAGTAGTACAACGTTTTAGAGATTAGGGGATAAAGTTACGAGTCGGATTAAAAGGAGTCCTAAGATTAATTTGACTAATCAACTCTGATGAGTTTAGATTTGGAAAATAACGTTTTCAAGCGCAAATTATTTATTTTTAAAAGCCATTTAGAGATGTGTAAAGCTTGAAAAAAAAACTATCTAAAACTATCGATAGTGCAGGGCTACTATCGATGGCGACTCGATAGTGCTCAACAATAGTGCCGATAGTGCCATCGATAGTTCTCCACCTCTAGTCATTATATGAATTCCGTCCCAATTAAACTGCTCGTTTTTAGACGTAAAGAAGAACGTATCAAGCCAATTTGTTATACCTTCAATGGTATTCCGATGGTGCAAGGTCTGGACTATACTGTAGAGTTGGGTTAAAGGCTCGTATATTTATTATATTGTCTTATACATGATTTGCGGCTATCGCAACGTAGAAAAAATAAATTTATATAAATTTAAATTAACAAGATAGTGTGATATTAAGGAGTACAAGTGATACTTTACTCAATCATAAAGAAACTAATATAGAGAAACAGATTGAGATGCCGTTTACCTTAACATTCCAAATTAGTCAGCTGTTCGCTGTCAGTTTCGCACTCTGAGTTATTTCTGTCTCGCTGTAACCACAGTCTTTTCCTATAATAATTATAAAGTTAACAGAAGTATCTACATGATAATTTTCCCTTAACATCACTCAAAATTGAGCGGCGTTTGAGAGTGGCTCTCTATGTTATATTCTCTTTGACGCAATGTAATTATTACTATGGGAAAACACTGTGGTTAAAGCGAGACGGACATAGTCAAAGAAAAAAAAAAGCAGCATCTCAAATTGCCTTTCTATGTTAATTCTTCGATGCCTTGATTTGCATACAAATTTCGCTCTCTTGTGCGAATTGTTCGAACAAGTTCACTCATACATTCTCAGATCCAGCGTCACGCTCACTATTTATTAATAGGGCTGTTAATATCGTATCGATATACCGATATTTTTCTATAACGATTTTCCGATACGATATTTTTTGAGGCGATATAATCGATAATCGCTATAATCCGACGATATATCAGAATAAAAGTGATGGTCGATCAACTTGCACAAGCTTATATGATTCTATTGGGTTGGAACGAAAGTAGTTTCGGATTTCTGAATAGATGACGTTAGAAAAAAATTCCTTTTGGGGATATTTTGTTATTTTACTTCCGAAAAGGACGAAATGCGAACCAAGTTCGATCAAATCAAGGCAATATAAAATTAAAACCCACGAAAGTCTGGGTTTCCTCACGATCACCTCTTATACATAATAAAGCTCGAAATTTGGATAGCAAATGTTTTAAAGGAATTTTTCCATACCTTACTACTATAAATTTGGATTTGTACTGTCGTCAGCTATTTAATAAGGTCGAAAAAATGAATGAGAAGCATCCCGGATTAGCAATGACAACACTCGACAGCATACTACCTGAATTGGGAAGTGATGGCACTTCTATCATATAGCCCCGACCTTGCACCTTTAGATTATCTTTCTATCTCTTCGAAATTCTTTTAAAGGTAAAACATTCGTTTCTAATGAGGCTGTAAAAAAGCACTTCGTGAAAAGGACGAAAAGTTTTACGAGTGTGGAATACTGCAGCTGCTCAAAAGATGGTCAAAGGTGGTCGAACAATCGATGAATGTTCTTTCTGTATATAAAAAAAAAATCAAAATTACTTAACGGCCTACCCAATAATTTCCTACAGAAAAAAAGTAGTGTGTATCGTGAAATACGCAGTACGAACGAAGGTCCTTACGAAGAAAAATCAGAATAAAAATAAAGAATATTAAGTTAATTTTTTTTTGCAAATATTGTACCTGTACCAGCCTCAGATCGCTGATCCCAGATCCGAGATACATCCCAAATCTCAGATCCTAGATAACTGAACCCAGATACCTGATCTCAGATCCCTGATCCCAAATCCGGGATGCCTAAACCCAGATCATTGATCACATATCCCAGATCGCTGATCCCTGATCTCGGATCCCAGATCCGAGATACATCCCAAATCCTTGATCGCAGATACTTGATCCCAGATCCCTGATCCGAGATACATTCCAAATCCCTGATCCCAGATACCTGATCCTTTATCCGAGATATATCCCAAATCCCTGATCCCAGAAACCTGATCCTAGATTCCTGATCGCAGATCCCAAATCCCTGAACCCAGATCCCTGATCCCAGATCCCTGAACCCAGATCCCTGAACCCAGATCCCTGATCCCAGATCGCTGATCCCTGATATGGGATTCCAGATCCGAGATACGTCCCAGATTCCTGATCCTAGATCCTGGGATTATGGATCCCTGATCCCAAATCAAAGTCACAATTTTTCTTGTTTTAGTGCCCCAGCCGAACGTCCGTTAAAGAGCTTCGCTCTAATAAATCTTTAAATATTCTGATCCCACAACTTTTGATATATTAAAGACAACCCTCGTAATCCCATCTAGCACTGCACCAGCAACAGCTGGTTGGACCCCCCATCCACTTCTCAAGTGTACTTCAACTCTCTCCCTTTGTCACGTGTAATTAGCGAATTGTTGCTTTATGCAAATTGCTAATTAAGTATTCGCCAGAGTGTTAATTGTGCGCACGCCAAAAAACAAAACAAAACACAAAACAAAAAACCCAGACAAGGAAAGGGGAAAGGTAACCCCGACTGTCTCAACAAACGACAAGTGTTCTAGTTTTGGGTTTTTTCATTAGCGGGGATTGGACGGGGATTTGTATTAATTACGATTTATTCATGAGATTCCAATGCATTAGACGCAATTGCGGTTAGAATAAATACTTGGGACTGGCGTTCAATGTGTTTAAAAATAACAGAAAAAAACTTTTTTTTCCAGCCAATTCCATACTAGTCTATAGTCCGGGGGTACCTATTTTAGCATTCAAATTATTTCTAGGTAATTTTTACATATACCAAATAGTGATATGCATATTTCCCCCACATTCAGTCATGATGAGAAACCCATTCAAGTTGAGAGAATAGTCGGAAATGGATAATTAATAAAAATCAAAAACAGGGTGACGATAAATATAACCAAGGTGCAATGTGTCATTGTCTCAATTTGTGTCATTTTGTGTCATTTTGAGTCAAATTCCTGTCATTTTATGACCCAGTGTAAATTAGGTTATCATTGACCAGAGATTCGAATACTTTTTCAACGAATTGGTCAGAGTTTTAAAAGGTTTTAAAGGGATTTTTGATCCCCTTTTTATAGCTTTTTGTAATTCTTATATGTGAACTGAACTTTAAAAGGTTTTAAAGGGATTTTTGATCCCCTTTTTATAGCTTTTTGTGGTTGGATTATCTTTTATAGCTTTTTGTAATTCTTATATGTGAACTGAACTTTAAAAGGTTTTAAAGGGATTTTTGATTCCCTTTTTATAGCTTTTTGTAATTCTTATATGTGAACTGAACTTTAAAAGGTTTTAAAGGGATTTTTGATCCCCTTTTTATAGCTTTTTGTAATTCTTATATGTGAACTGAACTTTAAAAGGTTTTAAAGGTATATTTGATCCCCTTTTTTATAGCTTTTTGTAATTCTTATATGTGAACTGAACTTTAAAAAGGTTTTAAAGGGGTTTTTGATCCCCTTTTTATAGCTTTTGTAATTCCTATATTGAACTGAACTTTAAAAAGGTTTTAAAGGGATTTTTGATCCCCTTTTTATAGCTTTTTTGTAATTCTTATATGTGAACTGAACTTTAAAAGGTTTTGAAGGGATTTTTGATCCCCTTTTTATAGCTTTTTGTAATTCTTATATGTGAACTGAACTTTAAAAGGTTTTAAAGGGATTTTTGATCCCCTTTTTATAGCTTTTTGTAATTCCTATATATGTGAACTGAACTTTAAAAGGTTTTAAAGGGATTTTTGATCCCCTTTTTATAGCTTTTTGTAATTCTTATATGTGAACTGAACTTTAAAAGGTTTTAAAGGGATTTTTGATCCCCTTTTTATAGCTTTTTGTAATTCTTATATGTGAACTGAACTTTAAAAGGTTTTAAAGGGATTTTTGATCCCCTTTTTATAGCTTTTGTAATTCTTATATGTGAACTGAACTTTAAAAGGTTTTAAAGGGATTTTTGATCCCCTTTTTATAGCTTTTTGTAATTCTTATATGTGAACTGAACTTTAAAAGGTTTTAAAGGGATTTTTACTTTTTGTAATTTATGGATGTAGTTTTAAGGGATTTTTGATCCCCTTTTTATAGCTTTTTGTAATTCTTATATGTGAACTGAACTTTAAAAGGTTTTAAAGGGATTTTTGATCCCCTTTTTATAGCTTTTTGTAATTCTTATATGTGAACTGAACTTTAAAAGGTTTTAAAGGGATTTTTGATCCCCTTTTTATAGCTTTTTGTAATTCTTATATGTGAACTGAACTTTAAAAGGTTTTAAAGGGATTTTTGATCCCCTTTTAATGCTTTTGTAATTCTAGAATTTAAAAGGTTTTAAAGGGATTTTTGATCCCCTTTATAGCTTTTTGTAATTCTTATATGTGAACTGAACTTTACCTTAGCTAAAATAACATTTCACAATTTTTTTGCATTGCTTTAAAAGCTAAACTTTATGGCCAACTGTGTGGACTTTTTTTTTAAGTTTATCAGCTTATGTCAATTGCTTCCGGCACGCGTTGCCTTTAGTTTTTCAAAACAACAAATCAATTTTCGGATACATATTTAAAGCATTTAATGACCCTTTTCAGAAGCCACTATTAAGCTCACGCAATCCACAATGAATTGTATTTCTATATAACAAAATTATAACTAAACGACTCGCACGTGTCGTAATGATTTGCACACTTCACAAACTAAAGCCTCACGCATTAGCCATAAAAATTCTAATATTTTCTCTTACTTTGTTTTTCCTGCTTCCCGAAAATTTCCATTGCATGTTTAACTCGCATAATCTGCATAAACAAGTGCCCCGATTAATATTTGCACAATTTTTTAGGAGGGAATCACATGATAAACTCGTGAATTTCATTAATTTTGCAAACTCTGACAACCAAAACGTGTGAATAAGCGGCGAGGCGCACGCTTCACTTAAGAGCCCCTAATCAGAGATCAGAGATAAACAAAAAAAACAAAAAAGAATTACCTGGAGTCAGACAAAACAATTACCTGGGCACGTACATGGGAGGAACCTACATAATTGATGGATGGTTGCTTGAAATTCTAAAAATGTTGTTCTATATTTATACGATCGAACATTCTTTTAATAAATTATCAATTGTATAATTGATAGCCCTTGTATTGGAACTCGAACCTATTGCAAGCGATAATGCTCTGATGCAATTTCCGTTTGTGTTGAAACAAAGCGAACCATAGTTCGTTCTGTTCTTTCTTTTCTGTTCAGATTGACCAAGCGCAAAAACCCACAAATTACCCACTGATAAACTGGAGCAAAGGTAGACATTGCAAAAAAAAACACAGAAAAAGAAGAAAGAAATTGGTTGAAGTTCGACTGGAGTATACCCAGTGGCTTGTATTTATTATTTGAGAAAATACTAAGGATGAAACACAAAAAGGTTTTTTTACTTGGAAAAATTTTCTGATCAAATATTCCTATGGCAGCTATATAATATCCGATAAAATAAGAAATTGGTTCCAGCACGACTGGAGTATACCCTGTATATAAGAAAATATTTTTGGATAATTACATTGTGAATAAATGCTGCCATTAAACACAAAAGGACTTTTTCCTTATAAGGACATTTTTCTGATCAAATAATTCTATATAGTTATCCGATCTGGATGATGACTTCAAGTATACTGTCAACGACGAACAGATCACGAACAATATGATCAAAATGGTGGAACTCTAAGGTGTAGAGGATATAATCGATGACGATCAAGATTTCTTAGTGAATTCTTCTTCGATTTGAAATACATAAGTAAAATAATTTATATATGGGCATTTCCATTATTTCGAACTGGACATCTGAAGTGGAAAAAAAAGTAATAAAAATGTAAAAAAAAAAAAAAAAATAAATAAATAATAGAATAAAGGTAAATTTTGGAAAATAATTTTTTTCCAAGATAATTACAAAAAAGCAAGGCATTCGCACGGGACAAAACAGAAGTATTTTTTTGACCAACAATTGACAAGCCGATTTTAGCGAATCCTGAGGCGATATTTGAATCTGTTAAATTTAAGAACATTGCACATTGATGACACTTAAAAACGGTTTTGATTTTACCCTAAATAAACTTTACCTTTTTTAAAATTTAATTTTAAGACCCTTTTGCACGGGACATGTCAGTATCGGACATTTTCTTCCGTCATAATAATAATGTTATTTCAGTAACTCTTTTAGGAAATTATATATAAATAAGCGGAGTTACAAATGTTTTTAAATCAACAAAGATTTCAATGTATTCATTTTCGCATAATAACAAAAACAAAAAAATTTTTAAATATTGGATCGTACTTTAAGTTTTTTTCTCATTTAGATAATAATAAAAAACTATGATTTACAAAAAAAAATCATTCATGTAAGAAAAAATTTTGACTTTCACACTGACGATGTCGCACGGGACCAACATATAAGTACCCAGATCACAAATATTCTCATTTTTCAGCATTATTCTTTTTATATGAATTGTATTAAAAATCACTATTTGTTCTCTATACTGAATAAGCCTTCCACATGTACTTTTGACGCACAGATAACAAGTGTTGTTTTCAATGTCACGGGACATCGAAAAAATGCGATGATGCAAATGAAAAAATTACGTTCTAAATAAATGTAAAATTAGTTTATATTTGTACACTTTGGAGCTGTTTTATATTATAGACAAATATCATAAAGCAAGGGGTTTTGAAAAACTTTAAATTTTTGAGTCTCAGTGGACCTTTTGGTGGAAATGTCCATATCACCTTAAAGCAATTTTCAATGTAGGCGTGAAATTTAGGGGAATTCTTTCTATTAAACGAATAGTATTAAAATACATTTAAATCTCTCGCCTACTAAGAAAACTTCATAGAGTTTGCTTTACCATGTAAATACCGTCTAAGAAAGACTGACAATATGTGAAGTTTGAGATGGGAGCGTAACAGAAAAGTCGATCCCGACTCGAAATTTTAAACTCAAATTGTGAAAAGAAACAGATTAACATGGGTTGCTTTTCGTTAGTGCAGTCCACACAATGTAAGTGTAACCATTCAATTAGTTCAATAAAAAACTTTTTAAAAATTTCGGTATGAAGAATTAATCCCATCCCGACCCTAGTCTGTTTCGACCCGTCCCGATCCCAAATTTTAAATTTGATTACGACCCTCACCGATTCCGAAGATTTTTTTAAGACCCGCGGGAATCCCGAAAATTCCCGTCCTGCGCCCAAAGTGATTGATTTTGCAAGTGAGTCAGACAGACTGTACTGCAGCACTCGCCAACACAATCACATTTTTCTGATCACTCCATTTGGCCGGCCCTACTTTAAGCTTGGTATTGAGTAGCTGTGAAAAGTGTGCAAAATCTCTGCACATTATTTCTTTGACAAAGAAAAGTTAACATGGAAAGACAATTTAAGACGCCGCCTATCGTTTCACTCAAAATTAGGCAGCTGTTCGCTCTCAGAATTGATGTTTGACTATAGGAACAAATATTTTGTGTGATCTTAAGAGATAATTA
Organism: Lordiphosa mommai; assembly: GCA_018904225.1. Taxonomy (NCBI): domain Eukaryota; kingdom Metazoa; phylum Arthropoda; class Insecta; order Diptera; family Drosophilidae; genus Lordiphosa; species Lordiphosa mommai. The sequence continues at coordinate 159,237 of JAEIFT010000428.1, read as the reverse complement.
TCATGTAGATACACATCATGCAGATACTTCACTCAAAATATTTGCTCCTATAGAAAAGACTGTGGTTAGAGCGAGACAGATAATAGCCAAAAATAAACTCAGAGAGCGAAACTTCGCTCAGTTTGCTTCTCAGTTGAGAGCAAACTTATTTTGAGTGAAACGGTAGGCGGTAAACTGTTTTTCTCTCGCGAGCACTGTTAAGTGGGGTCTCTTTAAGCCCTGTGTTTGTCAAGAAGAGCAAGCTGATAAAGTGATAGTGTATTGGCGAAAATTAATACATACCCTTTGGTACGTTTTTTTACAAGAGTAACTAAGAAATTTATAATAACATAGTCTACTAGCTAATCATATAATTACAATGTTTCTTAACAATTCCAGGAATTTTTGAATTGACTAATTCAAGATCTAGGCTATAAAGAAATAAATACCCTTTGATACCTTTTTTAGTGGTATAGAAAATTTATAGATTAAGCTAGTGTGTTTCGAACTATAAATACAACAAAAAAAAAAACACACTGAGCTAATTTTAGTTTATACTTATATGTACATTTGTGTGTTTGTATTTACCTATAAAATTCAAATTGCCCAGAGCTGCTGCAGTTGGAACGGCTGAGGTAAGATTACAAAAGTCTGGATCATCCACATCAAAAATGATGCCATCTTCCCATTCGGTGACTATGTGAGGCGGTTGGCTGTTATTGTTGTTGTTGGTATGTTGTTTCATCTGTGAAATAAACACACAAAAAAAAAAAGAGTCGTAATTATATTTGAGTGATTTGTACGTGTTGCTATGCATGTAAATATTCACACACGTGGCTCAAAATGCAAGCAAAAGTAAATGACAAGGCACAAACATGTAGGTAGAGTGGTGTTGCGGGGGTAGGAGGAGGACAGCTGTTGATTTCTCTCTCCCCCATTTGCACAAACACACATGCAAATATATACTTTCCATTGCCAAATCTCTTAAATTGAGTGCATATGTAAAATCAATAGATGCAGTTATTTGGGTGAAGGTTTGTTGTTTTTGTTTTTGCCATACTGTTTGCCTGTGTTTGTGTGTGGTGGTGGGGGCACCACTGCTTACCTTTGCATTAGCATTCGCTCACAATTCCTTTTCTTTCAAGTGGCTGCTATTGTTGGGCTTTAAGTTCTCTTTAAAGGTTAAAACCTTTAACTTCTTTGCTTTATTATTATTTATATATTTAATACAACTAATATTAGTTTTGTTTAACTATTTATTTGTTATTACTGACAGCATACAACGAACGAACGTAAACGCCGCCCTGGTTTCAGTGTTGAGCTTAACAGAGGTCTGTTAGTCACATGTTCTGTTGTGCGCCTTTTAAATGTTAACCAGTTAGAGATGTGTGCGTGACGACACTTTTGTATGCAGTATTTAAAAAATATAAATAAAGATTAAATAAAACTTATTTTGAGAACTTAATAATTTAATATGGAATAGAAGAAGTCCAAATATGGGAAATATAGTAAGATTGTATAAATTAAGAGGGATCTCCGCCATCCAGAATCGTTTAACCGCTTTCTCTTCTTATTCACCCTTTTTGCCAATTTGTTTGGATGATCCATTGTGTGTACAGATTAAACCTAAGTAGAACTGGGATCTCTAACTCGGATGTAACCGAAAAGTTGAGCAGGAGAAGTCTTCTCCTACTCAGGGCAGGGCAGGTCAGTGAAAGAGAAGGTGTTGTACTGATTCCTCCTCTTCTTGGTATCTGCAGCTTCTACAGAAGTCTTGGGAGGGTGTTAAGATGCAAGATTCAGTAAAATTGAAAGGGTTATGCGCGAACTGCAATATACTCATATGTTCTACAAATCGCTTACGAACCAAAAAACGACCGAAATCGTATGGGAAATGGGTCGTTTTTGGGTCGGAAGCGATTTGTAGAACACATGGGATACATATTCATTACAGATGATGCTATTGAATACAAGACATTACACTTTCAGCCTATTCTTAGACTTAAATCTGCAACCAATGGTGCTAGAAATAGGCCCGAAAACCGATCCTAAGTCTTATACCACGTTTAAGAAGTTCTTTAAGAAAAACACCGCAGCCGCATCATTGAAACAGCTGTTCGGCCTGCCAAATGTATACAAACCGACGTAATAAGAAGAAGAAAACAAATGTAATTTATTGAAAAAGAGACAAATATGAGTGATAATCTGTAAAATGTGGCACACAGTGTATTTGGTAACGGCACCCAAATGGAAATGGAGCTTACTTTGCTGATCGCTCTCTCTCTCACTCTTTCCGCATCTTTGCCGCATCATTAAATATGCTGATCTCCTTCTATTTACAGGTTTCTTATGGAAAATTATTCCGCACCTTCCGATTAACGGGTAAAATCAATGATTGGGCTGGTGTAAACAGAGTATATGGCAATTTCGAGTGTGATTCTTATATTTTAACATGTTCATCTCTAGCATTATTTCCACTTGTTTTCTTTTAATGAAATTTAGTGCGTGATTCTAGCATTATTTCATATTTTTTATATTTTTAATGCAATTTAGTTGATTCTAATATTTTAACATGTTCATCTCTAGCATAATTTCGGGTTTTTCTTTTAACGCAATTAAGTGCGTGATTCTAGCATGATTTCACCCTTTTATTTTTAAGCAGGGTTCTCAAAGTACCGTACTAATTTCCGTACTTACGTTCGGCACACAAAAAATACTGAACACTCTTGCCTGTACACATGCAAGTACGGTAAATGCTTCGTAACGTTCTGTACTTAAAACTCAAGTACGGTACCTTCATCGTAACGGACCGTCCAAAAAAGTACCGAACTATTTTGTGTTTAGTACGCGTGCGAGCAAAATATTTTTCAGTTAAGAAGGCGAAGTACAAAACGATTTTAGTTTCGGACCCTAACAAAAATCCGTAAAAGTATGGTACGGCACTTAGCATGCCGATAGCTGATAAATCAACTTCGTAAATTAGCGATATAATGATTCGTCCGTCACAGTAAAGTGTTTTAAAATATCTACAAGCAAACGGACTGTAACTGACAAGCCCGAACTTTCCGAAACAAAAATCATTTTGTACTTCGCCTAACTAAAAACTATTTTAACTAAAAAATATTTTGCTCGCACGCTTACTTAAATTCAAAATAGTTTAGTACTTATTTTTTTCAAGTTTTGTGTTTTGATTCAGTACGCAACGAAAAAATTACCGTACCTTATTTTTTACGGTACTTTAGTTCGTGATTCTAAAAATTTTAGCATGTTCATCTCTAGCATAATTTCCATTTATTTTCTTCTCAAGGCAATTTAGTGCGTGATTCTAGCTTAAGAAAGTTTAATCTAATATTTTAAGCATGTTCATTTCGTGATTCATAATTTCCGCATGTTCTTCTTTCAAAATTTCCATTTTTGCGTGATTCTCAAGGCTGAATCATCAATTCAATTTAGAGCGTAATTCTTTTATTTTAACATGCTCATTTCTAGATCATTTTCTTTTTTTCTTTCAACCCAATTTAGTGCGTGATTCTAGCTCATATTTTCTATTTTTTTTTTACCCAATTTAGTGCCTAATTCTCTTATTTCTATATGCTCATCTCTAGCATAATTTCCGTTATTTTCTTCTTATTCAATTAAGTGCGCGATTCTAGCTAAATTTCCGTTTTATTTTTTCTTTCAAAACAATTTAGTGCGTAATTCTCTTATTTCAACATGCTCATCTCTAGCATAATTTCCGTTATTTTCTTTCAACGCAATTTAGTGCGTGATTCTAGCTAAATTTCCGTTTTATTTTTTCTTTCAAAGCAATTTAGTGCGTGACTGTAAAATTTTAACATGTGCATCTCTAACATAATTTACGTTACTGTTTTAACGTAAGGCAATGTGACCATACTCCATTTCACACACACACACACAATCACACATACAATCTCCAACCTGACAAGTGGTGCATTTCCAAATTTTTTTCGAGACAAAATTATACACAATATAAAAATTAAACAGCAACTAAAAACCATAACAATGCACATGCGAAACTTAAACAATTGAAAGACAGCAAAGACAAGAACCAACAACTGGCAGAAGGCGAGAGGCGCTAAGAGAAAGAGTGAGAGAGAGAGAGAGGGAGAGCAGGAGAATCACCTTCAAAAGTGGGGCATGGAGGAAAATATGTGGTAAATAAACACACAGCAGCAGCAGGCGACGTCAACATATAATATATTTGATTATTATTATTAATTTTTGGAAATGGAGATGAGCTTTCCCTGTGGCTTTTGGTTTGAGTCAGGAGGAGGCGGTGGTGGTGGCCTCACCTTGTTATCATGAGACACGTTGATAACATGACTAACCCATTTCATTTTCTTTTTATAGGATAATTGAGCTGGAGTCCGCCTTGCTGGATGACTGCAATGTGAATGATATCTATGGCATTTGTCAGGGTAAACCCTTACCCGATGCCCTGCGTCCGGATGTGTGGCAAGTTTGCCTGGATGTGCGACATAAATCCGATCAAATGTCATTATTCAATGAAATCTATGATCTACCCTTTCAAAGTCAATTGCGAGAGGATTGTCAAAGGCATGTGGATCGTATGGGCAATGATGAGGAGGATAAAGTTTCAGTGGTCTCAGATTTGGAATCCATTATGACTTTCTATTGCAAAAATCGTAATCTACAATATGAACCGGATAATGGTTGGATTGAGCTGTTATTACCGTTATTTGCGCTCAAACTGAATCGTTCGGATACATTTAATTTGTTTGAGGCCATACGAGATACCTACATACCCAAAGGTTGCAAACCCAAGGGTAATGTCTTCCATGTATTTCGCCTGCTATTGCTCTATCATGATCCGGAGTTATGTACGGTGCTGGATACGAAGAAAATTACACCAGATTTATATTCCCTGACCTGGTTTCAGTCGCTATTTGCCTCCTGCAGCAGCCTATCGGTTATTATAGCCATGTGGGATTTATATTTTCAAAATGCTGACCCATTTATGGTCTTCTTTTTGGCTTTAATTATACTGATCAATGGACGTGAGCAAATATTACAAATGAAAGCTAATGCCTCCAAGGAGGAGATCATTAAGTTCCTGATAAATATGCCCTGTGCCTTGGAACAGGATGATGTGGCAGATTTTTGCTCCCTGGCCCAGTACTATGCTTTGAAGACGCCCACTTCATTTAAGACGGATTATTTGAAAGCTTTATATGGCAAACAAAATGATACACCACGCAGTCAGGAGGAGGCCACCAAGGTATCGCAGGCCCTATGCCTGCCCGTGTCTGTCTATGAGCTGGTAGAGAATTCAGCCAGTGAATTTCCTGTACCCGATTCAGTGCGTTTCTTTTTGGTGGATTGTCGTCCAGCGGAGCAATATAATGCGGGTCACTTATCCACGGCCTTTCATTTGGATTGCAATTTAATGCTGCAGGAACCCGTGGCCTTTGCCACTGCTGTTCAGGGTTTACTTTCCGCCCAGCGTCAATCCATAGAGGCCAACTCGAATGCAGGTGGCGAGCATTTGTGTTTTATGGGCAGTGGACGTGTGGAAGAGGATCAATATACGCATATGGTGGTGGCCTCATTCCTGCAAAAGAATACCCATTATGTGTCCCTGCTGACGGGTGGCTATAGCTCCATACATGATTATTTTGGTGATCATATGGCCGATTGTCTGGAGGATCATAATGTGCGCAAGTGTTTGGTATGTCAGCAGCATCAGCATCAGGTGCCTCTTAAAGCTGCCTCCTCCTCTACGGCGGCGCCGCCCTCTTCCACGGATTTGTTTAGCAAATTTAGTGCTGCCATGAAATCCAAATCGGCTGAAGTTAAGGGCAAACTCCTGGACATCATAGTCAATCCCAGCTCAAATGGCAGTCAGCAACAGTCGGAGTCATCACCCCCCTCGCAGGAACGTCATGTCAGTGCCAAGGAGCGTAATGGCAAACGTTATCGCAATGTGGCGCCCGTTTTTAGCATTGATGATGAGCATGAGGATACCCTAGATGGCCATGGAGGGGATGCCAACAATCGTCCCTTGTCCGCTGAAACCAAAGAAATTGTCCAATTGAATCAATATTTCAAAACCGCAGACATTATCAATGCCTTCAAATGTCAGGAAGTTCACATGAATGGCTATATGTATGATAGCCATTTGATTATTACACCCAGCCAGCTGGTGGTTTTACGCGAATTGGGTCGCGGGCAGGCTCAAATTATGGTACGACGACCCTTGGCCAGCATTGTCAAAATTACCGCCAAAAAGAGACATCGGGATTTGATTACGTTCAAGTATGGCTTTCCCGATGGCGATGGTCTTCTGATTACCGATATGGATCGATTTCTTATACCCAATGCCACAGAGGCCACCGCTTTGGTATCCAAGCACATAGTCGAAGTGCTGGAGAATGCCAAGTAGAAGTAGGAGTGGGAGTGAAAGGCAGCAGGAATTCAAGTGCAATGTGTAACTTAGTTTGAGTTTTTTAAATTGGCAAATGTTGAACTTGTTTTTTTTTTTATTTATCCAGTGATGCAATTGTAACATAACACAACAACAACACACAACCCCTTACCAAAATTTACAAGTATAACTAAACATAATTGAGAAAAGGAAACTTAGAGTCCAGCCCTGTTACTTACAATTTGTAGAAAATAAATGAAAGCAAGAAGGAGAGAATAACTAACTATTATTTATTGCAATTACAAAACTTATAAATAAACATGTATTATATTCGAGACAATCGAGTTGTGTGTGTGTGCAGTTCGTTTCAATTTCTAAATCTGAATCGATTTCTAAACCGTCTTAATGTGGGGAAATGGGGGCATATGTGGATGGTAAAAGGATTTTATCATAATTTTAAGTATTTTCAATCAATTGAAACACTTTTTCTAGATTTTTCCATCTGTATTTGGCCTTACAATTTATTCTAATATATTTTTTAAAAATTAATTTTAATTTAATTAATTCTTGAATGCTGAAAAATCTCAAAAATATTGCCTGCTTTTAGGCTGACGTAAATAAGGCACATATAGATTTTTTTGATTTTGAAAATCTGTTAATAATGCAAAATAGAGGACATTAAATTCCTACATTAATTTTAATTTATTTGGAGATCTATCCCAGCGCTACGGGTTCATTTAAATCAATAAATAATGCGCTAGTCCCATTGGGTCATATAGATCTATTACAATAGATCTTAGACATTCCTTGTTCCTTGTTTATAAATAATTCGTGTTACGTGGCTTGCTATTTAAGTTTCTGGCCTAGGTCACTTCTAGCCATTTTAGGACCAATTGGCCTTTTCCCAAAAAAAGTTTGGACTTTTATCGATAAAAGCTCCATACAACTCTTTCATGTGGACCACGTTTCATATCGATTAACGATTAATCAAAAACTTACCTCGGCAGAAAAAATGGAATTAACTTGTGAAAATTTTCGTGCTAATCATTTTTCACAACTTTCGACGTGGATTATCAGGACAAGAGTGCAACGATGAACTTAAATCTTTGTATGGCGATGAAGCACCATCTGTGAAAAATAGGTTAAATGAATTCAATCGGCGGACGCTTGCTCGAAGACGAAGGACGTCCAAAAACAGTCGTTGTGCCAGAAAACATTGATGCCGTGCGTGAACTGATAATGCAAGATCGTCATGTGACATACCGTGAGATAAAGGGCATCCTTGGGCATTTCTTCCACCAGCATACATTCGATATTGCATGAACAAAAGGATTTGTTCTCGTTGGATCCCGCACAATTTGACAAGGGTCGGCTCAAAAATCTGTGGATTGGTGCAAAGTTCCCTTCAAATTTTGAAAAATATCAATCGCGGTGTTTCAAAAGAGCGTTTTAATAAGATTACAGTTGGCGATCATGGATCCATGCTTTATGAGCCCGAAACAAACAGCAATCGTACCGTGTGGGCTTCGAATGACGATTGCCAAATCCAACGAAAATCGTTCGTGGAAAAAGATAGCACTTCGAAGCAAATGGTCGCCTGTTTTTTCGGTAAAACTGGTCATGTGGCTACTGTTCCAAAGCTTGAGCAACGTAGGGACGGTCAATTACTGAGTGGTACACCACAATTTGTTTGCCAGAAGTCTTCGGAGAAAGACAGATCATTGTGCACCATGACAATGCGAGCACACATCAGCTCACACCAGCGCTTTTTGAACGCCCAAAACGTCGAATTGATGGGTCATCCGCCGTACAGCCCTGACTGTGTCGCCGCCAATGATTATGTTTTTATTCCTGCACATCAAGGGAAAAATTCTTGCTCCAACGATTTTCGTCCGCCAGAAGATGCTGTTGAAGAGTTCAAAAACCTGTACGAGTGTCTCAAGGGTTCGGCGGAAGCGGTTTGGAAAAGTGACTTCGACAATTGGTTTGAGCGCATGCAAAAATGTATAGATCTTGCTGGAAAATAATTTGAATAACAATAAAACCATTTTTGATCATAATATTCGCGTTTTCATTATTAGGTCAGAAATATATATAGCAACCTAGGTAGGAAAGATATGGTCGGTTCGAATACTTGTATTCAAAATGGTATACCTCGTTGAAAAAAATCGCAGAATTGATTGGGATAATTAATTTTAAAGCTTAAAAATATAACTTTTCTATAATATCAAGGGGGATCAAAACAAACGTATAGGTTGGCCAAAAAACATGCCTTAAAGTGCTCAAAAAGGCCAAAAATCTTGACATGATGAATCACCTAGAATCACCACCACTTCTTTTATAAACTGGACCATGTTTCCTAGTGTTATCTATACATATACCTAGTACTCACAATTGATTTGGTACACTGTTTTTTGGTCATTAAATGAAAACGAATGAATATTTTTAAAATTTTTTTTCTTCTGTTTACTCGGTCACTCAATGGATACAAATCGTAGAACAACTTATTCGAAATAGCCGCCTTCTGCCTTCCAGCAAAGCCGAAGTCTTTCTGGACACTCATTGATCAAAATATACACCTCGTGCATTGGGAAATTGTCCACTGCACGGACAAGGGCGCGCTTCAAGGACTCCATATTTGGGTTTCGAGTAGAGCAAGCCATAGCCCAGAGAACGAACCACAGTTTGTAGTCCAACGGATTTGTAGGTAGAGTTATAAGGACACGGATATTTGACTGATTCAAGAACGGTTCCGAACTCGCTGACGGGTTCATTAGAGGTTTATAGTCATATCACCGAAATTATTAATGTTATGAACTTGAATTTTGGTGTGTGGGTTATACGAAGACCGATATTTTCCTGATTTAAGATCGATTCCTATCCCTTGAACCTGTTCAATAGTGGTTCAGAGCCTTATACCAGAAATTATTGAAGCTAGGAAAATTAATTTTGGTATGTGGGTTAGTTATATGGAGATATAGATTTCAGTGATTCAAGAACGTGAATAGCCATTTCTTCGAAATTATTAAAGCTATGAAGGACGAAAAGAAAGCGTAGGTCTATTGTTTCGAGTGTTATCTTTAGACAGCGGCTTAGCATTTTTTAGATAGTTTTGAATCCATTGGTGGGTCAATGTGTAGATCGATGTGTAGAAGAAATGATAGGAGAAAAAGAGAAGGCAAAGCTGGTTTAAATCCAAAAGTTTTCCAACCCGCTGAACCGGTAAAATATAGAGGATATAGACTTATCTAAGATATGAAATTTTCAAATCATTGAAACTAAAAATTGTGATACTAAAAAAACTTTTCTTAGTAAATCACATTTTCCGGCCTATCGGTCCTATGGCAGCTATAGGCTACAGTACATCCGATTTTGATAATTTTGCTAGGAAATATGTGAAAGCATATAAAATATAAATAAAAAGATTAGAGACTACGATGAAAATAATAAAATATTATCAACTAAAACAAGATATTTGACCGACGTTACTATGAGAGCTATATGATATAACCTACGATTTTGAGTTAAATTTTTCCAGAAATGTGTGAAATGATATAAAACTAGTGAAAATTTCAATTTAAGGACTCTCATGGAAATCAACAGTATTTCAAAAAGATCTTATATTTAAGACCGATCCGTGCAGCGTAACTATATAATATTGGGTAGGGATTTTGATACTTTTCATGAATTATAAAGCAAAAATTTTTAACTAAACTCAGTAATTTCGTCAAGACGTCTTGGCAGCTACATAAATCTATCGGCAAAATTTTGACATTTTAGTTGCGTAATATTGTAGACTCTGTGCAAAATCTTTCAGCTCGATAGTTTTAAATCTGAGAGACTATGGTAGAATTCCATATTTTCAAGATATTCACGGACTAGGATAACAGTTATATGTTAATAAAAAAAAACACAAAATTTCCTGCTCAAATCACAAAAGTATTTATCCTGGCCTACTAGGATAAAATTCTATTTGAAAATATGCAAAAGCTGCTGTCCAGAGATAACACTAGAAAACAATCTATACCCTTTCTTTTGGTTTACGGACGAAAAATACAATTTTTTTCTTCTAGTCAATCTTGTCGTAATCATAAATTCATCCCCATCTATAAAGATAGAACACAAATAGGCCTGAAAGATTCAAAGAGTCATAAGAGGCTTATCAGAAGACACCGGATTTTAGACAAAATCTAATTTTACATGGGTAGACCAGAAGAAGTTCTGATTGCACAGAAATTTGGTTCATACAAAAATAATGAAGCTGCATTTTCACTTGTTTTGTCTGTATAATCTTTTATTCTGAAATTTGTGCTCTAATACCTATTAAACTATTTAACTCAAATGCATTCAAAGTTTGCTGTATATTTATATAATTTTATGCAACATTTTCAATCAAAATTCCAGCTATCGAAATGCTAGCCAAAAAAAAAAAAAGTTTCTAGCTTGCAGCCAAGTTAGTTCTTGGCCGAAAAATGACCGTGGTTGTTATCTGGGGAACCAGTATGCACACCCAAAAATTCATTTTGCATTGGAGAGTCTACAAACAATTGCCAAAAAAAAAAAAGAAAGACCGACCGAATTTACCTTATCGAACCCCGTCAAAATGATAGCATTTGGTCGAGAGCAGTGCAGTCGCAACAATGATGTTGACGTGGTCGTGGGTGTGGAACAGTTCTAGCCTGATTATTTCCCTGCTGCTGCTGGCAAGTGGCACGGGATATGCAACGGCAGGAAATGTGCTTGTGGTGTATCCATTTTATGGATTCAGTCACTTTAAAGTGATTATGCCCATACTCAATGAGTTGGCCCGGCGGGGACATAACCTAACAGTTATATCCTATGTGAAGCACCCACAGGCACATTATTATCCCAACTATGAGGAGCTGTTGATATCGGCAGTGGGTGAGGATCAGTCGAATACCACCATTAATACGGTGCCTTTGACGAAATATGTGCCCACCCGAAATTTGGAGGCATTCTATACGGAATATCGTGATTTGTATAGAATCGGTCAGAATACCTGCGCCCAACTGTACTCGAGCGGACATGTGGAAACGGTAATCAAACGGCATCAGCAACAGCCGTATGATTTACTACTGACGGAGTACTTCAATACGGATTGCCAGCTGGCCATAGCCAAAGTGTTGAATTTACCCATCATTGGATTGAGTACAAGTGCCCTGATGCCCTACTATTATGATCGCATAGATCTACCGGATACACCCTCATTTGTGCAATCGGAGTATATAGGCTATGCGGAGCCCTTGAATTTCTCCGATCGTTTGTTCAACTTTTTGCAGGCCAAGTTATTGAAATTGCTCTACCGTTATCACTCCAATCGTAAGGATAATGCGGTCATACGAAAGTATCTCAACATTGATGTGGATGTGGATAAAGTGGCACGTACACAGACTGCATTTGTGATGGTTAATCAACATTTCAGTTTAATGGGCAGTCGTCCACAGACAAGGCAATTTGTCGAAGTGGGTGGAGTGCACATTACAAGTCAGGCGGAGCGTGAGATACCGACAAATATCAAGGATTTTCTGGATGCATCCGAGCAGGGTATTATATTCATTAGCTGGGGTTCCATGGTCAGAGCCTCAAGCATGGATCCACCCAAACTGGCGGCCATTCTAAAGGTGCTGGAGGAACAACCGTTGCGTGTGATCTGGAAATGGGAGGGCGACATAATGCCACAGGTGGATCCGAACAAATTTCTGCTGGTCAAATGGGCACCACAATTGGCCCTGCTGTGTGAGTATTTTTTTTTTTGATGTGAAATATTTTTAATTTTGATACGGAAGATTTTTTGGTAAGGCGTAAAATTTAGTTTCAAAATAACGCCTAATGCGTAACGTGAAGTTTTCCAACTCTAGTTTCAAACACGACTTTTCAGCATTGTTTTGCAACACTATTATCTAACACAACAGTGTTGAAAACATTCAACAGTGTTTTCCAACTCTTAAAAAAAAATTCCAACACTGTTTTTGAACTTATTTCCAACACTGTTTTTTAACTTTGTTTTTTTTAACACTATTTCTCAACACTATTTCGCAAGACTATTTTCTACTGTTTTTCTAATGTACTATTGTCTACTATTTTCTACACTGTTTTCCAACATTGTTTTCCAACACTGTTTTCCAACACTGTTTTCCAACACTGTTTTCCAACACTGTTTTCCAACACTGTTTTCCAACACTGTTTTCCAACACTGTATTCCAACACTATTTTCAACACTATTTTATAGCACAAAATTTTTCAACACTATTTTATTGTTTTCCAACACTTTTTCCAACACTGTTTTCAACATTGTTTTACACTGTTTTCCAATATTCTTTTCTACATTGTTTTCCAACATTGTTTTTCCAACACTGTTTTCCAACACTGTTTTTAACACGGTTTTCCAACATAGTTTCCCAACACTATTTTCCAATACTATTTCCCAACACCATTTTCCAACAGTATTTTATAATACTGTTTTCAACAAGGTTTTCTAACACTGTTTTCCAACATTCTTTTTCAACGTTGTTTTCCCAAACACTTTTTTCCTACATTGTTCTCCACACTGTTTTTAACTTTGCTTTTCCACAACACTATTTTCCAACGCTATTTTCCAAAACTATTTTCTAACACTGTTTTTCAATATTCTTTTTTAACATTGTTTTTCAACACTGTTTTCAACAGTGTTTTCTAACTCGGTTTTCCAACTTTGTTTTCCCACTGTATTTTCCAATTCTATTTCCTAACACTATTTTCTCACACAATTTTATAACACTGTTTTCAACCAGGTTTTCTAACACTGTTTTCCAACATTGTTTTCCAACACTGTCTCCACACTGTTTTTGAACTTTGTTTTCCAACCCTATTTTTCAACACTATTTTCTAACATTATTTTATAACACTGTTTTCAACAAGATTTTTCTAACACTGTATTCCAACAATCTTTTTCATTGTTTTCCCACACTATTTTCCAATTCTATTTCCTAACACTATTTTCTAACACAATATTATAACACTGTTTTCAATAAGATTTTCTAAGACTGTATTCGAACATTCTTTTTCAACATTGTTTTTCCAACAGTTTTTACCAACATTGTTTTCCCACACTATTTTTCAATGCTATTTTCTAACATTATTTGCCAACACTATTTTATGACACTGTTTTCAACATTGTTTTCTAACATTAATTTTCAACATTGTTTTCAAACACTATTTTCCAACATTATTTCCCAACACTATTTTATAACATTGTTTTCTAGCACTATTTTTCAACATTCCTTTTTTAACATTGATTTCTAACATTGTTTTTCAACACTATTTTCCAACACTATTTTATAACACTCTTTTCTAACATTGTTATCCAACAGTGTTTTACCAAACGGTTTTCTCTAAATTGTTTTCCAACACAATTTTCTAACTCTTTTTTTCAACTCTTTTTTCCAACATTTTTTTACCAACATTCTTTTTCTACACTGTTTGCCAACACTGTTTTTCAAACTATTTCTCTAACACTTTTTTTAACACTGTTATTCAAAACTTTTCCAACACTATTTTCTAACACTGTTTTCTAACACTATTTTCTAACACTGTTATCCAAAACTGTTTTCCAACACTTTTTCTAACACTGTTTTCCAACACTGTTTTCTAACACTGTTTTCTAACACTGTTTCTAACACTTTTCCAACACTGTTATTCAACACTGTTTTTCCACACTGTTTTCTAACATGTTTTCCAACACTTTTTAATTTTTTCCAACACTTCTTTCCAACATTCTTTTTCTACACTGTTTGCAAACACTGTTTTTCAAATCTATTTCCCAACACTTTTTTCTAACACTGTTATTCAAAACTGTTTTTCAACATTCTTTAAGACATATTTTCCAACACTGTTTTCCAACACTGTTTTCCAAGCCCTTTATTATGTCAGCTTTTTAGAACAATTTCGTTTACTTCTTTTCTAAGAAAGAAGATTTTGACTAATTTATTCTTATTTTATGTTTTCCTTTCTACCTTTAGGTCATCCCAAAGTGGTATTATTCTGGACACATGGTGGTTTATTGGGTACCACCGAATCGGTGCACTGTGGTACACCCATGATGGTCACACCCATTTATGGTGATCAATATTTGAATGCATTTGCGGTACAAAATCGGGGTATGGGTTTGAAATTGGATTATCATGATATCAATGTGGATACCCTCAGGTATTCGCTACAAGAGCTAAGCAAAGCCAGGTGAGTTTTTTGTATACAAAATGTAGAAATATCTTTACTTATATTATCTTCTCTCAATCAGTTATGCCACGCGTGCACGAAAAATTTCACAAATTTTCAAGCAACGTGAACGCACGCCCTTGGAATCGGCCGTTTGGAGTGTGGAATATGTGATACAGCATGGCCTATTGGCTGCCCAAGTGTTACAGTCACCCGGCATTGAGCTCAATTGGTTTGTCTATCATTCATTGGATAGTTTAACCTTGATCTTATTGATTTGGGGACTCTTGATGGCCAGCTGGTATTTCATATGCCGAGGTCAACGTTCGAAATTTGCCTATTCCAAACATTCGAGAAGTCAAAAATCGAAGGGTCATTAACTGTGGAAGGTTCTTCTCCATTTTTAAGCAGAAGAACCGCCTGAGGAGTCTTAAATTTATGTTTTCTAATTCTAATTTGTGTTAATTTAAACTAACTGAATAAATACTTTGAATATCCCCACCCCCACCCGCATCTCCCTTGAATGCATACAAAATTAATTAGCTGGGATTTTTGGGGTAGATCTATCTTATCTTTGAGGTATTTGTCTATCTTAAATTTTGACTGGGCGCGCGTGCAGCTTTTGAGCTTTGACCAGATTTACACGCCATCTTAAGTATAACAACTGCCACTCGATGAGCTCATGATCAGAGTCTAAACAATTGCAATCAAATTTAATTCTAACAAATTTTTGTGACCAACGCAGTTCCATTTAATGTATGTGTGTGTGTGTGTGTATGCACGTACTATCATAAATTCAAAAGAAATTTTAACCTTGAAAGTGTGCGTTTGTTTTTGTTGGATTTACTGGCTTAACTTTTGTTGCTAGCTTCAAGTGTTAAGATAATCAAACATTGCAATTTTCTTTGTTGCTTTTTTTTTAGGATGTTGTTGTTGAATTTTTTTGGGGCTGATTATAAATACGTAGTGAATCCATTTGATGATATGTATTCGCAGACGGCAAAAAAAAAACAATAACAATAACAACAATTTTTGCACAAGTAGTTTATGACACTTGAGAAGCAATCGAAAGAAAAACCTTGACGACTATTGAACTGCAAGTGCGTGCAAGCGCCGATAATAGACCAAAATCAAGTTTAAACTTAATCAGCTCAAGTTCAAGGCTAATTTTTTTAGTCAATAAAAAGCCGACTAGCCGATAGTGGTAGTATTTGATATAGTTTCTGTTACTAGCTAAATAACGTTGGCTCGAGTTCTATTAATTATTTCTTTTACAAAATTGTAAAATTATAATATCGATACCGTTATTTTAAATCATTTTTAATCTAGTTTGACTGGCTTGGAACCGGTTATCAATTTTGAACTGGTTCAAACTGGTTCGAAACCGGTGCTGAACCGAGAACTAATCTAATAGAATAATTTAAATTCGTTGGATTACACTAGGCAACAATTTTAACCTCATGAATCTTTTCACGAATCTCTTGATGCCAAAAAGTTTTTAATTGAATTTTTAAATCGTTTCACACCTCTTTACAATATCGATCGATCGATTTCGAAAACGAAGAACGCCCAGTCTTTTTTATATAAATTTTATATTAAATTTTATTATATTAATATAACTTAAAAATAAAAAAGAGAGGCGCTTTTTTATAAGAGGGGAGGATAATTTTCTGCTGATAAGACTATAGTCTAATTACACTGTGATAGTTTTTTTTTTTTTTTTTTCAAAAAGAAAAAAAGACTTGACCAACTTGAACGGTTTTCCCCAAATTTTGGCGCTAGGGAATCGAACTGCAACATTACTTTTTTGAGTTATCACGATGGTTTCATACAATATTTTTTTAAGTTTTTTTACAAAGTTAACATTTTTTGTAAATTCCAAAAATCTGATATTTAATTCTCCTAAAATCTAAATAAATAGATTTAAATGTCCTCTAATTTAATACATTCACAGTTTTTCGATATCATTCGACTGTGGAACATGATTACATTTATAATCAACGATGAACCTAAAACGATCAACCTAAAATATTGAATTTCTTTAAATTCGTCAAACTCGACTTTAAATGCTTTAGCCCGATTTTACCCAATCAATTGTACACAACAACATATGAACTACATTCGAATTCGACAAATTTAGTGGAAAGTAAAAACCGGCACAGGCCTGA
The DNA here is from genome assembly GCA_018904225.1 of Lordiphosa mommai. Taxonomy (NCBI): domain Eukaryota; kingdom Metazoa; phylum Arthropoda; class Insecta; order Diptera; family Drosophilidae; genus Lordiphosa; species Lordiphosa mommai. The sequence goes on along the minus strand of JAEIFT010000428.1, from coordinate 142,470 downwards.
TAGATTTTAACTCTAAAACAAATTACAAATTTTCTTACATAATTTTTATTACCAAAATGACATTAAATTAGGAAATATTTAATTAGAAATCAATTTATTTTTGGAGAACAAAAGGGAGACATTAAAACATGATTTTACTGTGATTTTACTTAATACTTGAAAATTTTTAATAATGTCGCTTTTTTTCGACTTGCACAGTGTTATTGATATATTTGCACGAACATGGTTTATTAACATATTTTAAGAACCCCAAGACGACATACCAAAATTAGCTCAACATTATTTGATATAGCTGCCATACAACGGATCTGGCCGACTAGCATTTACTTGTTTTTCTTATATGGAAATTTTTAGTTTTTGTTGTATTATCTTATTATTCTTTATGGACGAACTTTCTTCATATTTTTTGAACCATTTGTTACCACATTTCAAAACAGTTCAATATGCTCAAAATCAATGATGTATGAAATAATTCACGGAATAGGGTGAAATATGTGAAAAATCAATCAACTTTTTCATTATTGCATTAACAGTTACGACAAACTCACCAAACTTTTGTTCCGTACTTTCCGGTGCAGCCCAGCGTAAAAATTTGCTTATTACATGACTATCGTTTATATGACGGAAAATCCATGTACGGTGGATCGACAAATAAAATACTATGAAAATATGAGTTTTTGCGCGGGAGAAAGGTTCGTGGGAGAATAACTTGATCTGCCTGAAAATTTTTGAAAATTAAAATATAACAGAAAATTTGCAATCGAGAGTGAAATATTTATTTGGAGCGATACATCAATGGACGCATTTAGCAGAGACACTTCATCATGATCAGCTTAATAAAAACTACTGTTATTATTTAGCAAACTCTAATGGGGTCTTGTTAAATTGACATTTGAAAAAGCTTTATGTAAATTTCATATTAAACAGAAGAGAACGAAAATACCAAGAAATATATTTATGATCAGGGAGCAAGTTCTTGTGCTGAACACGGCCAATGCCTGCCATTTAAGATAATTTCATGTATATTAAATATTGACCGCGGCTACGCCTGAGGTGGTCTATCCTCTTATTTTGTCATACTTTTCCTTGTACAAGAGAATTAAATATAAAAAATTAAAATTATAATTTATTAAAAAAATAAAAATTATAAACTTATTTTTACATTTAATTTAATTAAATTATTAAAAAAAAAAAAAAAAATAAAAAATAACTTTTTTATAAAATATATATTTTTTTAAATAATATTTCTATTTAAAACTTAATTTATATTAAGAGTGGGGATCAAACTGCTCTTAATTTTCATTATTTTTTTGAAAAGTTGGGTCCAATATGCCGCCGCCCCACAAAAAACCCATACCAAACAGTGTATTTTCTGGGGGCATTGATACCCCTTGAAATTCGACAATTCTGTTTATCGAGGTACCCATTGAGGTTAAAATGAGCTTCGTGGCTGGAACACAAGTGGATCTTGATTTACAATTTTTAGGCCCGTTCAGCAAACAAACGACGTTTTGGAAGGTCACCCGACTTTAGTTCTTGCACCAGCTGTATTTTCTATGGTTTGATACCTCGGTCCTTACGTAAAATCTTTAAGCTGGTCGAGTAACACAAGCCCAATTGTTGAGAACGGCAACGAATTGACATTGGCTGATACAGCGAAATATTCTCCTCGGTACGCTATTTAGGCGGCACATTGGATTATTGATTAATATTAGCGAAACTGGTGCGATATTTTGGACACAATGCATATGGCGAAAAAAAGAGTCATACATCCTATTAAAGTAATGCAACAGCACACATGAGCTTAATAGCCAAGGCAAAATTGCACACCCACACACATTACACACTCTGCTGCTGATAAGGGTCTCTCTGATTTGACTTTATATTAAGGAGCATTGCGTTTGACCAAAAATGTTGCATACTTTTGTGATGATTAATGAGATTAACAAAGAACAAAATGCAATTAAAAACAAAATCATTTTAAATGTCAATGTTAATGACAAAAATGTCCAAAATTATGAATGAATAAATTGGTAGCTGCATAAATGTTAACTTAACATTTGGGCATGCAACAGTATGTAAAACCTTTGTTAAATGAGGGGTACTTATTTTGTGCAGTGATAACGCATGCGCCTTACATACATAGGAGCCATTGGTTGGTCCGTGGCCCGCAATTCTTATCAATGACAATGACGTAGATTGTGTGTGTGCAGACACAGGGCAGAGGAATTGAGGCCACTGTACATTAAAAACTGTTGCACTGCAGCATTGGGACGTCAGTTCATTCAGAACAGTCGTTGTGTGCAGACCTAAAGTCCAGGGTAAATAAACGAGGATCAAGTGTTGAAGGTGCTGAAACGCCCACCATTCCGAAATGCCTAAAATGCAATTGTCATTGTTGATGCCGTTGGTGCTGGTCACGCTGCTGGGTCAGCGGGTGGGGGCAGTGCCAGCCTCTGTGTTGGCCCAGAATACGGAGCTCTCGACGAATGCCAACAATAAGCTACAGCAGCAGCAGGGAGCAGGAGCAGGAACTGCCGGCAGCAGGTGAGTGTTAAAGTTCACATTATGCGTGGGCTGTGGAGCTCCGCCTACGTCAGGGCAAATGTACATCATGTAGTTAATGTTAAAGGTCATTTGAAAATTTCATGTTTGAAAAATGGACAAACGCGAGAGAGAGAGCGCGAGAGTTTATTAACCAAAAAAAAAAGCGCCCACGCTCCTTTGTGCATATTTTCCATTTCCCGCTTAACGTTTAACAGGAAATTGCGTAGGTGTTTTCAGCCTCGACAGCTGTCGCTTCGCTCTTTACGAAATTTCCATTCGGCATTTGGCTTAGTGTATCATTACTATCCTTACACGAAAAACCGCGTAGGCGTCCTGCCATACAACATGGCGGACACAGCCTCCTTTGTGTGCGTGTGTGTGTGTGTGTGTGTGTACGTGCGCGCGATTTCATTTCTATTTTTAGACTTCAAGTTAAGAAAAAGTTTTTTTTTTCTTTTTACTGCTGATGCTGCTTCTGCTGCTGCTGGCGCCATTTGCCTAGCAGCCTCCCCCGCCCACCCACCCCTCCCCGCCCGCCCTCACTTGATAAATTTGTTTCGTTAATACTTTTGCCACCGCAAGCTGTTAAGCCTTGCTCTACACAGTTTTTGTTCTTGTGCCAGCTTAGGCAAGCGCTTAAAAGTATGCAACATGTTTTGCCAAGCTAATCATCAAACAAAAAAGGGAAAAGTCGGGGGGAAAGACAAACAGCCTCTGCTTGCATAGTTATATGACTAATTTGGCCTTAAACTGATGCTGATTTACATAAGATATGATATTAGCAAACTAAATTTAAGTTTAAGATCGCTCCAACTGATTTAAACCATAGAATATATATAGGATATAGAAGTCAGATATTTATAAATTCAAAATCATTAAGAATCTGATTGGTGACTTCAAAAACAAGTAAGTTTTCTCAGAAAGACACATTTTCCGACCAATAGGTTCTATGGCAGCTATAGCATATAGTTATCCGATTTTTACAAAATTTTGTAAAACTGTTTGAAAGCATATAATATTCATAATTCCAACGTTTATGAACGCTATTAAGGAAAACAAAAAAGTTTTTCTTACGAAGACCTATGGCAGCTATAAGATATAGTCATCCGATTTCAACCAAACTATGCAGAACTTTTTATAAGCCAATAAGATACATAATTGCTGAGTTACAGAACGCTAGCATGGAGAAGAAGAAAGTTTTTCTCACTAAGACTTATTTTCCGACCAATCGGTTCTATGACAGTTAAGGGATATAGTTATCCGATTTTTACAAAATTTTCTAGAACTGTTCGACACCATAAAATATTCATGATTCCTGATTTTAAAAACGCTATCATGGAAAACAAAAAAGTTTTTCATACTAAAACCTATTTTCCGACCTTTCGGTTCTATGGCAGCTATAGGATATAGTCCTCCGATTTTGACCAAATTTTGAAAATCTGTTTGAAAGCATTTAATTTTCGTTTTTGCTGAATTTAAGATTGATATTATTAAAAACAAAACAATTTTTCCTACCAAGATACATTTTCCGACCTATCGGTTCCTTGGCAGCTCTAATATATAGTCATACGATCTTAACCAAATTTTGTAGAAATGCTTAAAAATATATAATATTCCAAATTCCTGAGTTTAAGAACGTTACCATGAAAAACAAAAAAGTTTTTCTCACCAAAACCTATTTTCCGATCGATCTTTCCTAAGATACAGTCATTCGATCTTAACAAAATTTGGTGTAACTGTTTAATAGCATATAATATTCATAAGTCTCAAGTTTAAGACTTGATGATTAATGATTTTCTCATTAAGACCCATTTTCCATCCTATCGGTTCTATGACATCTATAGGATATAGTCATCCAATCTTAACAAAATTTCGTAGAACTGTTTGAAAGCGTATAATATTCATAATTCCTGAGTTTTAGGATACTATCATTGAAAACAAAAAAGTTTTTCTTACTAAATCACATTTTTCGATCGATCATTCCTATAGGATATAGTCATCCGATCTAAACCAAATTTGATAGAAATGTATAAAAAGATATAATATTGATATTTCCTGAGCTTAAGGACACTGTCATAAATGTTTTTCTCACTAAGACCCATTTTCCGATCGATCATTCCTATGGCAGCTATAGGATATAGTCATCCGATCTTAACCAAATTTGGTAGAAATGTATAAAAAGATATAATATTCATAATTCCTGAGTTTAAGGACACTATCATGGAAAACATAAAAGTTTTTCCCACTAAGACCCATTTTCCAATCGATCATTCCTATGGCAGCTATAGGATATAGTCATCCAATCTTGACCAAATTTGGTACAACTGTTTAAATGCATATAATATTCATTATTTATAAGTTTAAGAACTCTATCAAGAAAAACAAAAATGCTTTTCTCACTAAATCCCATTTTCCTACCTATCGGTTCCATGACAAATATAGGATATAGTCATTCAATCCAAACCAAATTTGGTAAATCTGTTTAAAAGCATTATATATTTATCATTGCTGAATTTAAGAGCGCTATAATGGAAAACAATAAAGTTTTTCTCACTAAGAACCATTTTTCGATCGATCGTTTCTATGACAGCTATGGACTGTAGTCATCCGATCTTAGCCAAATTTGGTAGAAATGTAAAAAAATATATAATATTCATAATTCCTGAGCTAAAGGACACTATAATGGAAAGCATAAAAGTTTTTCTCACTAAGACCCATTTTTCGATCAATCATTAGTATGGCAGCTAAGGGAAGTATATACCGATAATATTCAACAAAATAAAAATTTTAAAAACATGTTTCACATGTTAAACAGATATAATATTCATAATTTTTGAGTTTAAGAACGCTTCCAACAAAAACATAAAAATTTTTCTTACAAAGACTCATTTTTCGACCGATCTTCCTATGGCAGCTATAAGATATAGTCATCCAATCTTAACCAAATTTGGTACAACTGTTTTAATACATATAATATTCACAATTGCCGAGTTTAAGAACGCTATCTTGGAATACATAAAAGTTTTTGTCACTAAGACCCAAGTTCCAATCGATCGTTCTTATGGCAGCTATAGAATATAGTCTTCCGATCTTAACCAAATTTAGAAGAACTGTTTGAAATTTGCATATATATTACATAATTTCTTGAGTTTAAGAACGCTACACATGGAAAACAAAAAACATCGACATTTTTTCTAAGTCAGCTATAAGACCCATTTAAATTTAGAATATAGTCATCCGATCGTGCGTTCCAACTAAAAGAAAATGCAATTGTATTAGACTGCTTAAAAAATTTAGTTTTATTCACAGATACCGCTAGCTTAAGAAAACTTTCAGTGGAAAACATATCAAGATCAGCAAAGACCAATTTCGATGGCTGGTTAGCGTTCCTATGACAGGGACTATAGCGATATAGTCATCCTATCCAAACGGTTCCAACACATTAACAGCTTGGAAAAAAAAGCTCACAAATTTTATGGACCTGAATATTTAAAAAATCGTTGAACTTTCTGATTCAAGAATATGGTATACTGACTTAAGAATTATAAAACATCAACAAAGAATATTTTATACTTAATTTAAGTATAAAAATTTAGTTGTAAGAGTTAATCGGAATTAATTTAGGACTTTTACGAGCTAAAAGTATAATAAACAAGTAAGAGCGCTGCAGGCAAGTGCCTCAGCTGCGAAATATCATGTACACTTAGTTTTTTATTTGTGTTTGTTTTTTTCTCCCTATATCTATGATAAAGTATAGATATACCTTTATGGTTTTGAATGAATAAACATGGATATCAAGGAATTTAAATGCTTCGGGGTAACAAATCTATTTTGTACAGCAGGTTTAAAATTAGTTTCGTCTGAGAAAAAAGGAGCCAATATAAGATTGATTTGTAAGGTAGTTTAATATGTAACAACGAATTAAACTTATTTTGAAGTTGTCTATTCTAACCAACTTGGCAGTGATATAGTCTGGGCAATTTGCGTAATATTTTGTATACTCGCTTTTCATAAAATAATATTCAATGCATGCATATAATAAAAACCACGTCCCGAGCACTGAATTCTTATTTCAATCTCGTGTCACCAGGGGAATATCTTGCCATCTTATCTCTAATTTAAGCCATGAAATTACCAATTTTATAAAATATTTGCAATTCGAATAATTTTCAAAAACACCTCAAATATCCCGCAATTTTGGAGTTAGGTTGCTCGAACCTTCTAGGCATATATTCTACTTATTATTACTTATCGAGCCCCATACATTATTTTCGATCAGACAAACAATAGTAGAGTATGACCCCACACTTAAAAAGATATTAGTTATATACAAACAGGCACAGAGTATATTACAGTCGGGCTTGACCGACTATCTTACTAGATTTTTGGTAGCAGCATTCAACAGCCACCCTATACTTACGTACAAACGCTTTCAAGGAGGTCTCTAATCAAGCATTACATAATTTATTAAGTATTCCAAATATTGTCTATATTAAAGTCCCTTGGACTGGACCTCAAAATGCTTAAAGCCCACAGGCCTTAAGTTGAATTTCCATTTTTATATTGAAAAATCTACCATATGCCGCGTTATTATTAAGTTAATGTCGAAAGTGCTGGACAGCGACAGCATCATTATTATTTTCATTATGTTCATTTACCCGCGGCAGGAGCCCGCTAAGCCGCCTTAAGAAGGACCCCAAGGCTGGCAGTCATAGCGTTAATTGTGTTCGTTGTTGTTGTTGTCTGCTTTTAGCAGCTGCTTGCCACATCAGGCCAACACCCAGTCACCCCCCCCACCCAGGCCATAATCTCAGCAGTGTGTGTGAGAGTGTGTGTGTTGATGGTAAAAATTGAAGAGCAAACAACTTGTTGATATTTTTACAGTTCACTGAATATTTATACACTTGAAAAGTGTATATTAATTTTACTAAAGTTTGTAACGCATAGAAATATTCATTTCCGACCCCGCATAAACTATATATTCTTGATCAGGACGACGAGCTGAGTTCATTTCCGCTTGTCCGTCCGTCCGTCTGTCTGTCCGTCTGTCCGTCTGTCCGTCTGTCCGTCTGTCCGTCTGTCTGTCTGTTTCTACGAACTAGTCTCCAGTTTTAAAGCTATCGAGCTGAAATTTTGCACAGAGTCTTCTTTTTACTGCACGCAACTAATATGTCGGAACCGGCCGGATCGGATAACTATATCATATAGCTGCCATAGGAACGATCGGTCTAAGAACAAGTTCTAGTTAGAAAAACTTTTGTTTTCCATCGTAGCGTCACTAATCTTGGTATATGTTAGTTTTATATGCTTTCACATAATTCTGGAAAAAATGTATCAAAATCGGATCACTATAGCATATAGCTGCCATAGGAACGATCGGTCGAAAAATAAGTCTTTGTGAGAAAAACTTTTTGATTTCCATCGTAGCGTCTCCAATCATAATATATATTTGTTTTATATGTTTCCACACAATTCTGAAAAAATTTATCAAAATCGGATGACTAGAGCATATAGCTGCCATATAAACGGACGGTCAAAAAACTACTTCTAGTGAGAAAAACTTTTTTGTTTTTTATCGTAGCGTCCCCAATCTTGGTATATATTAGTTTTATATGCTTTCACATAATTTCAAAAAAAATGATCAAAATCGGATGACTATAGGCATATAGCTGCATAGGAACGATCGGTCGGAAAATGTGTTTTACTAAGAAAAGTTTTTTTTTATGGTATCAAATTTTTATTATCAATGATTTAAAATTTCAAATATCTGATATCTATATCCTTAATATATTTTTCCAGCTAAATCAGTTGGAGTAAAGTTTTTCAAGTGTATTAAAACTTCGGCACAGTCGAAGTTAGCTTTGCCTTCTCTCGTTTCATGTTAGCTGAGCGGCAACCTGTACAGTGTGTCCAGGCTCAATGGAGGGAGAACGAGGACAATGACAACGTCAGCAGACGTCAGTGCGTGTAATTTAGTTGCCCGTTTTTTTTATTTATTTATTTTCTCCTCCCTTTCAGACAGAAAAATATTTGTTGTTGCTGTTGTTGCCTCATTGTGGTAGAAAAGAAAATAACAAAAATTGGGGGGCAGGGGCAGGGGGAAATGATGGCGACAATGGATTCTTAGAATCATTTAACAAGGCAAACATATGGTAAGGTTTCTGGAAATTTTGCAAGTCCACAAGGAATTCCAAAAAAAATAAACTAGGTTAGTGGCTATAAAAAAAACTTGTCATGCAATCATTTTGATGATGTTGAATGAATTCCTCATAATTTTATATATTTAGTCATTTTCCCAGGATGACCTATTTAAATGAAAATGGTAACATTTCTGTTATTTAACAGTTTGGCTTTTTATACCCTGTTTGTAACGCATAGTACAGTATGTATATATTTTCTTAATCAGCGTGACGAGCTGGGTTGAAAAAGACATGTCCATCTGTCCGCTGTTGGCTTCTATTGAATTGTATTCTCTCAGCTTAAAAGCTATCAGAATGAAACTAGGCACATGGCTGCACATTTGTTTAAACCAAACGAATCCGACCGCTAGATAAGATAACTCCTAAACCACTGAATCAATCGAACTAAAATTTTATGAAGACCTGACTGCGTATAAATCATTAAGAAATGTCCGGAATTTCGCGTATCTGCATATAAAATAAACTCCATATTCATAAAATTTCAGTAAGTGGTTTTCTTTGATGATTTTAAGTAAATTTTAAATAGTCGTCAAACAAATTTTTAAAAATAACAAAACCAAAATAACAAATAACTTAGGTAGACCGAAGTTAACTTTCCTCCATTTTTAAATACATATTCTTGTATGGGAAATGTTATCATTAGGCATCAATACATTAAATATACTTAATGAACAGAAGAACAAAATTTTATTACATCACTCATACGCAGTGTTGCCTCTTTAACGCTTGCAAAATTAAAATAAATTTTGTTCAGAAGTTTGCAACGCATAGAAATATTATTTTGTGATCCCATAAAACTATATATTGGATTGGCTATTATTTATAAGTACCCAAATATGTTTTGAAGGAATTTTCCATATTATATTATTTTAGTTAAACCAACTTTATATGTTAGTTTAACAAAATAATGATTAAAACGCGAAGGCAAAGCTAACTTCGACTGTGCCGAAATACACTTGAAAAACTATACTTCAACTGATTAACCGGTAAAATATATATAGGATATAGATATCAGATATTTAAAATTATGAAATCATTGATAATAAAAATTTGATACCATAAAAAAAAAAAAACTTTCTTAGTAAAACACATTTTTCAACCGATCGGTCCTATGGCAGCTATATGCTATAGTCATCCGATTTTGATATTTTTTTTTCAAAATTATGTGAAAGCATATAAAACTAATATATACCAAGATTGGGGACGCTACGATAAAAAACAAAAAAGTTTTTCTCACTAAAAGTGTTTTTTGACCGACCGTTTATATGGCAGCTATATGCTATAGTCATCCGATTTTGATACATTTTTTCCGAATTGTGTGGAAACATATAAAACAAATATATACTACGTTTGGAGACTCTACGATGGAAATCAAAAAAGTTTTTCTCACAAAGACTTATTTTTCGACCGATCGTTCCTATGGCAGCTATATGATATAGTGATCCGATTTTGATACATTTTTCCAGAATTATGTGGAAGCATATAAAACTAATATATACCAGGATTAGTGACGCTACGATGGAAAACAAAAAAGTTTTTCTAACTAGAACTAGTTCTTAGACCGATCGTTCCAATGGCAGCTATATGATATAGTCATCCGATCCGGCCGGTTCCAACATATTAGTTGCGTGCAGTAAAAAGAAGACTCTGTGCAAAATTTCAGCTCGATAGCCAAAAAATTTTTTTAGACCAACGTTTTATAAAAAGCTAAAACGTCCTAGGATTTATTTTAAATAATTCCAATATAATCATTGGAACAAAGTTTATGGTCGAATAGAACACCTAGGCAGTCATAGTTTTGCATGACATTACAGCATCTCATTCATCCTCTTCGATAAGAGATATGGCAGCTGTATATAAAAAATGGTCGAAACTAAACAAATCTTGGTTAGTCGGACGTGGGTAGAAATATCTTCATAATTAGAGTTTCTACAAAAAAAAAAAAAGGTGTGAGTGTGGTTAACACTCACGAGGCTTTGATGTGAAACATATTTATTGAAATAGTTTATATATACCGTGGGAAACGCCACGGCTGGCTTGGAAAACAGAGTTGGAAGCAGTGTCCCAGATCCCTGACCCCAGATACCAGACGCCCGATCCCTGAGCCCCCATACGAAATCCCAGATCCCTAATCCCAGATCCCACATCTCTGATCCCTAATCCCAGATCCCTGATCCCAGATTCGTGAGCCCAGATCCCAGATCCCCCATCCCAGACTCCTGATCCCCCATCCCAAATCCCACATCCCTAATCCCTAATCCTTGATCCCAGATCCCTGTTCCCCCATCCCAAATCCAAGTTGCCCCATCCCTGGTCCCAGATCCCTGAAGCCAGATCCCTGATCCCAAGTCCCTGATCCCACATCTCTATTATCCCAGACACCAGATCCCAGATCCGTGAGACCCAAATCCCCCTCCCTCATAAAACACAGACGACAAAACAAAAAAAAAAACCAAATAACCACACCATATTTCTTTATCAAAAATCCCTTATTCCCCCATTCCAAATCCCTAAACCCAGATCCCTCATCCCAAATCCCTCATCCCAGATCCTATCACAGATCCATGTCCATTGACAAATGGCCATGGTCAATAGCCATGGGCAAGTAGAACGGTGGCCGTGTACAAATGGTTGGGTTATACCAGTGTTAGCAATATGCAATACGTTTTACATGTTATGCTTTACGCGTTACGCGTTATGCGTAATGCGTTATTTCCAAATTGAATTTTACCCCCACTATAAAATAATTTTATTAAAATCATCGTACCGAAATTAAGATGTTTCACATCAAAAACAATAAAAAAACACTATGCAGCGCATTAATGCACTACACAAAGAAGCATAGAAGGAAGACAATACAAAATTTATTGTGTATTCGAAAATTTGATTTGAATTTTGCCCTGCAAGAGTGCAAAAAGGGGTTCCCCTTTTAATACTGCAAAATTGGAAAAATAAAATGCTCAAGATATATTGGCACAATATACATAAGAAAGCTGTTCGAAAGAATTCAGTTTTAAAAGCTGATCGAAAGTGTTTCTATTCAATTGAAATATTCTGCCTAGAATGATGAATTTTAATCTCATCTGAGTACAGTCCTTCAATATATTGTAGATTGCATAACTTCCCGTTCTATAGAAAAATGTTGATTAGGTACAGGCGCAGAACTTTTTTTCAAGAGCGGTGTGCATTGACGTGTTGGTCAAATAAATTAATAATTTAATATTTTATGGACTTAAAACCGACAAAAATAAATGCATAAAATGCGGCCACTTGGTTTTAGTTCGCCACAAGAAAACTAATGTGTAGTCTTATCGGTTAATGGCCTCAACGAAGTGGGAATTTATTGTGGTCAAGAGTAGATTTGTTGATTACGAGTGCAAGATTTTTTAAAAATAAACCCGGGTTCAAAAAAAAGTCCAGAAAAAAGGTAGACAAATGCATCCTGCGTTGAGTTTAAAAATTAAAATTCCCCTGGGAACAAGATCTCTCACTCTGTTATTCTCATTTTATGCAATTCATTATGGATTTTCGTCATTGTGTTTTCCCCCACAATGACAATATGTCAAATTTGAATAATAACATCGGGTAATGATTGTTGTCATCCATATAAATTATTATCATTTTTGTTCTTATCGTTGCATTGTTACCAATCCAACTAAAATTTCTATTCTCAACCTCATATCGAGGTTGCTAAGTAGATAAGCGAAATGGTGTTATCAGAATAAAAAAATCAAACATTGATTTGGAAAAAAACTTTACTTTTTTATGGTTTAAGTCACGCCCGTAATGAGTGACCAGATGTTAACTCAAGTTAAATTTGCCGGCAGATAGAGACTAAAAGAGAGTTTGATTAACACGATTCAATTAGCCTCGGGAACCGAGTTTGTATTGCCCATAAACAAGGCTTTGACAGTGCCAATTCCAATTAGCGGGTGGCAAATAAAATAAATATGTTCGAGTGGTATAAAACAATTATGAAACTTGCGGTGGCTAATTGCTTTTGGCATGGCATGGCATGGCATGGCAATTGCATTAACTTGGCGTTAAATTAGAATTCGCCTGGCCCGGAAAAATATTCATTTTCATTTTCAATTTCCATCTTCCATCTCCTCTACTTGCAGTGAAAAGGTCAGAGGCTGCCACTGTGGCACCCGCGGACAAGAAGTCAAGTCCGGAAATTGTACCCTCAACCTTTAGCAATGCTCGCCCCAGCAATCCCAATCCCCAGCAGCAGCAGCAGCAGCGAGTTGGCGTTTATGCTTTACCCAGTAATGAGGAAATTCTGGCTGCTGTAGCCGCCGCCGCCCAGAGTAGCCAACAGCAGGTGCAGGAGGAGCCCACCACTTTGGAGGAGGCAGCCAGCTCTACATTGCGCAAGCGAGGCATCAACTATGAGTATAATCCCTATGTGGCCGCCGCTGCCAATGATTATGATTCAGCCGTACCCAGTGGCATGTGGACAGATGAGTATGACCAGGCACCGGCTGGCTACAATACACACGAACTGCAGGATCTGGATGAATATGTGCCAGATAGACGAGGTGGGTGGGACACTAGATCCGGCCCAAGTGAATTCATTTTTCTTAACACTTTTTTTTCCTTATTTTTTTTAGTGAGCAGCAGTGCCCGCAACAAGGCCTATGATAATCTACAGAATCTCTTAAATGCTGAGGCTTATCTGGAGAGTGTACCCCTCTCTGTGCCCCTTACCTATGCCAATCGTAACTATAATCTGGATGAACGTAACAAGCGGGGCATCTACTATAATATGGAGAATGGCAATTCGGGCAGCAGCGGTTTGGGCAGTGAGAATATCAATCTCAGCAAGTATCGTCGCTACGGAGATATGCGGTAAGTGGGGAGAAATTAAATCTTGGGTGTATTTAAATTAAGTAGGAATCTATCTTGAATTCACAAATAACAGTTAGTATTACCAAAATATGAACAAAATTCTTAAATCAAGCGTGACTTGTTTTTGAAAGTAAATGAAAATTCTAGAAAATTAATATTCATAACATGTATAACATCACACCGAGAAGCAAATAGAACTGGAAAAAGTTCAATTGATTCTAAACAAACCTCTATATCCGATCGAATACTCCGACTCGAAGGACCAAAAAAAAATACCGAAACGAAATATTTAAAACAGTTTGTTGCAATCGAAACAAATATCGTTTGCGGTACCGGTTCCGGTACATACCGAAATGAGAATATCGATTAAAGGTTTTTTACGGTACTCAGATTTTTATTTCGATAAAAAATTATACCTTGTTCAGAGGGTATATTAAAATTATCACGATGTTTGTAACGCAGTGAAGGAAGCATTTCCGACCACATAAAGTATATATATTCTTGATCAGCATGACGAGCTGAGTTCATTTCCGTCTGTCCGTCCGTCCGTCTGTCCTGTTTCTATATCTCCTCCCTCAGTTTTGAAGCTATCTTGACCAAACTTTGCAAAAAAGTCTTTAAATACAAATACGCTGCACATTCGTCGAAATCGGCCGGATCGGATGACATAATCCGCTCTAAAATCTGTCGTTTCTCCGTTAAAAATTAGAGATCTTTATCGATTTGGATAGATTTGAACACATACTACTCAAAGGGGTATATCAGCTCTAAAAATCACAAAAACAGATTGAAATATTAAATCTACGTTAGCTATTCCATACATTACATTTTTTCGAAACATTAAAACAGAATTTTTAAAGGTCGAAATTTGATTAAAATCCGGAAACTTCAGTTCTTAAATTTATATTATTTTATATTCCTGAAAATGATTTGCGTTTGATTTGCTTTTGATTTTGTGAAACAGCTGTTCGCAGCTGCTCCATACAAACGGAGCAGTGTGGCCACCCAACTAACATAAAAGTGGCCGTATTGTCTACTTGTTTCATGGTCACACTTCGCGTTTTGTATGGAGCAGCTGCGAACTGCTTTTTCGAAATCAAAAGCAAATCAATTTCAGGAATCCCTCTAATATCATTTTTTAACTTTTCTATATTCAAGGGCGGGTTTTTTAAGGACTTAGAAATCCTTTACATTTTATTAGGGGGATAATATTTACCAAAGAAAGTTTTTCCGTTTTTTAGAAATTTTTTTGTATCTTATATATTTTAAGAGGATTTTCATTCTGGATATTCATTAAGGGCGAATTTCTAAAATGTAAGACTCTTTTCTGAGTGTAATATATTGCTATTTTAATAGTTGAAATATATATTTTAATAATTATAAATTAATAAAATAAATAATAAGAAACCCAAACAATACCGGTATTAGCGTTTTGGTATGGTTCCGGTTTTTAGGTTCCAATTATAACGGTTAACGATTTTCGGTTCTCAAAAAATTTTAATATCGGTTCCGGATTCGATACCGGTACCTGGCTTTAAACGGTTTATTTCGGTTAAGGGTTCCGGTTACGGTATTATTCCCTGGTTTGTTGTAAAAGTTTTTGTCCAGAATATTTGATTATAAAAGAACATTGTAAAGAAGAAAAATCGGCCACCGATTTTCTTACCCTCAGTTTCAACACCCTCTACTAACATATCAGAATTTAAGAGGTCTTAAATCTTAACTTTTAAAGCTTAATGGAGACAGCCTTTCTTTCGGCTTTCACATTCGTGCCCTCACTGAAATGTCGTTAAAGCCGAATATCCCTGATTCCTCACTTTTTCCCCTCAGGATACAACACTTATAGATATGAGCGTTCGGCCTGTGTGGGTGATGGGGTTAAGGTAATTTCATAATTAAATTTTGTTCATAGCCTTCATCCCCTACTTTAATTTCTTCAACAGAACTTGAGTTTCAATGAATAAATACTCATCATCAGGGTTCTTAAAATAACACACCGGTTTTCTTCACACTCGAATTATTAACCCAAAGTTAAATGTACAAACTGTAAAAAAAGAAATGATTTTCATTAGGAAAAAATAATTTGTGTTCATGTAATTCACATGAGCTTTTTTTGACACAGCTTAATTTACTGTGTGTGAATAATTTTTTGTAAAAAAAAAAAAAAAAAAAAAAAAATTTTACACAAAATATTTTACAGGCGTGTAAAATATATACTTAATTTTACTTGTATTGGTGTGTACATAACACTACGAATGTCACTTACACAAGATCCCAAATGAAATGGAAAAATATTACATGTCTGTAAAATATTTTGTGTAATACCTTTTTTTTACAGAAAGCACCTCAAATAATTCACATGTCTGTAAATAACCAGTGTGTTCAAAATGCTCGTGTTAGTTAAATTGAAATAAATTTTTTTCTTGTGAAAAGTTTATGTATTTACATGTCTGAAAAATTCGATTTTTTTAATTTTTTGTGCATTTACGAACCACTATCAGAACTAATCACATGCACAATTAAAAACGTAAAGACCAGACAGTAATATCGTAACCGGAACCGTTTCGAAGAACGTGCCAACATTGGAACCCTAACTGACATTAAATATTCATTGGGATAATTTAATTTTAAAATTTTACTTTCGAAAGTCGACTTAAATTAATGTGGGGCTTTAAAATGGCTGAGAAATGTTGAATTAAGTGTATCGAGATAAAGGTCTATGAGGTCACTTTTGGGAAAGCCCCTCAATTTGGATCAAGCTTGACAAAACTTTTCAACCTCGGTGAAGAGACATTCTCACTAAAAACAACGTGCCACACAAGCGAGTGCTTAAAACAGAGTTGACACACATTTGGGAAACAGCAAAGAGTGACTGAAAAAGAAAAAACAATAGAGTGAACAGTCATCGAGTAGTGAGTTATTGAACTGAGAGAACAGTCACTGGGCAAGAGTCAGGAAACAAGAGTTACGGAACGGGAGTCACTGAACAAGAGGTCACGGGACCAAAAAGACAAACTAAAGAGGAACATGTTCACTTGTTCAGTTTAGTGAACAACTCCTTTTTGTTCACTAACTCTGGAGCAACCCAACTCTAAAATAGCTACATATTTCAAGTCAAAGTTTTGTGTGGGTGCTCAGCTTAGTAATGTTAACTAGGTTTAAGTTTTTTCATTGCTTCAACGAATTCGTATGTAATTTTGAATTTTCTTTAACAATTTAGCCTTAAACGCGATGCCACCAAATTGAATCCAGCTGATATGTTAGCCCTAGTCGCCCTGGTTGAAGCTGGAGAGCGTGCGCGCAAAGAGACTGATGCGGAAAGTGCCGGACCTGTGCCCATGATAGCTACCGATGAGATGGATTATATGCCATCGGGCAGTTGGTTGGATGCACCACAAAATCAGCCTGGACTTGTAGACTACTATGGCATGCCAGTGGAGGCACAGGTGATGCCACAATATGACTATTTGCCACGCCAGCACAAATACGGAGCAGGCAATGGCCGTAAGTTGAAAGTTGAAAAATCCAATTATTTTAAAATAATTTATTTAAAATCTTTTCTAGGTTTTGGCTCATCGAAGCGTTTTATGGTGGCCAAGAAGAAGCGTTCTATAAGCCAATTCATGAATGAGCCAGTGGCTGATCGTGGAGCCAGCTATAAGGGCGAGAAATACTTTTAAACCACACAACAAAAATATATATATATATACTGATAAATTCAATTATATAGAAAACCGAGAAGAGTCAACGTCAAATCATGTGCAATTTTTGTGTAGAATTTCCAACAACAGGCAAAATATTAACAAGAAAACATAATCAAATCAATGTTTATAAAACACTAAAACAGGGTTTAACGATTTATTTCCTAAACTAACCTAATCAAATGTCTCGATGTCTATTAAACAAAAACCAAACCCACACAGTATATCAAAAACTAGAGGCTTCCCAAAGTAGTACAAAAAAAAAAAAAAAAAAAAACAATCGAATTGACAAAAAACAAACAAACGAGCTAAATTTGCTTTAATTTTTCTTTTTTATAAAAGAATAAAACACTACACTGTGCTACAAAAAAAAAGAACAACAACTTTTTCTACAGTCACGCGCCGACTTGGAGGACAAGATGATTAGGAAGGACACTGATGGGTCTATTTTAAAACATATTTATTCGCAAAAACTAAATATATATACATACATACAAGCTATACATATACATATATATATATATACAAAACTATTTGTCAAAAAATTTAAGTGGCTCAGCGCAAAAATATTATAAATATTTAATGCCAAAGACAACCCAAAAAAGTTGCAACAAATTTGAAAAAAAAAAAAAAGAAAATTGTCTGACTGTTTTTTTCCAAAAAAACAAAAAAAAAATATATAATATAACATATATATTATAAATGTGTATACAAAAAATATGATATATAAACACAACTCAACTACATAGTAAATGTATAAAATATTTTACAATATTTTTCCTTAAATATATTTTCATTTTATTTATGCGAGCTTAATTTACATAGTTTAATTTACAAAAACTGATTTAAAATTTAATAAAAATATGTCTTTGGTTTAAATAAAAACAAGAAAAAAACGCCAAAGAGTTTCATTGCCATCAATCGACATCGACTAATTGCTTCGCTCAATAAAAATAAATAAAAAAAATGTTCATCAAAATTTCGGTTGTCAACCCAAACGAAAAACTCTGCGACAATTCAATGAAAACCAATTAAAATTAAAGGCAAGTAAAAGTTGATATCGGGTAATTTTGTTCTATTAAAGTTTGTGCAAAAATTGAATCTAAATCAATTAACCCACCGAATAGACCAACACACGCTTTGACATACAGAAAAAATTAGTATGAATACAATTTCATCATCATCCACAAAGTGAATTCTTCTTTACATTTGGTCAACAAGTCAAATGCATCCCCATCGCTGCCCACCATCCGTGTCCAACTGGGGGAAAAAAAATGACTGCAGCAACGCATCAAGCATAAAGCCGGCAATGTTTTGATTTATATTTTTTTAACAAATTAAAATATGTAAACTGGAGGCTAGCTTAAAATTTAAATATTAAAGTGCTTTGATTCGGACATAATCAAAATATATATATTAGTTATGAAATTAAAATTTATATATATTATTATGTTAAAATTTTGTATCAGGCCTTTTCCCGTTTTCTATTCCGATCCAATCAAAATCAGATGGGGTTGCTAAAATTCCCGTTTCTAGAGGATTTTGGCGATAGTATTGTGGAGTGTTTGAAAGTAACAAAATACATTAGCTGCCGCATTTCAAAATCACAAGGGATTAATTAGCGATATTTTGTATCGCATTTGATCATCAATTGGTAAGTTAGAGAACAAACGCCTATTAGACTTGATTCTTTTTGAAGTGGCTTCGCTTTAATCTTCATCAAATCTGTAAATTGGCGATACATGGCTTAACAATCACTTAAAAGACCCTAAATGCGATTATTCTTAAAAGTGAGTTGGAAACATAATAGAATCTTACAAAATTAAAATACTTTGGTATCGCATTAGTATCTTTCATGAGATAAACTGGTCTCGTTAAAACACACACACCATAAGAAAGCTCGGTTTGTTCTTTCAGTTGGCACTAATAACATAGTAAGGGCCCGAATATATTTAGAATTCGTCAGATGGAGTTCACTTATCGTGTTTCGCGTCTTGCATAAAAGTACTTTGAAAAACTTGAGAAGTGTCTAAAGAAGTATGACTGAGCTCAATTGGTGGGTGATATCTAAGTGTTTTTGAGGGTGATTTTATATGCGTATTTTTGACCTTTGCCATTTATGTTTAAAAAGATAACTTCATGTAAATGTTTGTCCACGGCTCCGGTTCAAATGGTCCATTCGGAAGGGTCAATTTTACTAGACACAGGTCATTCGGCTTCAATTCTTGCAGAAGTTGAATTTTATAGACTTTAAAACCCAATCAACACTTTACTTTCGTTTATAAAATTATAACCAATTTGATTGTTACTGTTTAATAACAGATTTCAGGACACATTTTATTTCTATAGCTTATCGATTATGTATCTGTATCTCAAACCAAAAACATTTTCGTATCCCCAAAGAATATTCTTTTTTATCATTTAAAAGAAACGCATTCTTATCCCACGTAGATACTTTTTCTCCAGAATAATCGGTTGAGACCAACCTCTCGGAGACAGAGATTTTCCGACAGTTCGAGCAAAACCTAAAGCATTCATTTTAATAAAAAAAAAAAAAAAATTCAATAAACTGAGCGAGTAAACATGTTTTTCCTATAATTGTTCTTTTTTTCTTTAGAGACTTTTGTTAGTTTATTCATGTTGCTTTTAGATGCTCTGGTTCAGATTCTATTGTTCAGCACCTCTTGTTTTCAATGACTCGGATTCTCTTGTTCAATTACTCTTGTTTAGTGATTCAAGTTCAGAAACTCATGTTTTCACTGACTATTGCTCAGCTGCAATTGTTCAGACAGTTCAGTTTATTATTACTCCTTCTGAAATTCGTCTTCACCGGCTCGGCCCTAGCGATTAATTGAAAAACAGAAGAAAAACATTGTTGAACGAACAACTGAGCAATTTCAGTAGGTTGACTCACTTTGAAAAAAAGTACAAGAATCATATTCTGTAAAAGTGAACAACCCTTACCCTTTGAAAACGAGTTGGCCTGCTCAACTTCGATATACCCGTTACTAAGTGTAAGGTTTATTAAAGAATATTTTATTAGATCACAACAAACGAGGAAGGCAAAGCTAACTTCGACTGTGCCAAAGTTTTAATACACTCGAAAAACTTTACTCCAACTGATTTAACCGGTAAAATATATATATAGAATATTGACAGCAGATATTTAAAAATTTTTAAATCATTGATAATAAAATTTGATACCATAAAAAATAACTTTTCTTAGTAAAACACATTTTCCGACCGATCGGTCCTATGGCAGCTATATAGTCATCCGATTTTTGATCAATTATTTCAGAATTATGTGAAAGCATATAAAACTAATATATACTAAGATTGGGGACGCTACGATAAAAAACAAAAAAATTTCTCACTAGAACTAGTTCTTAGACCGATCGTTCCTATGGCAACTATATAATATGGTCAACCGATTCGGCCGGTTCCGACATATTTGTTGCATGCAGTAGACTCAGTGCAAAATTTCAGCTCGATAGCTTTAAAACTGAGGGACTAGTTCGCGTGAAACAGACAGACAGACAGACGGACGGACAGACGGAATTAAACTCAACTCGTTGTTCTGATCAAGAATATATATAAGTTTATGGGGTCGGAAGTGAATATTTCTATGCGTTACAAACTTCTGGGTAAAATTATACACTTTTCAGTTTACGAACTCTCCAAAAAGTTAATTCTTGATTTGAGTACGAATTCTTTAATCAAAGGTTTTTTTCAAACCCGAAATTCTTGATTTCAAGACAGTTTTGATGTGTTGAGAACGTTTCGAGATTTTTTTAAGAACCTTCATGGCTAATATAATCCTGTCTAAGGCAAATTTAAGTCCGATATGTGCTTAGTTTAAAAACGAATTATCATTGAATTAAGAATTTTGATACTTTTGTAAAAACCAAACATACACAGAAAACAAAATTTTAGATATTCTAATGAAAATCAATCCTAAATGATGTCAGAAGTAGGTCGATTCCTGAATTACTCAAACCAGTACGAAAGGATTGACTTGAGTACGAATTTACCAATCCCAAAATCTTTAGACTTGATTTTTAAGTAGGATCCGAACATGAAATAAGTCTTATCGGATTGACCCATGAATTCTGGGATTGTTCCAAGTCTTTCGTAAACTTCAATCCGAAGGTGACGATTAAATCAAATTAAACTCAAATATTTTTTTTTCTGTGTACTTAATTTTAGTATATAAAAATCAAAAATCTTAAAAAATTAAAAAGGAATTCTGAATATTTTATTTCTTGTTAAACATTTATTTGCTTTTCTATTCGAATTGGATAATGCTTGGGCCGACCCAAGGTTCAAACCAAAACCTGAAATTTCTGAACCTTAACCATATGTAAATTTCAGTTGGTAGAGTAAAGTTATTGGTAAAACATTAATGTATTAAATATGCTATGAGTTGTTCATTATCCGATAAAGCCATAACCATCAGCTAAATATAAGTATTTTGAAGATAAGTTACGCATCCGGACTATGCGGTTTCCATACTTGCGATTGGTTATTCAATTTGCAAAGATATTTTCAAATTATTTATCCAACAGTTGTTACTGTTTCATACTTCAACTTCTAGCTTATATACCCCAAAATGTCCATATGGCACCAGGGCGAAAAAACAGTAGAATAAATAAATACGAAAACAAAAAGAAAATAGCGGCAAAATGTACAATACGAGAAATGTGCATTAATATATTGTATTGTATGTAAGCACTCCACAAAGGCAGCGGAGCCTGACGGGAACAGGGATAGGAACCGGCAAATACAATGATAAGTTGGAGGGCAAATTTGCATATATCATCAGCAGCAAAAGAGTAAACAATTTACAAAAACCCTATGAGAGCTTCAAGAGTATTACAAATTGAAAAGGCAACAAAATTGATAGCTCTACATTTATTTAAATAAGAGTTGAAATATTCACACTTAATCTTTTTACAAATACTCAGTTGAATTTGTAATCGAAGCTCTCTTAAATGTAATTTCAAAAGAACTTGTGAGTAAGTAACTGTCTCTATACAATTCACTTTACGAGCTTTACGATTTCGCACCTATTTTATTTGTCCAATAAATATAATAAATAAAAGCTGCAAGAATTTAATCCGTAGTAAAAAAAAAATTTTAAATAAAAGACTGAACAAAACTATTCACCCAATTGGACAAACAAACCAGAAAAAAAGAAGTGGGAACAAGTGTATAACAAACAAAACCACTTTTTGAGACAGTTCGATTATGTTGTTAGGCGATTAAGCTCATTTCGGTTGCCCATTTTTATACTAATTTTATGCACGCGTTTTGAATGTTTAATAAACGCCTAGACGGATAAACAAACGTACATATGTACGTACGTTATTTAACTGTTTGTAAGTTGAGTAAGCCAAAGTAAATAATTGAACATTAACAGTTATAAGAAATTATTGTGCAATGTTCAAAACTGGTTTTTTCAATTCGTTTTCAGATAGACCCAGTACCAGGAAACTAAGCTAAAAGAACTAGGACTGTTTTGGTAAGGGTTCAAAGAAGTGTCACAGAATCTAGTTAATATATGTCTAAATTTAGCAAATCTTTGTAAGTCATCTTGGGATCTCAAAAGGTAAGAACGCTTTTATTGAGACCAAACGTTCCGCGTTTAAGAACCATCCGGTCTTATTATTGAAACGAAAAAAATTGTATTGCTGACCCTCAGTTTTTCTCAGTTTGTTCGTCGGCTTAGAACGGATGGTATATTTTGGGCTTATTTCAAGAACGGAAAAAATTAGTACGTATCGAGTATAAAAGTACGAAATATGTGCTGCCTTTAAGAACGCTATTTTTTTCTCAGTGAGTTCATCAAATCTACTTTGGACCCATTGTGCCAGGTCAGAAATCGTACTACACTTCATAAGCAAAGCATACTTGATTGTACTTACTCTACTGCTTAGAAGTAAGATCGCTTTACTATAATTCGTAGATTTTCTATTAAAAATATTTTATACTAAATTTTCGGTTTTAATTTGTATAATGCATAGGCCTATAAGTAGGCAACATGTTTTTTATAATTACCACTTAGATTGAAAAAAAAACATGAAGACGAGAAAACGGACCATAATTTAACAAATCCTGAACTTGAAGTAAGAACGCTTTGCTAAAATTCATAGCTTTTTTGAAAAAAAAAAGAAAATTCTTGATTTAAGAATATTTTTATTTAAATTTAAATTTAATTAATTGTTATTTAGAATAGTAACCATTTATTAAATTATACAAGGCAACAAAACCTAAATGCTTAAGCCCTATACGGAGGTATGGAAGTAATGCCAAAAAATGTTGCTTTCCTTTCCAAATATTTTTAATGATATTTTGACATAGGGCTTCAATGCCTGTATGACACTTGCTTAAAATTTAGTTAATTGCCTGAAAACACTGCTTCTACAAACGCTTTGTATAACGAAATCCATTATACAGCACCTACAAAATTTTACCTAAGCAAGCCGAGCATGCATCTATTAAATAAGCTGTACGTAGTCGGTCAAGTTAAAAAATTCGATTAAAACAATGAGAGAGAAGCATCACTTTGATGCTTCAATACATAAAAAAATAAAATTTGAGGGGGGATAAATTTGGATTCGCTAACCGGCTACTTCGAATATCTAAGACACAAATTATCAGTGTTGCAAACCAATTCCAGAATCGGAGTTCCTGAATCGGAGAATATTAATTAACTTATTATAATATAACTAGCTATATACCCTACATCGTGCGGTTCCTTAGAATTCCGATCATATGTTTCTGTTACAAAACTCGAAAAGTGTTTCGATACCGTTCTGAAAAAGTTTATTACAAGTTTAAATTGGCTGAAAATCGCTTTTCTATTTTTGAACTGGTTCAATCTGGTACGGAACTAGTTTTAAAAAACTCTATATTTACCACCTGTGCACCAAATGTCAAGCTTCAAAGCTTAAATAGATTCTCAGATATGACTTCGTACCACTTTTGAATCAAACTACAAACCGAATTGTTAATTCATAACTGAAATAATAAGGAACTTTGGAACTAGTTAAATCTTCTTCGGAACCAGTAAAATGTCGAACTTCATATTAACCACACGAAATTTTAAGAACACTGGACCACTTTTAAACCACTTTAGAACCACTTACTTAAAATGAATTCTGGTTCGGAATCGGTCATGAACCATTTAAACATCTTAAAAATGAAAACAACGCAAATTTTTCCCAAAATTTACAAGCAGATTTAGGCAGTTCTTATCTCTCTTTTTAACTTAAGGAATTTTTATTCCTGTACTCTTTTTTAACTTCCAGTCAGTGAGCAAGTAAGTAAGTGTCATATGGGCATAAGAGAGAAAACATATTTTTATATAGATTTAAGATCAAAAATTAAAACAACAAAAGTTTTTTTAAGGTGAACATATTTTGGATAAAATTATGAAAATCAACTTCAACAATTCTATCTCCTTGTTTTGGGTTTTTAGCCTATAACTTGTGTACAATTTAACCGATTTATCAAAGCGATATATTAAGTTTGCGAAGCTAAATATCTCAAAAACGATAATTATTTTGTATAAAAAGTTTAAGATTTATTTAACTTTTAAAATCGTTTTTGGTATTACCTATGTTATGGCAAAATATGTGAAACCATACGCAAAAAATGGTCACACTTAAAAATTAAAATTTGAAAAAATTTATTAAAAAAAATTTTACACAAAAATCTTTCGAAAATACATTGGTATCATCCATAAGTCTGATAAAAGCAAAAAAATTGTTGCCTCATATTTTTTAACTAGTTTTTTTAGCTCGTGGTCAAAAGGATTGTTATGTGCTCATCAAATGAATCACAAGATTTTGCTTACTTTCTTTTTTAGAATGCTTAAAGTTTTTATAAAAATTTTAAAAAAATATTTATTATTAATTTAGGGCCGATTTCTCATCTCTTAAAGTGATAAATTTGATAGAAATCACATTTTACTCGATGTAAAACTTAAGACAACTAAATAATAATTATAAAAGATCTATAAAAAAGATACTAAGATAATACAATAATCAAATCTACCTTAACTAATGGTAATTTAGCATTTCAAATCAATTTTTGCACATTTCCTATGACCGGCCTCAATGTGTACTAAAAAATGTTAGCCAAGACACAAACCAAGCAAAGTACGCGCTACGCAATCAAACGACAAGCATTTGAAATATGTATTCTGTGGTGTGTGTGTGTTGGTTAGAGACGGGGGTGAGATTGAAATACCAAAATGACGACAAAATTTTGCGTCATGGGCAGAGCCGAAATACAACGAAGTCGGCACAAACTTGCCGATACACAAAAAAAACACAAAACATATCTACGCGCCGTGCCGGTTGTACACACTCCAGACCCAGAGAACTAGATCCCATCCCATTCCACCAACACACACGCACACTCAAAATGTATTCAAACAGCTATTCACCAAAAGCAAAGAGTATTCCAGCGCTTGGCCTCAGTTGGTGAACACTCGTCTCAGGCAACGTTTCGTTTGTCGCGGTATTTCCGTATTGGCCCCCAAACGCGTGTCCGTGTTTTAAATAGCCAACAATCTGTTAAGTGCTCTCCACGCTTATATCAAGCTGTTTGTTTAAAAAATTCTCGAAAACTTTTGAGTGACGAGCACGAACTTAGAACTTCAATATGTCGGAGGACGTTACAGCTAGGGGCAGCATATTGGGCAGTAAGTGTACAAATATACGTATTATGTGTGAGCAAATTTCACAAATGCATTCGTCAGATGCATCATCATCTGTGCAAGTTCAACAAGTGAGTGATGCAAATGCATCGCCTTAATAAGGAAATGTTTGACCTTAAAGCTGTACGAAAGGTCGTGAGCCTAAACCTCGTGCCTGTATTTATGTATGTGTGTGTGTGTGTGCAATATCCTTTTTGTACAGGTTTTTTTGCGTCTTTTTATAGAATTACGCCTTCGCGTCTGTGGCAGCAGTCAAACATATTTGATTTGGTTTTATCGTTTTTATGACCAATCCCAAGTCCCTAATGCTGCTCTCCAGGCTTTCGTACAAGGTCATTTGGAAGTCAAGCATATATAAACAAATATTCTTATTGTATTTTTTTTTTTTTTGGCAAAAGACGGCATGTCGCCGCTTTTACCTAGGCCAACAAACTTTTACTTATACAAAGCAAAAATTATTTTAGTATCGAAAAACATTTGACTGATATTGGCATATGGCAACCAGAAGTGACCTTCGGGGTAGTTCTGTATGTAGATGAGTTTCAACTATAATTTTCAAACTCGTTTCGAAGCATAACTTTGATGCTTCAAAACATAAAAACCTAAAAATTTGAGGGGGGAAAAATTTGGATGCGCTTACCGGCTACTCCGTATAGCTAAGACTTTTTTTTCAGGGTTGCAAACCAATTCGGAGTCCCTGAAGTCCGTAACTTAAAATTTGTATACATACACTCAGAAAAAAATCTACAGATTTCCGTACTTAAACAGGAAAAATTCAAGTACAAACGATCTTAAAAGCTCTAAGTTCGGAATTTCCAAATCAGAGAACAAAATACTCATTTCAAGTTCGTTTCAGGATTATAAATTTACTTTAACTTGAAATAAGATCTTTTTGGATACTTCAATTTGATTGTCACGATCTTAATTTAATCACTGAACTATACATGGATGATATAAATATTGAGATCACAATTTTTCTAGGAAATTTTTTTTTGAGTCATCACACGTATCTTAATTTAATGAAGATGAGATCTTAATATAATTCAATTTGATTGTCAGGATGTTAATTTAGTTCTGAATAAAATTTTTTGAATGCTTATTATAATATAACATAGTATATTTTCGTCATGGTTTGAGTCCTTAGACTTCCGTTAATTTGTTTTCCTTACAAAACTCGAAAAGTTTTTTGATACCGTTATGAAAAAGTTTATCAATAAGCTTAAATTGGCTGAAAATCGCTTTTCTACTTTTTTACTGGATCAATCTGTTACGGAACTAGTTTTGAAACTCTTTATTTAACACCTGTTCACCATATGTCTAATTCATAGCTTAAATAGATTCTCAGATAGGACATCGTTCCACTTTTGAATCAAACTACACACCGAATTTTTAATTCATAACTAAAATACTAAGGCTTTGAGCTTCTTTGGAACTGGTTCAATTTTTTTTCGGAACCAGTTAAATGTCGAACTTATTATTTACCATCTACACACGAAATTTCAAGATCATAGCTTAAAAATTTCTGAAAAATGGCTTTGGACCACATCTAAACCACTTAAGAAACACTCACTTAAAATGGTTTGGAACCGGTCTTTGAACATTTTAATTCATATTACCAAGCAACACATTGAATTTTTAAATTTAAAGCTCAAATAATAAGGCTTTGAACTTCGTTGGAACCAGTTCAATTTGTTTTGGAACCGGTATTGAACCAGCAATATGTCCAACTTCATAAAAAGATTTCAAGTTCATAGCTTCATAAATTTAGCTAGTTCTGAACCGGTAAAATATCTTGCTTCAAACTATCAACTTCTTATTTATAGCTTATATGATTACCAATTTCTTGAACTGGTTCAAAACAGGTCTTTAACCAGTAACATATAGAACTCCATATTACCAACATACACATAAAGTAAAGGTATGATAATTTTTGATATATTGCTCGGAACTACCAACCGATTTTGATCAAGAAAAATGTCAAATTTCATATTTAGTTAATGGGTTAAATAATTTCTGAAATTTAAATTTTAACCACTTTTGAACCGGTTATAAACCTCTTTCGAACCAGTTCACAGACATGAGAGTTAACGTTTTAGACGCCTATAAGGATCATACAACCATATATTTACTTTTAAATACGGTTGAAAAAAATTTATAAATGGGGTGGAAAGAGATAACCAATGCTGCAAACCGATCCAGAACCAACCGCTTAGAACCGGTTCGCTTTGGTTTAAGCCGACTCTTGAACCAGCCCTTATAAATAAGTGATATCCTAAATCCAAAACGGAACTCCTCTTTTTAAAAAGGGTTCGGTTGGAAAAATGAGCTTGCTTAGTCTTCTTTAAGAACTATGATACATTTTTTACTTACCGTCGACTTTTCAGTCTACAGTCCTTCATATCATAAAATTTAAAAAAATAGCGGCGAAATCATTTCAACTATCACTATACTTCATATAAAAGAGACAGCTTTTGCAAAAGCATTCAGCTTTCAGAGCTTTCCAAAAGTGTTTCTATTCATATGAAGAAATGTGGCGAAATAAATTTTTATTTTATCTAGAAAGAGGCCTTTAATCAGGAAAATCGATAACAGAAGTAAGTCGATCCCTGAATTTCAACCAAGATTGAATAGATTGACTTGAGAACGAATTAACCAATACCGAAATTATATGGGACTTTTTCTGTAAATATATTTTCTTAGGTCTAATAACTATTTATTCTAAAAAATTGGCTTAGTGAAGCGATGAGAACATCATTGGCAGCGGCTGCACCGTGTGTGTGTGTGTATATGTTCGTATGAAAACACACAATATCGGGATACGCGATTGCAGCGCTCTTTCTTGTAAAATTAAAGACGTTCCGTTTACTTTGAACCACACCTTGTATATAAATATGCCACATAGGGTCAATATACAAGTGTGAGTTAAGTAAACAGATATACAGATAAGTAGTTTTATTTTTGAACAAATTCTTAAAAAAAGGTACGACCAGATTATTTCTTTTGATTGATTTTCGTCTGTTTGCTTAGTTCAGGCAATCTTCCAGACGTTCCCTAATCTTTAGATAAATTTGCGTCATGCGTTGGTTTTGTTTTATAACCGAAAGCATTCATCAACATGAACATATAAATTTCTCCCTTGGGCATATACAATAGTATACATAAATGTGCATTATGTAGATTCCTTTCTCGAAAGAGATAAGCGACTAGTTTACCAACATCAAAGCCTAGCAACCAGTTTTCAACCGATTTAAATCGCAGAATTTTTGGGATCACTGGTTTAATTTTTTTTAAAGCCTATGAATAGCACCAAAGAATTTACAATATTCGGAAATTTGGTATTGGAAACAAGGGTGAAAACCTCTCAAATTTTGGAAGAGGATCGGTTCGGGGTTCGAACCCGTGAGGAATCTTTGAGTTCGGTTCGCGAACCGGTTCCTGAAACCCCTGAACCCCAGGTTTTGGTTAAAAACTCGATTCACTTTGACGAAAAATAAATGTTTGTTTTTCATGTATTTTTAAGTTTTAATTCGAATCGTCTAAGAAATTTGTTGCATTTCGGTTGCAAAGAAATGACGATTCTCTGATTTGAGTAGATTTTTTGAATAATCCTCACATTCAAAACCAGAGGTAAAACCTATAAAGAGCTCTTTCAAAACATAAATTCCAAGATTGTAAAATCAATTCGTACTTGGTTGGAAAAATATGAAATCGACCTATTTCTGACATCGAATATTTTTTTGTTTAGACTTTGTTTCTTCCTAAATCTGTTCATCTCTTTTAACTTCTTAGTTTAAAAGGTACAAACTTAAGTGTGGAAAATGCTCATTCAAATTATATCTGGAACAGGTTTTAAGACCTTTTGAAAGTTTGAAAACATTGGTCGATAAATGTATGTTCTCTTGGAAAATTTTACAAAAAATCGTGAACATCATTGTTCGATTTTTTATTTAATAAATGTTAATTGCTTTCTACTGCATTTAAAAACTTAATTCTTAATACTTTTATTACAATTTTTAGTCGTTTAAAAAATTTCTTAATATTATAAACCGAACCTGTTATATTTTAATAAGTGGTTCGGTTCGGGTTCAGGTTAGAGGGGTCGAAAATGTAAAAGGTTCGGTTCATGGTGCGGTTCGGGCACATTTGAAAAAACCCGAACCGAACCGCTTGTCAGGGTCTCTTTTTTATCCAAAAATTGGCAAATTAGTATTTATAGATGATGGCAATGACTGAATGGATCGAACAATCTATCTATTAAATTGAAGGAGATATGGGGGTTTATTTTTTAAAATTCAGAGAAGGCAGGGGGGAAGACTGATTCGCCTGATCAGACAGACACGATCTGGTAGACACAAAGTGGTTGTGAGAATTTATAAATAAATAAATAACACTAGCTTACAAAAATAAAAAAAATGAATACCCATTGTAGCTGTTATTTTTTTCTTATGTACTTTAGGAGATGCTGAACTCAAAAATTAAATTTAAAAATTGTTGTATGGATAAATTAACAGGTTTTTGGGAAATAAAATTGTTCACGTTTTTAAGAAAAACAAATTTTTTTTTTCGAAATAATTCTGCTTCTAACTTTCAAACTAGTATAAACCGATTGGAAAATGTTCTTCAACTAGATTATTAGAAATTGCATACCCTTTTGATTAATCCTTGCTTGACTCCATCTAAAGGTTGTAACTCGAGATATGGCTTAAAAGGTATGGGACCTACTGAAAAACTAAAAAAAATTCAAACTTAAAAACGTATCCATTCAAAAATTTTGGAATTTCATTGTTGAGTTCAGCATTCCAAAATACATCCTTAAAAATAATCCAAGGCTTCAATGGGATTTCATTGTAACTCAGTGTAATTAACTACTTTTACCACTCAACAAGATCAATGAAAAATGTGTCTCTAACAATTTGTTTCTATATATTTTCCAAAAACAAAATTCAAAATTGACTTGTTAAGATAATGAAATCTTTCACAGACGCATCGATATCATTAGTTTAAAGAGCCACAATAAGATTAAATACCCATTAAAAACTATTTTAAACTATTCAAGTAGCCGTCTGCTTACCCTCACATATAAATATTTCGACAGCCAGTCTGATGGAATGGGAACACTTACCAGACATTTAATAGAATTGTTGCCATGAAATTGCAAAATAAAGACCCACAAATGATATGAGTCGATAAGGCGGGGGAGGGGAGGGAGGGGAGGTGTTCATAATTGGGCGCGTGAAAGAAATTTGAGACTGACCCTACCTAAAAACTAATCAGCTTCAACCTTTTTTTTCTTCCAGAATTTGTGCCCGCTCGCTATGTTTTGGCTTTGCTCGGTTCCATTGGCATGGCCATTGTCTATGGATTGAAGGTGAACCTAAGTGTGGCCATGGTGGCCATGTTGGATCACACCGCAATTAAGGCTGCCAACGATCTGGCACATGGTACGACCTTATCTATAAATGGCTCCGTTCCTGATAATGTTCCTAATGAATTGGATTGTCCGCCACCCGGTGGAGCAAGCAATGTCACGGCCAAGGTAGAGGATGGACCCTTTAACTGGAGTGAACCCCTGCAGGGTACCCTGCTGAGTTGCTATTTCTGGGGCTATTTTGTCTCACAAATACCATTGGCACATGTGGCGGAAAATTTCTCAGCCAAGTGGGTCATGCTGTTCTCGGTGGCCATCAATGTGGTGGGCACTCTATTGACTCCGGTGTTTACCAAACTACATTATGGCGGTCTTATTTTGATGCGTGTTTTGGAGGGTATCGGCGGTGGTGCCTCTTTTCCGGCCATGCATGTAATGATTGCCTCCTGGGCCCCACCCAATGAACGTATGGTCATGTCCACCATTATCTATGTGGGTACATCGGCGGGAACTGCTCTGTCCATATTGCTGGCGGGTGTTTTGTCGGCACAAATAAGTTGGGAGGCGGTCTTCTATTATATGGGTGGATTGAGTTGTATATGGATGTTGTTGTGGATTGTATTGGTGCAGGATAATCCCAATAAGCAGCGTTTCATTAGTCCCGAAGAGCGTCACATGATCACCAGTTCGTTGGGCACCGAATCGAAGGTGGAACATCATCCCAAGGTGCCATGGCTTAAGGTCCTGACATCGATACCGTTTTGGGCCATTTTGATAGCGCACACCTGCAGCAACTTTGGCTGGTATATGTTCCTCATCGAGATACCGTTCTACATGAAGCAGGTGCTGAAGTTCAATGTGGCCAGCAATGCGGCGCTCAGTGCATTGCCCTACTTCCCCATGATCATCTTTAGCATATTGCTGGGCAAATTGTTGGACACGCTACAGGCCAAGGGTAAGTGGGGAATATCATAAAAAAGACGGGTCACACTATTTCTTTCTTTCAACAAAACACAATTCAGAGGAAGCCTTGTTTTTTCCCCGTTGAAAGTCTTTAAATGCACTTGAAAACTAATAGAAATGATTCTTAGTTTAAATTAAGTTCTTAGTTTTGGTTTCGATGCTTTAAAATACAAAGAAAGTCCCAGACAACCAACTATTGAGATCAGCTTGACGCTGATTGAGCTGTTCCCACCCAAACTAATATGAGCTGTTCCCACCTGTGCGTTTGAGCCATAGAAAACACAGTATGAGGAAAGGCTCATAAAAGTGATGACAATGCCGAACCGATTGAAAACCCTGAAGTGGGCTTATCCCATCCGCTAAATTCACAAAAAATAGATCCTACTAGGAGCGCTCCGGAAAAAGTTGAACCAGGGACAGTACGTAGCGGTATTGAAACCAGAACCGATATTTAACGAGAAGGAAAAGCTAACTTCGACTGTGCCGAAGTTTTATCGAAAAACATTACTCAACTGTTTAACCGGTAAATATATGGTATGTTCAGAATTAAAATTTTTAAATCATTGATAAAAAATGATACCAAAAAAAAACTTCTTAGTAAAACAATTCGACCGATCGGTATGAGCTATATGCATAGTCCGATTTTGAAAACTCCAGATTTGTTGCAATAATAAAACAAGATTGACGCTCGTGGTCTAGTATTTGACCCACATTTATATGGAGCTATAGATCCGATTTTGAAAACCAAAAATGTCAAAACTATCAAGATGGGAGCTGAGCGACTTTTCCGACCGATCGTTCTAGGCAGCTATAAGATAAGTCACGATCGCGGCGAATATTATTCGTCAGTAAAGAAGACTCGCAAAACGCCGCTTACTGAGGATAGCGTGAAGGACAGAGCGAGCCGCCGGTGACAGCGTTTGGTGTACGTTAAACTCTTATTTTCAGTGTTAAAAATTTTTGAGAACCGAAAACCGTTAACCGTTATAGTAGGAACCGAAAAAACCGGAACCATACCGAAACGCTTATACCGGTACTGTTTCGGTTTCTTATTATTTATCTTACTAACTTATGATTACTTCAAATATATATTTCAACTGGTAAAATATCAATAGATACACTTAAAAAATAGGATTTTTATTTAAAATTTCGCCTTTAAACAAAATCCAGAATTAAATTATACAATGTTTTGAAAATATATATGGGATATTCCATATCAACTCAGCCACCCCAATTTTTTTGTTGTCTCCAAAAAATTATTAATCGCTATCATTTAGATAGACTATATATACATGAGAATAACTTAAAATGGTTTTCACCCATCATCGATGGTTCTCAAGATAATGCGAAAAAAACTTGAAATTTTCAAAAAATCATAACTTTTAAACGGTAAATCGGATTAAAACGATGCAAAGACCAATTTTTAGAATTTTCACGTAAACTTATCGAAAAAAAGTATAGGACAACTCTAAGAGTTATCTAAAGACGTTTTTTTGAAGAAAAAATCCGTTTTTATTCTCTTTCTTGGAAAGGGCCAATCGATATTCGATCCGAATATTTTTTTTCAGATTCAGAATATATGTATTTAACTAAAAAAAAGTGGTTTTAAGATGGAAGACAGCGCGAGTCAACGGGAATAATTTTTTTTTAATTTTGTGTTTTCGCTGTTTTTTCAATCAATTTCACATGCGCTTTTCGAAAAAAAAAATTAGATTAGATATAGGCTCTCTAATTTAATGTAATGGATTTCTTAATATTATAAAAATCCTCCCTTAAATATGGAAATGTTAGAAAAATATGAATACAAATTTTAGAATTAAAGTTTCATAATTTTAAAAAATTTCGACCTCAAATATTATTTCCAACTTGAAAAAAGTATTTTAGAACTGATTTACCTTTTTTACCTTTTTACCAGTATATTGGCTATATTGGACCTTAAATCTTTCCAAATCGCGAAAAATCTATATTTTTGGCTGGGATACAGAGGATGATAGGGCCGATTACTTCGAATAATAATTAAGACATTTTTTTCTGCTTTTTAGAAAGATTTTTTTTTTTTTATATTAGTTAAGAAAAATAAACTTACTATTTCAGTTATTTTTACGTTAACGTAAGAGATAGTTCGCGGGACAAGCGTTTGGCGAAATTGTTCGTCTAAAAATAAAAAGGCTAGAAATTTGAATGTTTACAAAAACGTTTTTTTACGTGGCATATTACATTCATTCCTTTCTTGGATATCTTGAAACAATTAAAATTTTTGAATTTAAAATAAATTATACTTGTACCGGTACGTACTAGGTACCGTATCGGAAACAAAAACCGAAATAAACTAAGAAACCTAAAAGGAACCTTTAACTGTTAGTCTCATTTCGGTATGTACCGGTACCGGAACCGATATTCGATTCGTGATTAATCCCTAGTTGTAACTGTATGAATTCCTTTTCAACCCTTCTAGGAGCGCTCCGAAAATGCTCCTAAAAGTTGTAGCTTTGGAAGTTCCTTTTAAATCCTACTAGAACCGCTCCAGAAACGCTTCTAAGAGCTGTAACTGAAGGAGTCCTTTTTCAAATTCTACTAGAAACGCTGCACTGATCAGCCATGATGCAATCGACGCAGAATTGATGTAATTCTGGCCCGTTTTTCAATCATGAGGAAAAACATTTTTTTTTTTTATACACTTAACTACAAAAAAAACTTGAAAATCGATTTTTTTTTTTAAAAAAAGCCACCAATTTAAAAAAAAAATATTAAAAAATACGAATTCCAAACATTTT
Organism: Lordiphosa mommai; assembly: GCA_018904225.1. Taxonomy (NCBI): domain Eukaryota; kingdom Metazoa; phylum Arthropoda; class Insecta; order Diptera; family Drosophilidae; genus Lordiphosa; species Lordiphosa mommai. The sequence goes on along the minus strand of JAEIFT010000428.1, from coordinate 107,341 downwards.
TTTTATTTGATTAATAAATAAAAGAAATCAAAAAACCAAATTGAAAAAGCTTTTATGGTTTTTTCTCAGAATTTTTTTAAAAATAATTAAAAATAAACCTGTTCAAAGGTAGAAGATCCCCTTAAAAAAACAACGTTTTTAGTGAATATAAGACGGGATTTTCTTTGATAAAGCAAACTTCATGAAATTTTCTTAGTAGGCTGAAGATATAAATGTATTTCTATACTTTTCGTTTAACAGGTCAAAAAAATTCCTCTAAATGTCAAAATGTTGTTTGGAAAACACCTTAAATCTCCCACAATTTTGAAGTTAGGTTATTCGAACCTTCTAGACATATATTCTACTCATCATTTCTTATCGAGCCCCCGTACATCGTGCTCCAATCAGATGAACGAGAGTAGAGTTGCCACTCCCACAATTTGAAAAACATCTCAAATCTCACACAATTTTAGAGTTGGGTTGTTCGAACCTTCTAGACATGTATTTTACTCATCATTACCAATCGATACATTGTTTTCCAATCAGCTGAACGATCGTAGAGTTGCCACCCCCACAATTTGAAAAACACCTTAAATCTCCCAGAATTTTGAAGATAGATTGTTTGAACCTTTTAGACATATTTTCTACTCATCATTACTTATTAAGCCTCCATACATAGTTTTGCAATCAGATGAACGATTATAAATTTAATTATATTTTCGCCACTTGATTTTGCCAGGCGGGCCACTGTGCGTCTTTTAATATATAAATTATTTAAATCTTTAAACGGCCTGACTAAAATTAAAGTAATCTCATTCAGGCTTCCTTACATCCACGACAATACTTGTAAGCCCAGCATATAAATATGCACATATGTGTGTATGTATGTAGCCTGCAAACTGGCTGATCTATGCAAAGCCTCGGGGGCCGATAAGTGTCTCAAAGGGTTCTATGTGGAAAGCCACTAGATCATTTAATAATAATTTAGGATTTTTTTGTATTAAGGTTAGCTCCAGGTAAGCTCTGGCCCAAGCAGAGTGAAAGAGATAGCACCTACCTTACTTGCTGACAGCGCCGTTTGTAGTTCCAGATGAATTCGCTTAACATGTTAATTATATCCCGATGATATTCATTTGTTCCAACACACACACACAACAAAAAAAAAAGAATTCACATAAAAAAAAGCAGAAAAAAAGATGAACGCAACAACAACAACGCGCACATGAAAAAAAACAAGGCTGCGCTTGCCTAATGAAAAGTCTGCGGACGCTGTCGAGGATCATAATTGGGCGCTCCCCTTCCCCGCGCGTAGCAACATCTATCACAAGGTTTCCGCATTTAACAAACATTAATAATTACGCACATATTATTAAGACGCCGACGCAGACAACGCAACGTAACGGTTAATAGCGGCAGCAGTAGAAATGCATTGCTTACACACACACACACACGCACGACAACAACCTGTTGGAAAAAAAAACTCGATTCCGATAAACAAACACTAATAAAAACATTTAACTTTCATTTGGGAAACATTTGTAGCCATTTACATTAACTTATTTCGATATTATTAACACTTTAAAATGTCATTGCCGGCGCACTGAAAATACAAGCTAAAGGTGGGGGTAATGATAGCGATGACACTATCGCTAACTATCGACTGAAATTGTTTGCACGAACTATCGATTGTTTTAAGCAATTACTACGATCAGGGCGGCAAATGTCTTAAAATTCAAAAGAGGTTTAGTTGTTGGCGAATCAAGCTTTTATTTTTAATATGAAGACTTTTGAATTTTCCGTTTCGATTTTTAAATGTAATATACAAAATCAGTCATAGAGTTTGCATTAACTTTAAATCATACGAAAGTTTGAGTTTTCTATATAAATATCCCAAAACTTAGATAATTTTATATAAAAAATTTCAAAAATAAACATTTTCTAAAATTTTTCTATATTTACAGGAAAAATCAGCACCACTTTTGCCCGCAAAACAGCCACCAGTATTTGCACCATTATTCCGGGTATTTGTCTACTGATTCTTTGCTTTATTGGCTGTGAGCATTATGCGGCCGTGGCCATTATGTCCATTGGTATTGTGGCCATGGGTGCCATGTTTTCGGGTTTTCTCTCCAATCACATTGATATTGCACCAAATTTTGCTGGAACTCTGGTGGCCCTTACCAATACGGCGGCCACCTTACCGGGCATTGTGGTGCCGCTGTTTGTGGGCTTTGTGACCAAGGGAAACGTAAGTAGAGACAAATTTCAAAAACTCTTAACTTTCACAATATTTTTTTTTCTAGCAAAATATTGGCGCCTGGCGTATCATCTTTACCGTCACCATTATTCTATTTGCTATCGAGTTTTTGGTATTTGTCATCTTCGGCTCGGGCAGTGAACAATCGTGGAACAAGTCGGGCGTTTCACATGATCCCGAAGCCAAAGATGAGAAAACTCCACTTAAGGAAAATGTACCCGTTGTCAAGCCATCTGTGCACTAAAAAAAAAGGGAAGGTACATACCCAGCGTAATCTCGTTTCCAATTGCATTCAGTTGAATATATCTGAACTGTATATAATAATACTTATTTCAATACAAAAAAAACCTACCAATTACAATTATTACCAATTATAGTTTTTAGTTTGCTGTATCACTAAGTAACTGTAACTGTACTCTGTATTCTGTACCGAAAGACAAGTCTCCACCGCCCGCCTAATGTACTTAACACCGCAAAAGATTACCTAATTTATCTACAAAAAATAAAGCGATGTCATAGTAAAAATATCAGGGCGTTTTGATTGAATGATAAAACGTGGTGTTTTATTTAAGAAAAAAGCTGCAAATTGGATCAGCACTTACAGCCAAAATGATGTGATATGTTATGGTTCCTTCAAATCTTTCCAAATGGTAAAAACCAGAGTTCGTAAAATGCACAAAAATAATAAATAAATAACATTTATGTAAAAAAATAATTATTTTCAGACAAGAAAATAAAAAAAATTTACATATGGAAAAGAATTATTTTTTCATGTAACTAACACGAGCATTTTTGACACGATTGTTTTTTACAGGCATGTCAATAACTTGAGCTGCCTTCTTGACGCCTGTAAAGAACAGTCGTGTCAAAAATGTAAAATATGTAAAAAAAAATATTTTCATGTCTGAAGCTGGTATATTTTTAAATGTGTGTTAGTTTACGAATCTAGTAGATGAATTTAAATAAAGATGGAAATGTGGAAAGACACAGTGCCCGATGCCCGCTTTAAACGTAGAAAGATGCATTGGCTTCTCCGGCCGGAGAGTGGCCTATCTCTTGAAACCAAAATCAGACTATTTAAGGGGCACACCTAGTGTAACGGCCTATAAGAAAGGTAATGTTTACAAAAAAAATACTATATTAATTGTTTCCAAATTTTAGGAGTATATTTATACATGTTTTAAGAATATACAGCAAAATTTTGGAAAAAGAAATTTAATATTTTTTAAGTTATACACGATCTACCCAAAAACTCAAATTTTGAAATGTAGAAACACGCCAATTTTTAAATTGAATTCAATTACCAATGGACTACTGAGCTTAGCGATACTTTCGATATATTTTGACAGTTGAGGTGTATGCTTTTGCAAACGTAAATGATACAATAAAGTACCTTGAAACAGCTGCATAAAATGCTTATACTTATCCGATCCCTTGATCAGTTCTTTATCCAAAAGTGCTTCTCGATTTTTAAAAAAGAACATTAACTTGCATGTCGAGGTGAAAAGTCTTCTTCTAAATGTGGAGTCTGAAAATTCGGGTTCGATAATTAATTGTTATATTATTTATATAAAGTTAATTTACTTTGAAAATACAAAAAAAAATTATATTTATTTAATTTTTTTTATATTTAAAATCGTTTTAAAAAAATTATTCTTACCCCAATATTTAAAAAATTTTTTTTAATTCCTTAATTAATTACCATTCAATCAAAAAAACAGCAATCCAAAATCTTTATTATTTTAGAAGTTATTAGTTATCTTTCGCTAGATAAGCCATTTCGCCCATTGTGCGACGGCGCGAAAAAAGGTCCTCCACTGCTGCAGTAATTCCGACCGTCTCCGTAGATGAAATTAAAAAAAAAACTCGTTAAACTAGAAGATATTGTCCGTACCATGAGAATTTACAAAATGGCGGCCATTAAAAAAAAATCGAATTTCACCCAAAATTTTGGTGGTTTTTGGCTTGCCAAATTTCAAGTTTTGATCAATTAAAAAAATCAATAGGTATTGGTATGGAGAACTATATAAAGAACATGCAGAAAAAATTAGCTGTTTCGAGAAAACGCGTTTAAAAGCGCCAATGAAACTCTCGAGCTACCGAGCGGCTTCTCTTTAAGTGGCTATAACTCAAAATCTATTTGATATATCAATTTGAAATTTAGGTATGTTATTTTTAAAGGTGTAAAAATCGATATTTTTTAACTTCACACTAGGTGTGCCCCTTAAGTCTGCGGGACGGCCTGCAACACGACACTGAAAAGAGTGAGAAGAGAAAAAAACTGCTCCTTTAAAACAGTCATTTCAATCAAGCATATTAAGATTATAACCAAACCTACAGTTTATAACACAAAAAACATCGCATAATTACACCTCCTTTTAGCTCCAAATATTCCATCATAAATCAAATAGCATTTCAAAATCGATAGCTTTCACCGTCTTTAATATCGATAACTCTCAGTGCTATCAATCTAACAGCTGTTTTGCGGCGAATTGAGTTAAAGCGAATTTCGCAATGCTTTTTCACTTGAACCGGTGCCGTTTTTATATAAACAATAAGAATAATGTTAAAAATACGCAACATTTGCTGGCTGCAACGTCGCTGGAAAAGTGGCAAGAAACGTTGGAATGTGCTGCAGCACAAGAAGAACAACTGCGATCGGGCGCTGGAAAGTTTTGATGATTTCTATGGTTCGGTGTATGGAGGCAGATGGAAAAATATGCGTGCAGCTTTGCTCACCGAACACAAATACATAGCCCTGGTGAACAATTTTGGGGATACGGAACAGACCTGCAGTTGGCTGGAAATGGAGGGGGCAATAAATCTTAAGTCGTTGATACGTTTAGCACAAGAGCGTAACCTAAGGGAACAGCCAGACAGAGACTTGTCCAAAAGTAACCAAGTGGATGACAAACTGCAGGCGCTGCTTAAGAAGCAACAGGAAAGGGAAATGGCTGCCTTGTACCCTGAGGCCAGAGATGAGTTGCCTATGCTGGAAAAGCAGGAGTCGGAATTGGAGCCCAACTATAAGCCAAGTCTCACCCGTGCCTTGGAGGAGGATGTGCAATTGGATGAGCAACGTTTGGTGGATCCACAATTTGGCACGGGTGGCCTGTATGAATATATGCCCGCGCACAGTATCAAGGGCATGGAGGATTGGGTGGCCGAGTCGGAACATTATAAATATTACCAAACCAGCCATGATTTTCCACTGAAAATAGAACCCGAAACCCAGTTTCATTATCCCGAGCAACTGGCTCTTTATAGCTATGAAATGGGCAACTGCTCATATTTCCCAGCGCCCAAGAAATGTTTGACTGGCGTTCTGTCACATTTTCTCATGGATGGTGCCTCCATTTTGCCGCCACTTTTGCTGCAAGTGCAACCCGGTGAACGGGTACTGGATGCCTGTGCCGCACCTGGTGGCAAATCTTTGCTAATGCTACAAACCCTGCATCTTGATCAATTGGTGTGCAATGATGTGCAAGAGTCCCGCCTGCGCAGACTGCGTCAGGTCATGCGGGATTATCTTTTTGACTTTAAGGAACGCTGGGCCGGCAAGCGACTGATCTTTAGCATGAGTGATGCACGCAATTTGCAGGAGTTTCAAAGCTATGACAAGATCCTAGTAGATGTGCCCTGCACCACAGATCGTCATGTGCTGATGCAGCAGGATAACAACATATTTAAGCCGGGACGTGTTAAGGAGCGTCTACGCATACCCGAACTTCAGGCAGGCATACTGGCAAACTGTTTACGTTTGCTACGTCCCGGTGGCAGTTTGGTTTACTCCACCTGCTCCTTGTCGCCCGTACAAAATGATGGTGTGGTGCATATGGCCCTGCAAAAAGTATTCACCGAATATGGCATAACCGCTACCATTAAGGATTTGAGTGAACATGCGGCACTTTTTGGCGATATCTTCAAGTTTGAACAGCCCAAGGGCTTGAAATATGGTCAAATGGTGGTGCCCTATTTGCCCGCCAATTTTGGGCCCATGTATTTTAGTAAAATTACAAGGAATACTTGAATAAACTTAGAAATGAAGACCATGAAAATATAAAAAAAATTCTGGAAATAAGCTGAAGAAAAAAGGAAATATGAGCTTCAATTTCGAACTTTTTAAAAAAAAAATTTTTTTTTATTTTTTTTTTTTTTTTATTTTGCCTTATTATTATAGCTTGGTCTTTCGCCTTTCATACCCTTTAAACCATTTTCCAAAATTCAAAATATTTTAGCAGATATTGCCATTTTATATTTTACGTTACTCAAAACCACGTTTTTCGACCTGGTAGCCACGAATGGGCCAGTTCTACTGAACCGATTTTGATCAGCCATGTTGCAATCGACGCATAATTGATGTAATTCTGTTCCGTACCTCAATCAAGAGGAAAAACATTTTTTTACTATTTTTTACAAAAAAAAAAAAACTTAAAAAAATCAAAATTTTTTTTTAAATGGCCACCAATTTTTCAAAAAAAATATTGAAAAATATGTTTGAGGTACGGGCCAGAATTACATCAATTCTGATCATAACCTCATTTACCGTTTTCAATTCCGATAACCTGGAGTCCCGGAATGACTCACCACTCTACACCTTTTTTTTTTTTGAGACCTTAATTGGCAGGCCGATAACTTTTTGAACAGCCCTCGAATTCTAACGTTTTGTATTTTTATGTTTTTATTTAATTAATAAATAACACAAAACAAAAAACCAAATTGAAAAAGCTCTTTTGGTTTTTCCTTCAGAATTTTTTTAAAACCCTTTTCAAAGGTAGAAGACACCCTGTTCAAAAGATGAAATTATATCCAATTTACAGTAGCAGGAACATTAGAACTACTGCCCACCCGAAATTTTAGTGGAATTTCTTAAATTAAATTGCTTTTGAACAACTGTTAGTAGCTGCTCCATTCAAAAGCTGCAGTGTGACCCTAAGAACTGCAGAAAAGTTGCGTATTTAAAAGCAAATTTCAAGGTCACACTGCATTTTTTTTAATGCGATCAGTTGATTCATGAAATCGAAAGCAAATCAATCCCTTAAAAAAATACTACAAATCGTTTTTGACCCCTAAAACGACCCAAATCGTATGGAAATGGGGTCGTTTTTGACACGAAGCTGAAAAAATTATGACAATTTCATATAAAACTCAATAGTGGGATTTCTGATATTCCCATTCGTATTAAATTTGGGATCAAAAACGATTTGTAGAACACATGGGAGTGTCTGTTTTCTACGAAATTATCATAATTTGAGCAGCTTCACATCAGAAATCAGCGACGTTTAACATTTAAAGAACATTTTTAAGCCATGGATTCCATGAATCCAGTAAGTCTGCACTTATAAGCTTACATATTGCTTAAAATTAGGAAAAACTAAGGTTGATTCGAGGTCAGAAATGGTGTTTTGGCCTCTTTTTGGTACTTTCCGTCTACATTTAAGGAAATATCCCAATTTAATCCTGAAGCACGGGACTTAAGAAGTATCCAAAACCTTCCTTTAAGAAACTGGATTATATACTTCTCGTATATAAATGAACTGCCTAACCTCTGAATATCCGAAAAACGAGCGAAACTCGTTTATAAATGAACTGCCTTACCTTTCAATGCCAGAAAAACGTACTTTCCATACTAATTAATACAAAAGCCACGACGTTAAGCTTCAGGAAATGCTTCAAGGGTTAAGATTCGTTAAGAATTATGACCAATTCAAGATTTGGATTCAAGAATGGATTTTTGGCATTGCTTCGTCTTGCCGAATCTTTAAAAATCCGGGAAAAAAACTTTTCGGTCGAATTTTAGAAAAAGGAGAACCGTTATACTTAAGGATGAGCTCAGGCGTTGAGATCTGAAGGATTCAAGGGCTATACAAAAACAGAATTTGTCTTTTTGTGTATTTTTTCGGACTGCCCTACTTTTGAAACTTTAAAAAACGTTCTTTCCGGACAGATTAAAGCTAAAGCCACGACGTTATCCTTTAGGAAACGCTTCAACGGTTGAGATTCGGCGGAAATATGGGCAGCTCAGAAATATAAATGGGTTTTTGATATATGTACGGACTGACGTTCCTTCAAAAATCCCGAAAAATATATATTCGAACCGAATTAAGAAAAAAGGAGACCCAATATACTTAAGAAGGGGCTCAAGGAACGTGATCTGGAGGATTTAAGGGCAATCCAAAAACAAAATTAGTCTTTTTGGTATTTTTTCGGACTGCCCTACTTTGGAAACTGCGGAAAATGTTTTTTTACGAACAGATTAAAGCAAAAGCCACGACATTATCCTTATGAAAGCGCTTCAAGAGTTGGGATTCAGTGGAAATATGGGCAATTCAAAAAAATAAATGGGTTTTTGGTATATGTACGAACGGACGTTCCTTCAAAAATCCCGGAAAAAAACTTTTCAAACAAAATTAAGAAAAAGGAGACCAATATACTTAAAAAGGGGCTCAAGGGTTAAGATCTGGAGGATTTAAGGGCAATCCAAAAACACAGAATTGGATTTTTTCGAACTGCCGTGCATTTCAAATTGCTTTTCGGACGGATTTAAGTTAAATCCGTTACATTATTCTTAAGCACGGCCTCAAAGAATTAAAGATTTGCTGGAATTATGGGCGAACCAAGATAAGTAATAGTTTTTTGATATTTGTCCGGAATGCTGTTTAATTAAAAATACGCAAAAAGATCTCAAGGTTTAAGAATCGTCGGAATTATGGTCGTTACAAGAACAGAAAAGGGGTTTTGGTTTTTTTCGCGAACAGCCTTTCCTTTGAAAGTGCGAAATAATTACTTTCCGGGACAGATTTAAGTAAAATCCGGAACATTATTCTTAAGCACGGATTTACAGGGGCTGAGATTCGTGGGAATTATGGGCGATCCAAGCACAGAATTGGATTTTTCGGTATTTTTCGAACTGACGTGCTTTTGAAACTGCGGAAAAAGCGCTTTCCGGACAGATTTAAGTTAAATTCCGTTACATAATTCTTAGAAAAGGTCTTCAAGGATTGCAATTTGCTGGAATTATGAACGAACCAAGATAAGTAATGGTTTTTTGACATTTGTCCGGAATGTCGTTTCATTAAAAATCCGGAAAAAGTTCTCAAGGTATAAGAATCGTCGGAATTATGAACAGAAATGGGGTTTTGGTATTTTTCGCGAACAGCCTTTCCTTTGAAAGTGCGAAATAATTACTTTCCGGAACAGATATAGGTCAAATCCGGAACATTATCCTTAAGCACGGCCTTCCAGGGGCTGAGATTCGTGGGAATTATGGGCGATACAAGAACAGAAATGAGGTTTTTGGTTTTTTCCGGACTGCCGTTTCTTAAAAATACGGAAAAAGTACTCATAGGTTAAGAATCGTCGGAATTATGGTCAGTACAAGAACAGAAAAGGGGTTTTCCGAACAACCTTTCCTTTGAAAGTGCGAAATAATTACTTTCCGGGACAGATATAGGTCAAATCCGGAACATTATCCTTAAGCACAGACTTTTAGGGGCTAAAATTTGGAATTGGGCGTAGAAAAATGGGTTTTGGTTTTTACGAACAGCCTTACCTTTAAATGTGCAAAATAATTACTTTCGGGACAGATTTGTAAAATCCGGAACATTATCCTTAAGCACAGACTTTTAGGGGCTAAAATTTGTCGGAATTATGGGCGTTACAAGAACAAAATGGGGTTTTGGTTTTTTTTACGAACAGCCTTACCTTTAAATGTGCAAAATAATTACTTTCCGGGTCAGATTTAAGTAAAATCCGGAACATTATCCTTAAGCACGGCCTTACAGGAACTGAGATTCCTTGGAATTATGGGCGATACAAGAACAGAAATGAGGTTTTGGCTTTTGTCCGGACTGCTGTTTCTTAAAAAATCCGGAAAAGTAAGGTTTCCGGAAAAATTTTGAAAAATGCCGGGACGTTAATTTTAAAAACGGGCTTCAAGGATTAAGGTGAAGCTGGTTTTACTAAAGAGTTGGGGACAATAAAGGGTTTTACTATCCAGATTTGACTTTTTCTTCTGTATTTTTGGAATGGTTTGGGAACATCGTCAACTGGACTGTGAAATGTGAAAAATAATTATTAAAAAAAAGGAAACGTTTATTTTATTTAGTATATTATTTTCTACATACAATTACAATTTTTGTTATAAAGCCACGATCGTTAAGAGTGCGGGAGCGCGGGGTTTGCAGGAGGAATGGCTGGGATCTAATACTTGGTTATATCTTCTTGTACTCTATACGCTCCACTTTAACCTCATCGCCAATCAACTGATACACATATGTCACCACGGTTGTACTCTGTATGTCCATCAGGACAAATGAAGGTACCACTTGTGTGTCCAATGGATTAAAGGCACCTGTGGCCGAACCCGGATTTATGTAAAACTTATTCCCATGCTCATACGCTTCAAATTTGTACGTATGCCCCGTTATCAGTATATCCACATCAAGTTGTCGCTGAATAAGGGCCAATGCTTCGGGATCACCGCGCGGCACCACTTGATGACCATGACACAGGCCAATGCGAAATTGTCCCACTGTCACCACCTTCTGTTCAGGGTAACTGAGATTCTCATCGAAATCGCCACGCACTATGTGAACATCATTGGCCAACGATTTGAGATAATCATAGGATTCCTTTGTGCAGATATTGCCGGTGGCCAGGATGTGATGTATGCGACCGGGGACGAGAAGTTTCTTAAACTTGGCCGGCAGGCTGCTGCAGCGATGGGGTATGTGCAGATCACCGAGTACCAAAACGAGCATGATTTGTTACTTATTTTGTAAAGAAATTGCAATTGTAAAACGCCCCAAATGCAATTCGGTTGCTCAGCTGCAGTATGACCGTACGAGGGCAAAATGCCAAAAACGCCAAACAAATAAAAAAAAAAATTATTATTAAAATATTAAAATTAATATTTATTATTAAAAATGATTAAAAATTTATTGCTTTTCATTAAACATTTCTCTTCACAAAAACATTTTGCAATTTCAATTCAAAGAAAAATTTAGCTTGCCAGCCCTGAACCAAACAATTACCTATCGATTTATCGATAACTTTGGCCGGCGAAAATGGAAGCGACGGAACAAACAGCCAGCAAAGAGGGTAAATAATTCACATAATTACACTTTTTTAGCTTACTTTAATGGTTTATTCCCTAGCTGAGTCCGGCATTGATCTGCTGGTCATTGTGCTGGACACCAATCCATCGCAGCACATTGTGCGCCAGAATCCACAGAACCTCACCCAAATCCTAGAGGCTGTCATAGCCTTTGGCAATGCTCATCTCATGCAAAAGGCTCAAAACAAACTGGCGGTCATCTCCTGCTCTCATCATGCCACGTAATTGCCAATAATAACCCAGAGAATTTCTTTTTTAAAGTATTTATAATTTTTTTCAGGGACTTCCTTTACCCACTGCCTGGCCGTCAGGTGGAACTACGTCAAATTGATGGCCAGTATGAGGCCTTTAGCCTGGTGGAGAAGACCGTAAAGCAACAGCTGGGCAGCATACTAATGAATGCCCCACGTCAGAGTGCGCCCTGTGAAAGTTTGCTGGCCGGCAGCATGTCCATGGCCTTGTGCTACATATCCAGGGTAAGTCTGAATCCCCACTTCAAGTATTAGCCACTACTAATCCCCTTTGTTACTTCTCTCTAGTTGCAACGCAATGTGTCCGCTGGCGTTAAAATGCATTCCCGTATTTTGGTCTTAACTGGCAGCAATGAGTGCGCCTCCCAGTATATGACCTTTATGAATGTCTTTTTTACTGCCCAGAAACTGGGCATAGTCATTGACACCTGTGCTCTGGATAAGACCTTGAGTTTGCTACAACAAGGCTGTGATATAACCAGTGGACAATTCCTTAAGGTCACTCAACTGGATGGCCTTTTACAGTATCTGTTGTGGGTATTTCTGCCAGCTCCACAAATGCGCCACAAATTGGTTTTACCACCGCCACCGAAAGTGGATTATCGCGCCTCGTGTTTCTGTCATCGTGAGCTGATTGATATAGGCTATGTGTGCTCCGTGTGCCTGTCGGTGTTTTGCAAATATAGTCCCATTTGCACCACTTGCCAGTAAGTTATTGGATATCAAGTCTGGGAGTTTAAAGGTTTAATTTGTTTGGAATTTTTTTCAGCACCATTTTCAAGACGCCCGGACCCATGCCCATTAAAGCCAAAAAGAAAAAGAAGACCGAGAAACAAATGTAGTTTAAGAAACAAGAAAGCAATGGGTAGCTGAAGTACCTAGATTTCGTTTCCAGTTCTTTTGCCGTATTAATTAAAAATGGAAATTTTAAGATGCTAAACATTTTTTAATTGATTTACTAGATTAGGGAGTTCAAAAATAACTGAAGAGTGAAAGAGGCAGTTCTTAAGAAGGAAGAACGATTAAGAGTAATCTGTGCTTAAGACGGAAAAATTAAAAACTGTTTTTGAACCGATTCAAGTTGATCCACATATTTTTGGTAATAAGGTGACCAAACACACGACCCATATTTAAGAATTAGTCTTACCTGGGATAATTTGCTTAGTGATGTAGGGATCGTTAAATTCGTTGGACCATCTTTTAATAAAGCCAAGAACAACCATAGCTTTATTAGAGATGACAGATATATGACTATTAAAGCATCGTTTGGATATAAAACGTATGCCCAAATCATCATAACAGCACAGGCCAACAAAATGTCCACATTTGTGAGGTCCAGCCTCAACTGATTCCAAAACTGGTCTCGGTTTTTCTCTATCACCATTTAGCAGTATTTTTTAGCTTATGGAAAATTATGGAGGTCACACCAAGCACAAATTTGTAGGTTTTATGCGACACTACATACTTTAATGTAGCCTTAAAAAAAAAACACGGTGTATTTAAATAAGGTGAGCTCAGTTTGCATTATTAAAATTTCAAGCCAGATAGAGGCAAGCTGAAATTTTTTTTTTAAGTAAAATTTTGTTAATATGTTTTGTAATTTATTTGGCGACCTTAGTAAGCTTTTCCCTCCCTCCCAACTCCTTGAAGTGGGGTTGTCCCCAACATAAACAACTTATGCATTCTACACCAAAAAGAACTGGTTGCCGGCTCCAATCATCAGTAGGCTTTTCGCTAAAGAATACAAGTGGACAGTTTTGATTGTAAGAATAAGGCGATTGGCAAACCTGTAGTCTTCAGCAAAAATCTTACTGATAATACAATTTTTTGAGAATCGCTTACCGTTATAACAGGATCCGAAAAAACCAGCATCATATCGAAAAGCTATTACCGACAGGCACGGTTGCCACTTGAAAAATTTAAAAATGCTCCAAAAATTTAGAAAATGCTCCATTTAAAAAAAAAATGCTCAAAAAATGGCTCCAATGCTAATACAAAAAACAAAACCAAAAAAAAAAAAAAAATAGAGATTATGATTTTATATTTCTTCATTTAAAATTCTTTAAAATTTAACATAACAAAACCCATTTTTTAAGATTTTTAAAATTATCCGTTTTTATTTAGGCCATTTATTTGTCAGGGGTGTTACATATATGCCCATAGCTTCCGAAACCCTACTCCGATTTGAAAATGCAATAAAACGAGAAGGCAAAGCTAACTTCGAGATCAGAATTTAACACGAAAAACTTTACTCCAAACTGATTTAACTGGAAAAATATATATAGGATATAGATATCAGATATTTAAAATTTTTAAATTATTGATAATAAAAAATTTGATACCATAAAAAAAACTTTTCTTAGTAAAACACGTTTTCCGACCGATCGTTCCTATGGCAGCTATATGCTATAGTCATCCGATTTTGATAATTTTTTTCAAAATTATGTGAAAGCATATAAAACTAATATATACTAAGATTGGGGACGCTACGATAAAAAACAAAAAAGTTTTTCTCTCTAGAAGTAGTTTTTTGACCGTCCGATTATATGGCAGCTATATGCTATAGTCATCCGATTTTGATTAATTTTTTTCCGAATTGTGTCAAAGCATAAAAAACTAATATATATTAAGATTGGGAAACGCTACGATGTAAAACAAAAAAGTTTTTCTCACTAGAAGGAGTTTTTTTGACCGTCCGTTTCTATGGCAGCTATATGTTATAGTCTTCCGATTTTGATCAATTTTTTCCGAATTGTGGGGAAACATATGAAACTAATATATACTACGATTGGTGACGCTACGATGGAAATCAAAAAAGTTTTTCTCACAAAGACTTTTTTTTCGACCGATCGTTCCTATGACAGCTATATGATATAGTCATCCGATCCGGCCGGTTCCGACATATTAGTTCCGTGCAGTAAAAAGAAGATTCTGTGCAAAATTTCAGCTCGATAGCTTTAAAACTGAGGGACTAGTTTGCGTAGAAACAGACAGACAGACAGACGGACAGACAGACGGACAGACAGACGGACGGACGGACAAGCGGAAATGAACTCAGCTCGTCGTCCTGATCAAGAATATATATAGTTTATGGGGTCGGAAATGAATATTTCTATGCGTTACAAAACTTCTCGGGTATAAATAATTACTACCAATAAATAAGCCTACAAATAAGTCAGACAAGACTTTATATTTTAAGGAAATAGTTTTTGAGTTAATTAGCTCAAAACATAGATTTTTTTTGTAAATTTTTTAATAAAAAAAAATATATTGCTTTTTCATCTTTGATCGTAGTTAAAAGATATGTGGATAAATGCACAGGATAAAAATATTTTCGTCTATTGGTAACCCATATTTTTAATCAAAAATCAGTTTCAGTAGCCTTTTGGCTAATTTGTGTCAAAAAATATAATAATTAAAATTCTATTCGATTTTTACCGTTCAGATAAGAATTGCGACCTGTATCTTTCCCGCCATTTTTAAACTTCTTCCTTGCCCCCAAATTTTATGGAATACTTCAACTAAAAACATTTGTTTTGTGTTCTTCAAATATAAATTAAATCATACAGAAAATTTTGTAAAGCTCAATTCAATTCACTCCCAAAACAATCTAGAAAAAAACGCCTCTTTTAGACCTCCTAAAGCAGGCTGCCCCCTTAAGAAGTTGCAAAATATCAATTTGTCCATTTGAAAACTATTGTTCTCGCTTTATCATTGCTGCCGTATGACCGATCAGTCAGAAAATGGGACAATATTTGTTGTTTATAAGAATACTTTACGCTTTCGAAAAGTTCTGCAAAATTTGGTTAAAATCGGATGACTATATGTATTAGAACTTTGTCACAGAGGAAGTTAGCTTGCCTTCTCGTGTCGAAAATGGGCCTTTTTGGGACGGGTTGTGTTTTTACATGGAGCATTCCTGCATAAATTTGTACTATTAGGGTTTAATTTTAAGCTATATTTTTCTTATCTGATTGTTCTATTCGATTATGATAAATTTTAATATTATAAAAAAATGTTTTGCCCTGCTCAAAAAGCTCCATTTTGAGAAAAAGGCTCCAGTGCTCCAATGAGAAAGAAAATATCCATTTTGAGCGTTTGCTCCAAATGTGTGCCGACAGTGCTGCAAACCAAAATAATTTTTGCGAATTGCGGTTCACGCGTTCGATTCAAAATTTATCAGTAGTTAAGGTTCATGGTTTATGTGCGAGGTTTTCGGATCGAACCTTGGTTTATCCCAAGTTTTCTAATTTTATATAGAAAACAATTATCTTCCGAATTATCTTGCCAAGTTTAGTATGATTTTCATATAGCTACCATTTAACCGATGTGTACCGACTTTCACCAACTTTGTTGTATTTTAAGCTAATACAGTAAATTTTGGATAGTACACGTATTAAGCTCCTTAGGTGTCCTACCAAATTTGTTTTAATTTGGACCATTATTTCATATAGCTGCCATACAACCGATCTGGCCGATCTGATATGGAATTTATTATTTTTTTTTTTGTATTTGCTCGTTTTCTTTGTGGACGGACTTTCCGCATCATTTTTTAACTTAAAAAGCGGAAACAGCTGATGGTTTTCATCTAATTGCTATAACAACACTTCAAGCTCCAAAATTAAAGTAGTCTGAAATAATTCATCAATTCAGAGATTCGGGCAAAATCGGGCATAAACCAATTAGACTATCGTATAGAGCACGCTTTAAAGAACAATATTGCATTAACAGTTACTACAATCCACCAAACTTTTGCTCCACAGAAACATAAATACTTTGAGAATAACACATAACAAAAACACATATATGGGTCATTCCGGCCACCCAAATTTGTTTGTTTAAAAAGAATTATCTCTATCAGCGGTTTAAACTTTAAAGTTCTACATTTCTTATTTACATTTCTATTTTGAGAAAATATTGCTATTTTTTGACATCCCCACCACTAACAGTTCACGAGATATAGGACAAAGAACATAAAACTTAACGTTTAAGCGACCTAATTGTGATTCTACTTTTTTCATGTCTTCTATCCGATAAAAATAGAAAAAGGTTCAAAAAAAAAGTCCTTCCTTAAGTAGGATTTTAGGAATATTTAATGGTGTTTTGTCTTTTTTTTTTAAAGAAGGGCCAATCGATATTTTTATGAAATAATATTTTTCTGGTAAAGGATATCCGGATACATATTCTTGAAAAAAACCTCACGATGGGACAATATTTTTGTTATTTAAAATTTTTTAATATTTTTGGATTACTTATTTTAATTATGTCAGATCAAGGAAGTAAATTAAAATCAACATTTAATATCCGCCGTGGTTGACAATATTTTAGACTTTTTTCAGTAAATTTAAAAAAAATGTTATTTTAGAAAAAATTTTTTCCTCGCGCATTAATTGATTGACCCATCGTTTTTTTTTTCTAAAATATGTATACGGATATCCTTAACCAGAAAAAAAAATACTTCATAAAAATATCGGTTGGTCCTCCTTGGAAAAAGCCAAAAAACCATTAAAGAACGCTAAAATCTTACTTAAGAACTAATTTTTTTGAACCTCTTGTTTTTTCTCGGGTAGAAGACATGATTATTGTAGAATCACAAATGTGGGTCGCTTAAATCGGATGCACCATTACGATGCTAAAATTTTTTTAAGTTTTATGTTCTTTGGCTTTTATCTCGCGATCTGTTAGTGTTGGGAATCTAAAAAAAAAAGATCATTCTATGAATTTTTGCTTAAACACAATAAAAAATTGGGTGGCTGAGTTCACATGGAATGACCCATATATGGTAAGTTCCTTCTCCCTGATGTGAGTGTCTCGCTTCCACTCTTTTCTCTTTGGAAATTTGGTTCTAAATTTATCATTTCACTTCTAAGCTGTTATGCAGTAGTCACTTCCCTTTGTCTCTGCATTTATTTCCACTTCCAGTAGGATAAAGCTTCAGTTCTCGGATTCTTCCTAAGCTTCTCTTCTCTCTTCTTGTTCCTAGGTTTTGAATTGACTTTTTCCGTGTAGCAAACTTGTAATCAAAAATTGAGTTTACACATTTTGATTTTTGTTTATTTGATAAAAAAATCGTTTAAATTTTATTTAAATAGAATATATAAAAAGATGATCCTGATTTCTTAGACATGTTTAAGTGCAAAATTTATTCCCATAATTAGAATGAAAAGTCGACTTAAAAATGTGTGTTCTTTTTTTCTTTAAATTTTTTCGTGCGGATTATGCATTAGACATACTTTTTCAATTACAGAATAATTTGGGGCTTTCTGGGGTTGCTTTTCCATATGCGTATGCGTTTGTATAATAAATAAAAAATACTTTTTTTTCCATAAGCCAGCCATAAATTTTGGCCACAATTTCTGTAAGGGGGGGGAAACTTTGCGCTTAAGATTAGAATACAAGTTTTTTTTTTGTTTGGCTGGCCAAAGGATTTAAAATGGAAAAGCAACCGTTTGTATTAAGCCCAGACTTAGCCCAGACTGTCCACGCAGACAGTCTTGAGGGTGTTGCCCACAATGGTGGTCTTAAACTGCTCCGGCATGGCCAGTTCGATCTGTAAAATAAAAGATTAAGTCAAATTTTATCTAAAAATTTGTCTTATTACTTACAAAATCGCCATTGGCCTGGGGCAAGAGTATGTTCATTTCGGAAGACTTGGAGTTGACAATTTCCACGCCCATTGAATCCTTGGACAAATACATTTGGCAGCCATCGCTCTTATCAATGGAAACGGTGGGCACTGAGCCTAACACTTGCATTTGAACACTCTGACAGTTGACAAACTCCACGGAGGCCACCACCGAATCAAAGAGTAGGGAACACTTCTTACAGGAGTCCAGAACAATATTATTAACCTTGCCCTTGACCGTGAGAGTGGAACCCTCACAGCGGAACATGTAAACCACATTGTTCATTTCGGCATTATCCACCAGGAGACCCGAATTATTCTTTTGGTACTCGATGAGCCACTTTTTGCCATCACGTGTAAAAACGGGTGCCTTGGCAGTAGTGGGTGCAGCGGCAGCAGCAGCGGAGCTGCCCGAATTGGCAGGCGTCTTAAACGGAGCTGGTCCCGTGCGCAGCGAAGGATTCTTGTGGGTTTGCATCTCACCGGTGACCTTTTTCAAGTCTGTAAAGGAGGAAAACAAGGAATTTTATTAAAACCATTAGCTGTTAAATTCGGTTTACGATTGGTAATCAATTAGATTATATATAAAAAAATTATTTATTGACTATATAATCCAATTTGTTGGAAATAAAATGTCTGATTACTAATTGATTACGATTAGAAATAATCAAAAAAAAAATCGGGATTATTTGAATTTACGTCAAAAAAAATCTCAACTATTCAAAAAATATAATTTGAAGAAATTTAAAGATTATTTTTTGATTACACTAGTTTACAAAAAAAAAAAAATAAAGACCCATTGTAGCTGTTATTTTTTTATGATGTACTTTGGAATACTGAGCTCAATAATGAAATTCAAACATTTTTGTATGGATACGTTTTTGAGTAAGAATTTTTTTCAGTTTTTTCGGTAGCGAATTTTCTCTTTGCAAGGGTTTTTTTTTTTTGACACGTGCGCAAACGAAACTTAATCGATCAAATGTAAAACTGTCAAAAAAAAAATAGAAGGCTAAAAACGGCTACGCCGATGTTTTAAATACCCTTGCAGTTTTTGAAAGGCGCTACCATTGAAAAAAAAAAAATATTTTCTCATTAGAATTAGTTTTTGGACCGATCGTTCCTATGGCAGCTATATGCTATAGTGATATGATTTTGATCAATTTTTCAGAATTGTGTGGAAGCATATAAAACTAATATATACCACGATTGGTGACGCTAGGATGGAAAACAAAAAAGTTTTTTCCACTAGAACTATTTTTTGGATCGAACGATTATATGGCAGCTATATGCTATAGTGATCCGATTTTGATAAATTTTTGCAGAATAATGCGGAAGCTTATAAAACTAATATGTACTACGATTGGTGACGCTACGATAAAAACAAACAAGTTTTTATACCCTTGCAGGGTATATTAAAATTGTCACGATGTTTGTAACGCATAGAAGGAAGCATCTCCGACTCCATAAACTATATATATTCTTGATCAGCATGACGAGCTGAGTCTATATAGCCATTTCCGTCTGTCCGTCTGTCCGTCGGTCCGTCTGTCCGTCCGTCTGTTTCTATGCTATCTCCTCCCTCAGTTTTAAAGCTATCTTGACCAAACTTTGCAAAAGTCTTTAAATACACATAGGCTGCACATTTGTCGGAATCGGCCGGATCGGATGACTATAGCATATAGCTGCCATAGGAACGATCGGTCCGAAAACTTGTTCTAGTGAGAAAAACTTTTTGGTTTTTCATCGTAGCGTCACCAATCGTGGAATATATTAGTTTTATATGCTTTTACATAATTTTGAAAAAAATTTATCGAAATCGGATGACTATAGCATATAGCTGCCATATAAACGGTCGGTCATAAATCTAGTTCTAGTGGGAAAAAGCTTTTTGTTTTCCATCGTAGCGTCACCAATCGTGGAATATATTACTTTATATGCTTTTACATAATTGTGGAAAAATTTATCTAAATCGGTTGACTATAGCATATAGCTGCCATATAAACGGTCGGTCATAAATCTAGTTCTAGTGAGAAAAACTTTTTGTTTTCCATCGTAGCGTCACCAATCGTGGAATATATTAGTTTTATATGCTTTCACATAATTCTGAAAAAATTTATCAAAATCGGATGACTATAGCATATAGCTGCCATATAAACGGTCGGTCATAAAACTAGTTCTGAGTGAAAAACTTTTTTGTTATCAGTGGTAGCGTCTTTCAAAAACTGCAGAGTATTCAAAACATCGGCGTAGCCGATATTAGCCTTCTATTTTTCTCATTAGAACTTGTTTTTTGATCCTGCCGATTTCGACAAATGTGCAGCGTATTAATATTTAAAAACTTTTTGCAAAGTTTGGTAAAGATAACTTTAAGCGGAGGAGGAGATAGCATAGAAACAGACGGACAGACAAACGGACGGACAAACGGAAATGAACTCAGCTCGTCATGATGATCAAGAATATATATACTTAATAGGGTCGGAGATGATTCCTTCACTGCGTTACAAACATCGTGACAATTTTAATATACCCTTCAAATGAAATTAAACCGAACGGTTTTAATTCATTTAATAAATAAATTTATACCACTCGCCATCAATTTTTTTTACAATACTCAAATAGAGTTTTCTTACAAACTGCCAAACTATTGCAGAATATTTTAGACGGAAGTCTTTCCAATAAAGAAAGCAGCAGAGATGCCAAAACTTTTTTTTTTGTATGGAAAACTTAACTCAAACATCGTGTTATGTAGAACTGTTCTACTTTCACTCCCAGAAGATCCTTACTATCCAAAATTAGAATTGATATTGGACCTTGGTACTCACTTAGTAGAGGCATCAAGCAATTCAATTTCGCTTCGTCGATGTTTCCGGAAAGCTGACTTTAGTATGCTTAATAACCTGAGTGTGCAGATATGAATGTTGCCCTCGAACTCTTCCAACTAAAATGCTCTGGTTCACCTAATGCTGTTGCCCAGTATATAAGGGCCCGTTCTGACTTTCGCATTCTGAATTCTCAATGTTACAATGCCTACTTGTCCCGCTGTAAGGATCAATTTAGAGAAAATCCGAAACAATTTTACAGCTTTGTAAATACAAAGGGGCGGTCTTCAACGTATCCTTCGTTCGTTCATTTTGGTAATGCTAAGGCAAATAACGACCAAGATATTGCTAATTTGTTTTCCGATTCTTTTTAGTTCAACCTATTCATCTCAAAACAATAACAGCAATCAGGCCTATCCGTATGATGTTCAAAGATCGAACTGCATATTTAGTCCAATTTTAAATCAATCAATTAAAATCAATTACTCCTGTTTATTCCCCTGGCCCTGATGGTGTTCCGAGTTGTATGTTAAGGTATTGCGCCGACTTTTTGACTGCTCCACTTTTAAAATTATTCCTCTCACTTTCCTGATTCATGGAAGAAATCATTTATTATCCCTTTGCATAAAAAGGGTTCATAAGCTTGACCTTCTCGGATTTGCGTCCGATTTGGTTTCATGGATATCGAACTATCTGAACTCCAGAGTACAGAAAGTTTTATTTAGAAATTCACTTTCAAAAACACTTACAGTCAGTTCTGGAGTTTCACAGGTTAGTCACCTGGGTCCCCTACTCTTTACTTTGTTTATAAATGACCTTCCTTCGATCTTAGCTCATTCTCGCATACTAATGTATGCAGATGATGTTAAGCTTTGCCTTTCATATAAAGAAGCCGACTCTTTCACTGATCTTTAATCACATCTGGAAGTTTTTCAGTCCTGGTATAATGTATTTGTTTTACTAAAATCTGTAGAAGATTCAAACTGAAAAAAATAAATGGGTATTTTCTTTTGTTTTTACAAATAGCAATTCTACGAAGAAAATAAGGTATTGATAAAGAATGTTGAATACAAGTACCAACAGTCAATATTTATTAAGCTCTATATATATAAAGAGTTTGTCTGGACTGAATTGGCAATCAACGTAGAGCCTGAACGGTGAGAGAAGAAAGCTGAAATTTTAAGAAGTTTCCTTAAGAGTTGAAAGTGAGCACTAAGGCGGGGGGTTGAAAATTCACCCCTAAGGGGTGGAAAACTGAAAGCTACTATGGGGAAAATTTTGATTTTCACGATTGACTTGAAATTTGGTTTGTGGAAAGAAGCGAAATAATTGGAACCTGTTTAGATTTGGAAAACCGACAAGGAAAATGGCCGGAAAATTCTTCAGGAAAAACTATTTTTAGGATTGACTTAACTGGTTTAAGATGGCAGAAAATTAGACATGAGAATTTCGATGATGGAAAATGCCCGAAAAGTCGGGAAATTCCCGGAAAATTCCATATGGAAAAATATTTTTATCGTTTGGCTTCAAACTCGGTTTGTAAAGATAGTATGCTAAAAATTAGAATGTGATTTTTATTGGAAAAATCCACCCAAAGAAATAGCCGGAAAATTCTTCGGGAAAAACTATTTTTCATCCGATTGACTTCAAACTCGGTTTGTGATGGTGCAAAATAATTAGACTTGAGATTTTCCAATGTTGGAAAAATCCGCACGAAAAGTCGGAGAAAATTCTATGGTAAAACTATTTTAATCCGATTGGCTTCAAAATCGGTTTGGAACACATATAGAAAATAATTATACATTTGATTTCTCGGTAGAATTTCACACGGCAAGAATAATGGTGGGCGATGGGTTTTGAACGATATGTATTAAATTTGGTTTGAAAGCTCGGGCCAATTAAATAGGATAAAGTTTTAAGTTTTTGCGCTTACTCACCCTAAGGTCGGATAATGGGTGACGGGGGTGGTTTTAGCGTTTGTATTAACGGAGGAGGAAAAAATTTTCGCATTTCTGATGGTCGGAAAATGGGTGCGGGGGTGGTATCATTGCCAACGTTTTTCATTATTTTTATATATTGACGAAGCGAAGCGCGGCAGGTTATATGCTAGTTTATTATAAAATATTTTTATTATTTCTTCGTTTTTGTGTTCTCTTAACTCTTTTCCGTGATTTGGATTCTATTGGAACCCGTACATTAAGCAAAAAACAAGTAAAACGTAAAATAGTCAAATTTTACTCTTGTACTTTCCCAAAATTGCTCACAACTTCGCTATTTATCCACAGATTTAATATATCAATACCTTATTTTCTTGGTAAAAGTACAATTCGAGAATGTAGAAGAAAAAACAATTTTTTGAATTTAATTTCCACCATTTACAAATTTTAGGAAATCAAATTTCACGTTTTGAGAAAAAAATAATTTTTTTCGAAATATTTCATACTTTCAAACTATTGAGACAATGTTTTTCGACTAGATTATTAGAAATTTCATACCCTTTTGATTAATTCCTTGCTTGACTCCATCTGATGTTTGTAACTCGAGATATGGTTTAAAAGTTATGGGTACCTACCGAAAAACTAAAAAAAAAATCTAACTCAAAAACGTTTACATACAAAAATTTTTGAAATTCATTTTTGAGTTCAGCATTCCAAAATACATAATTAAAAAATAATGGCTTCAATGGGTCTTTTTCGCTGTAAACTAGTGTTATCTTTCAGTAAACATTTAAGTGATTTTTGTAATTTTAAGTGCATATTTGAAAAGTGGTCCTGTTATTTTTCGCCTAATTTCTTTAATATTTTCATAAAATTCCTTAAATTTGTTGAAAACGGTAAATAAACTACGGATTTTTTTCTTTCATAATTTTAAGAGTCTTCTCATTTTATAAAACGTATTCAAAGGTTTCTTAATGTTACAAATAAATTTATGACGTCTTTGGAAAATTTGCTTGTGAGGGTGGTCCTATTTTTTTTTTTTCAGGCTGTACTTACTCTTGGTAATCTCCGCTCCCTGATTGATTTGTGCAAACAATGCACTACGCTCATCTCCCGCACTGCTGTCCAGCTTGAGAGCACTCAAATCTAATGGCGGTGGTGGTGGTGGCATACCGCCAGGTGGTGGTGGTGGTGGAGCACCTCCTGCAGGTGCTGCCCCCTTGCCCGACCATACCAGGCCCGTGGTGTGATACTGCTTAATGTAGGCCTGCAATTCGGTAAGAGTTTGTACCCAAGAACGTGCCCATTCCACATGCTTGGCATCCTTTTCCTTCCACTCCTTAAGCACACGATTCGTATAGAATTGACCGGCATCGTTCATTTCCTTGACATGCGGACCGGGTGTGGGTGAGACGCACACCCAACCCAAAGCGGGTATACTCTCGCTAATGGCCGAGAGATGATTGAAAAATGGAGAGGCACGCTGCTTCTCGCGATAGTCCTGTATGGCACTAATCTGCGAGGAAGTGGGCTGCAGTAACTCCATTTGCTTGGGCTGCGGTGGCTGCGAAATTTGCGTGGCCAGGGTCACATATTTGAGTTGGGCGCTAAGAAAAGAGAAGAAATTTTTAATTAAAACTGAACTTCTAGGTTCCAGTTCACTACTCACTCAAAGGCCGCCTTCACAAACTGCGCATGCTGGGCCACATCGCCACCAATTTTGGCTGATAAAGCCAAATATTGACTTAGCGGTCCATTAACTATATTCTCAAATCCCGCCACACTCATGTTGTTACTCTCAATTAATGGAACAGGAATAGGCTGATGAGGTACTTCTGCTGCTGCTGCTGTCTCCTTAACCGGCTGTAATGTGCGCTCCAAGCGATCCACTAGCGTTTCCAAGCGCTCGCAAATGCTTTCCAATTGCTCTGCAGCAGCCGTGGGCTTTGATGACTCCGAATCGTTATCTAATAAAATTAAAATTGGGGTAAATTTTAGTTTGTTTTAACTTGAAATTTGTATTATTACTTTTCATTTTGAAATTCGGGTGCATGAATAAAAAAAAACACTGAGAAATAAGGAAAAGCCCCCCGGTTCAAAATGGATGAAGTGACAACTGTGACTACAAACAGATAACATCCAAGTGTGTGTGAACTTTATAGAATTAACAAAAATATTTTATACAATTATGACAAATAATTTTTATTATTAAAAGAAGAAATCTTCTCACAATTCCACATGCAAAAAGGAGAAACACGTACAGAGAAGAGAAATTGACACGTTTATACGATGTTGCTTTATTGTTTATACTAATTTAAATTAAGGAAAAAAAAACTGAACATTTCAAATCAAAAAAAATTAGGTACGGTAACAGTTATAACTTGTATTAATAAAGTCCACATTTAAGAATTAAGCCTTATTAGGATTTAAATAACAGTTATCAAGGACTTTTATTTTTTTACTTCACAGAAAACATTTACTTAAAACTTTTCTTCTTTTCCTCCGAGTATACCAGTTATTAAAAACTTGTATTATATAACTCAGTAAATAACTGTTGTACAAAGACTTTAATTAAAACAGTCAATAAATAACAGTTGCTAAAGACTTTTGTTTCATTACTCAGAAATAACAATTATTAAAGACTTAAATTTTATTACTTAGAAAGTAAGAGTTATTGACAGACTTTTATTATTTAACTCAGTGAATAGAACTCAGTCAGAGACTTTTTTATTTTAATCACAATATAAAAATTTTCATTTTATTTCTTAGTTACTGATATAAATGGATCATTTAGGCAGAGAGCAAACCGTTGAAGCTATAATAAATTAAAAGACTTTTATTAAAAAATTAAAGTCTTTGAATGATTTTTATTTACTGAATTTAATAACTATTTTTTTTTTGAGTAAAAATAAAATTCTTTCATAATAATTATGTTCTGAGTAATAAAATAAAAGTCTTTAGTAACTGATATTTATTAACTTTAATAAAAGTCTTGAAAAAACTGTATTACATAAGTTTTATTATACAAGTCTTCTAATAACTGTTATTAACTGTGTAATTAAAAAAGCTTTTAATAACTATTATTATAACGATAAAAATAACTCTTATTTTTGACCAATACAATAAAAGTCAGTCGATAGGGGAAAGGAAAACACATGTTTTGGTGTATATCGAATCATTTTACCAAATGAGCTTCATTGTTTTGTTTATATAAGAGTTTTATGAAAATAATTATTATATTCCGCCCCTGATTAAAATACGAGCCATTATTGACAACAGTTGGTTAACTTTTTGGCAGGGAATCAAAGCCGAATTCGGTTTCGGTTCCGGTTTGTTACGTACCAAAACTAATGTTTCGGTAAAAGGTTCTGTTTAGGTTCTAGTTTATTTCGGTATTCGGTTCCGTATCGGAACCTTGGTTTTTATATACCGGTAAGTATCGGAATAATTTAGAAATCCTTTAAACCGAAGATATAATAGAACGGGTAGCAACCTACACAACAGAATGTAGTTATAAAGAATGGAAATTAACCTAACATTTGTAAGTTTTTGATAAACTAACAGAAGGATTAAGCACATTTGTTTAATGTTAAGCGTTTTACCCTGAGGAAATCCCTGATTGAAGCAATAAAACGGAAACTGTACCGGTACAATGTTTCGGTTCTTTTCGGTCAATTCGGTTCCAAAAATAAAGGTTCCGAAATACCGGTTCTCAAAAAATAAATAATAACGGTTACGGTTCTGAGTATTATTTGGTTCTTTTCGGTATTCGGTTTCGATTCGGATTCCGGTTTGACACCCTGCTTTTTGGGCATATTTGAAGAATGTTTTGAGTGCTGCAGCTTTGTGGTTTAAAAAACTATTTAATCATTGCTCAGAAAATTTATTTGGGACGGAAGTAAGGCAAGAAATTAGCATCATCAACAATTACTTTTCATTTAGGTCTGTTTAATATTCGTAATTCGATCGACTGGATTTGCTAAAATTTCAAATCCGGTTAAAATATGTTGCCATCCAGACAGCCAAATGAAGTTAAATGAATGGTTCGAAATAATTCGGCGAATATCAATTTAATTTTTTGGGAACTTTTACTTATAATCGGATTAAGAATGATTTGATCGAAATAGAAAACTATATAATGTAGAGTAGGGATTTCGTTTTTTTAAATTTGGAGTCACGATCTGGACGTGTCGAGATAGTCTATGGATCGATATTTCTGTCTCGCGCACATCTCTTATTTAGAGATCGCATTTAATAGAAAACACATATTTCCGTTTTACACTGGACACAACACCGACAAAATAATATTAAGTTAAACCGATTTTACGCAAAGCTAAACAGTTTCTTCGCTGCGCTCGCGGTCACTGTTAAGTGCCTGTTATTGTATCTAACAGAATCCACCTAACAGGACTGTTTTTTTTTTTTAATTGCACATCAAGAAGGTTTTTTCTTTAACTACCCAAATGAATGCATTGTCTGATATTTCTGTTACCCTGAAATCTTTTGGCAACCTAGGAACAATATCTTTACAAACGCTTAATAAAGCAATAGAAAATAAATCCCTTGCTTAAGTAAAATTAAGGTGGAGAAACACCTATTCATATATTAAGAATAATGTGCCACTTACTCAGCTGGATACTCACACAATTCGATCTAAAACTTTCAAGGGAAGAATGTAAAATTTTGACAGACATATTTCGAAAAGACACGAAAATTGCAGAAAATGGTTTTAATCAGATTGCTGTTCTTAAAATAGGATGCCTTCGAAAGTTTCAAAAAAGTAATTTGAAGAAAAGAGAAGATTTAAAGCGATGTAAAGCTTTTGGTGTGATTGATTTTTCCAATACAATTTCTTAAAATTTGAAATGTATTTCTTTCATTAACGTCATAAAACTAGTCGATGAAATATATATACCGATACGCATAGGGAAGCCCCAAAGAATAATCAGCAAATTAAATCTTATCCCTCAAAGCTAACACACATCGTATAAAATCAAGTCAATTTTTAACAATAAAATGATGAATTCGCCCATCATTTACCACGCACGGCGACGCTGTGCTCTACGGCCGCATGAGCGGCCCTTAACAGCTCCGTGTACAGACGTTGCCGTTTCAGTTCCAATTCATCGCGTCCCACCGGTGTAACGGGTGGCTCGATGCAGCCACTGCTGATATTAAGATTGATTTAAAGGCATCAAAAGGAAACAAAATATAATCAAGCATACATCTCATTCAGCCGCTCGTCATCAAACCAGGCGGGCAGTCCGTGGGCAAAGGCCAGAGTCTCGGGCAACAGATCACCCTCAATGTAGGGGGCGCACATGCTCTCACGTTTTGGTGGCGGCAATGAATCCGAGAATACCTCATCGTCATCGGCCAACGAACTGTTGTTGTTATTTTGATTCGCCAACAGGAGCAGGGATATGGGTTCCGGCTCAATGATTTCGGCACGATTGCTAATGTTCACCTTCTTTTTGATGGAATGATGGGTGGAATTGTGTCGCGAGAGGCAGCTTTTTGTAGGTGGAGGCAGCGTTGATGTGGGCGTTGTGGGGACTAAGCAAACGATATCATCTTCGGCACTGATCAGGGAGGCGGGTGGCGCTGTTGAGGTGGAGGAGTGCGCGGAACGTACAGCTGGTGGTGGTTCCTTTAAATCCCTTTCAAGGGCTGTGAAAATGTGGCTAAGGTTACAATATAAAACTAATATTTTTAAAAA
Source organism: Lordiphosa mommai (assembly GCA_018904225.1). Classification (NCBI taxonomy): domain Eukaryota; kingdom Metazoa; phylum Arthropoda; class Insecta; order Diptera; family Drosophilidae; genus Lordiphosa; species Lordiphosa mommai. Next base: position 78,636 of record JAEIFT010000428.1, on the reverse strand, counting down.
GGGCATACGTAGGTTGCTATATATATTTCTGGGTTAATAATGAAAACGCGTATATTTATGATCAAAAAAGGGTTTTACTGTTTTTCAAAGTATTCTCCAGCAAGATTTATACACTTTTGCATGCGCTCAAACCAATTGTCGAAGCACTTTTTCCACTCCGATTGAGACACCCCTCCAAAACATGGTTTTTTAACTCTTCAACTGAATCTTCTGGCGACGAAAATCCTTGACCAAGCATTTTTCCTTGAATAAAAAGAAGTCATTGGGTGCCAAGTCAGGGCTGTACGGCGGATGACCCATCAATTCGACGTTTTGGGCGCTCGCATTATCATGGTGCACAATGATCAGTCTTCTCTTGTATGTTTTTCGAATTTCTTCGAAGACTTCAGGCAAACATATTGTGGTGTACCACTCAGAATTGATCGTCATACGTTGCTCAAGCGGAACAGACGCCACCTGACCAGTTTTACCGAAGAAACAGGCGACCATTTGCTTTCACGAACGACTTTCGTTGGATTTGGCTCGTCTTCGAAGACCCACACGGTCGTTTGCTGTTATGTTTCGGGCTCATAAGCATAGATCCATGATTCGTCACCTGTGACGATCTTATAAACGTCTTTTGAAACAACGCGATTATATTTTTTCAAAAATTTCTTTGCACCAATCCACACGAGCCTTTTTTTGAGCGAGATCCAACGAGAACAAACCTTTTTTAGGCCCAGGTGTTCATGCAATATCGAATGTATGCTGGTGGAAGAAATGCCCAAGGATGCCTCTATCTCACGGTATGTCACATGACGATCTTGCATTATCAATTCACGCACGGCATCAATGTTTTCTGGTACAACGACTATTTTTGGACGACCTTCGCGATTGAATTCATTAAACCAATTTTCACAGTGCTATAGGATGGTGCTTCATCGTGATCGTTGCACTCTTGTCGTGTTAATCCACGTCGAAAGTTGTGAAAAATGATTGCACGAAAATGTTCACGAGTTAATTTCATTTTTCTGCCGAGGTAAGTTTTTGATTAATCGTTAATCGATATCAAACGTGGTCACACATGAAAGAGTTGTATGGAGCTTTTATCGATAAAAGTCCAAACTTTTTTTGGGTAAATGCCAATTGGTCCTAAAAAAGGCTAGAAGTGACCTAGGCCAGAAACTTAAATAGCAACCCACGTAAACCCGATAGAATCGGTTAAATTCTCCAATGTTTAAGTGGAACTTAAAAATGAAAGAAAAACCAAGAAAAAAAAGCTCAGGTCAGGGCAATTGCTGTTGGCAGTGTTTTGAGCCCAGGACCAGTGATTGACCCCGGTGCAAATGCACAAAAGCGGTTTAGGACTATATAAATACTTAGAAAATATGTGAATATACCAGTTTCAGCCGGCTTAATAGCCACCACCACCTCTGTGGTTAGTTCAGGTTCAAGTTTTGACTCGGGTTCACTGTCTTCCAGCTTGACATTGCCGTTTTGTGGCGGCAACGCCTGCGGCTCCTTCTCCGTCTCCTTTTCCGTCTCCTCTCTGTCACCTTTTCCATTTCTGCCTCGTTCGTGGCTGCCTCCTCCTCGTCCTCGACTTTGCTGTGCTTGGCCTGCTTTTTGCCGCCCGCTTTGGGATTCGCCCTACAGCATGAGAACATTTTGCAACTGGTTGTTTGCTTTTTTTTTTTTTTTTAAATCTGAACAATTAGGCTCCACACATTATGTAAGTTTCTAATGCTTGGATTAGACGCAAACACTCCTCTTTTCTTTCTTCTTGTATATCGATTCGCCACACACGCACTTTTTGAGATTTTTTATTAACACACTTTTCCACTTCAAAACCAAAAAGGAATGTGTGACTGACTGACTCCAACTGGGTCAAGTGGCGACGAGCTACAGCTGCTGCTGCTGCTGCTGCTTCTGTCTGTTGACGGAGCGAACACACCCTAAATGAAGCACCAAAGCACCAAAAAAGCACACACGCACAGGAATTAAAAACAGGATAGCTTTTGCTTTTTGGTTAACAGAGCAATGTTAAGGTCATGTTGGCAGCTGCAGAGCGTCTTAACAGTGGAAAAAAAAAAAAAAAAAAAAAAAACAACAAATAAATAAAAAATTAAAAAATATAAAAAAGTCTAATACTGGGAAAGAGAATATCGCTGATTAATTATCAAGATTATGACATATAACATATGCTTAACCTAACGATTGGGCTGGTGAAAAACATATTTTTTTTTATATCCAAAAGCAAAACCCAATTAACGCTTCAACCCCAAATATATCAAACAAAAAAAACAAAATAAAGAAATAGTCGACTTAATGTAGTGGTTGAACCTCTATGTCGAGACCGTAATATCCATTTCGGTACGAGTTGTCGATTATAGAAAAAATTTTTTAGACTGGTTGTATCGGAAAAGTTAAGGCAGACAGTTTTAAGACTGGCACATGAAGGTCACCCAGGTGAAAGTGCAATGAAGCGAAGACTTCGATCCTATATATGATCGTCAAGATGGAATAAAAATTCCGAAAAATTTGTAAAGACATGCAGTGACCAGTAGCCAACAAAAACCCCGTTTCCGTACGTACCCAAAAAAAAATTTCGATAAAAGGTTCTAATTCGGTTTTTAGTTTATTTCGGTTATCGGTTCCGATCCGGTACACAGATTTTTATTTCGGTATACCGGTACGTAACGGTACAAGTACAATTGTTTGTTAATATTTCAAAATAAATTATACCCTTGCAGAAATAAAAAGACGAGTTTGTAACGCAAGAAGGAAGCATCTCCGACCCCATAAACTATATATATTCTTGACAGCATAAACGAGTCGATATAGACATGTCCGTCGTCGTTGTCCGTGTGTGTTCTGCGATCTCCATCAGTTTTGGCTATGCCAAACTTTGCCCCAAGTTTGAAAAACACATAGCTGCACAATTTTCGGAACGACCGATCGATATATATCTACTAACGATCGGTCCATACACTAGTTCATGAGAAAATTTTTCGTTCAAATGAATCGACAACTTATATTAGTTGCCCCCCCAAATTCTGGAAAATATTATTAAATCGATGACAAAGATATAGCTGCCATATAGAACGGTTAAACAACTAGTAAGGACGCAACAACGTTTTGTTCCATGAAGCGTACAAATATTAATTAGATTTTTGAACCCTTAATAATTTTAAAATTTATTAACGATATACATCATATATGTAATAGAGTGTAAAAAACTATTTAAATTTACATTTGATATCGTAATGGGTTTCGAAGAGGGCGTAAGATTACCTACTTTTAAAATATACCGATTTCTAGCCTTTTTAATTTTTAGACGAACAATTTCGCTAAACGCTTCTGTTCGCGCTTCCTGTGGTATCCATAAACTTTGAAAAAAAAGACCTAGAATTAGGAAATTATGTCATCTTTGGGCGTCAACCAAACAAGCTCGCCTCAGGACCGGATTTCCCATCATTCTTCTATCTACACAAATAACAGAGTAAATTGTAAGTTTATTGTAAAATTGTATCGTAAAATCTTTATAAAGAGGAGACAAATATTTGAATTATGTTTCGATATAATATAATATCATATAATATCGGATATTGGGCACTTGATTGGTAGCTGTGCAGACTCAGAAAATAGAACTCAAGGGAAAGCAGACGGCTAATAGATCCATTTAAGCCAAAGAGAAAAGATAGACATCCAGGAAGAGGATAAAGTTCTTTTGAAGAATGTCATTATCCCGCTTAAACTAACGACCACCATCGATACGACGGTATATGGAATAATCAAACGAATTTAATTCATCTCAAGAAGGTTGAGAGTGCCAAGGAATCGGAACGACTTCCATAATAACTGCCTTTGACCGAGATGAGCAGCACCAAGGATGCTCAAGACTAATAATTATGTGTACCAAAATCGTATGGGAATTGGGTCGATTTGGGGGCAGGACAATTTTATATTTATATACTCTCAGTTTTATTCAAAGTCATATTTGCAGAGATAAACTGTTTTATTTTCAAAGGTTAATTCAGCTAGGTTTGATCAATATCGGTTGACTATATAGTAGAGGGGGGGTGACGTAATTTTAAACTTGACACGGTGTGTCACGACGTGTTTTGTATGTTTGTATATGTATTTGTATATTTGTCACTTATCGGCGTCTAATCCACTGGACAGATCTTTATGAAATTTTCACAGTATGGTCATGTCAATCAGGAAACAGTCATAGGCTATGTCCCAAGATTGTGAACCGGTTCCGAACCCGCTGAACCGGTTTAATAGAGATTCAAAGCCATATCTCATAAGTTATTAAAACTTGGTGTGTGAGTTAGTTATATGGAGACTGATATTTCACTGGTTCAAGACTGGTTCCGGTCCCGATGAACCGGTTTAAATGTGGTTCAGAGCCATATCTCAAAAATTATTGAATCTATGAACTTGAAAATTTGTGTGTAGGTTTGTTATTTGAAGTCACCTACTTTACAGGTTCAAGACCGGTTCCGAACCCGCTGAACCAGTTCAAAAGTGATTCAGAGCCATATCTCAGAAATATTTGAAGCTATGAACTAGAAATTTGATGTAAAGGTTACCTATTTGAAGTCTGATAGTTCACTGGACCAAAACCGGTTCCGAACTGGCCGAATTGGTTCAAAATTCGTTCAGAGCTATATCTCAGAAATTATAAAATCTATATTATTAAAAAAAACATTGACACTATGTTGAGGACCCGAGCGGCAATGGGTATATAGATAGTATCGTAGATAAATATACATTTTTCGTACATTTTTCACGCCCATTTTTTTTCAAATTAAAATTGTTATAATAAAGTGACTTAAATTTCAAATTGTGGTATTTTTTGGTCGCTGTCTTTATATAAATGCAACCACTGTGCAACTTGCTTGCTCAAACAACTTGCTGCTCCCAGAGTACTCATTCATTAGGGGTTCCATGTTGTGGGCTTAAATATGAAAGCTTTTAGATCAGCGGTGGGCACCAAAATATGACTGAAAGGAGCAGCAACAACAAAATGAATTTAATTTCGCTTTGAGCGGAATAACGGGACAGGCAGTTTTAGATAGCTTGAAAACTGAGAGATCAGTAAGCATAGCAACAAACTGACAGAGATGCTTTCTTTTAAGCTATAAAAATACTGTTACAATTTTTTACATTTTTTTAATATTTAGGACACTGTAAATGATAACTAGGCAGCTGGTGTTGCCTATTTGGGCAGATGTTGACCATGAGCTTTATTTGATAATTGTTGTTGTTGTTGCTCTTTAAAGCCTTGTTGCAGTTTTGATGAGCAGCTGAAGCGTAGCAGAGAAAGCTTAACATTAACAGAGGCCATAAAAGAGAAGTTTCTGGTAAGAGAGAGAGAGAGAGCGAGAGAGATAGAGTGAGCGAAGACAGCTGCGCAGACTTACAGCTGCATTTATTGTTGTTGTTGCTGTTGCTGAGTTTAATGCACTTGGCAAAGTGGTTTTTTTTTTCTTCTTTAAAACAAATGGAAATGGCCTGGCAATTAGAGTGAGAATCTTGGCTACTTTCGCCCAGACTAGTTCTGGTTTACAGAGATTAAATGTCTGCTGGCCCAAGTACCGTTAAAGAGTCTCAAATTACAGCTGCTTCCCAAAGATTTTGCTTTTCACCGGAAAACCAAACTTGTAATCGTAATCTCTTTATGCTGATAAAGCTTTTTGATCATTTCTTTGAGTCATCATAACCCATACACATAAACAAAACAGGTGGGGTTTGGGTTCGGTCTTGCGTAAACTATGTACGTGAGTCATACAAAAATAAAAACAACAACAATAACAATAAAAGAGTGTAAAAACACTGGAACAATATGTAAATTTGCTTAATTGCATTTAATATAATTAAATGGAATTGGATATGAAATCATCATTATAAATAATACTAAAAATACACTTGCACATACTTAGATAAATATGTGTGTATGTGTATGAGTGTGTGTGTGTGAATTTAATTTTACAAACAAAATGATTCACACAAAAATAGCCAAGACCAAGACGGATACCCAGTAGTCACAGCTGTCGCTTGTACATATTTCACATTTCATGCAACATATACACTTTCCACCCACTCACACAATGCCAAATTCCAGACAGCCTGCCGCAAATTCAAATCCCCACCCAATTTTTGGCAACAAAAAAACAGAGGCTCACCCGGACCCAGGCTTAAGTGAGGATGGGAGATTAGTTGGCCAAGGCAAACTCACCTTAATTATTGTGGTGCAAAATTTGATAGATATTTGGAAATACACTCGCAATTAACAGACGCGATGAGACCGAACCGGCAAAACACTATGGCGAATTTAGGGTTGTGATGGGCTATCGATGTTTTGAGTGTGACCAGAGGCAGAAATATATCGATTGTTTGTTTTGATATCGATAGGAAATACAGTGACTCACATTTATTTAAATAAAATTACTGAATTCATATAAAATATGCAAAAAATCGTAAAAAACTGAAAAAAAAAATAAATTAAATTCTTTGGAGGACTTTGAAGGACAAAAATTATTTCTTGAGACCAAAGTCTTTTATTTAAGCTAAAAAATAAATTAAATTCTTTGAAGACCAAAGTCTTTTATTTGAGGTATAAATAAGATCTTATTGTGAGTTTACATTGGGTCATAAAATGACAGAAAATGGCAATGTTTTGGCTTGAAAATAATACGAATATGACTCAAAATAAGTCATAATAAACAATTTTTTTTGATTTTTAAAGTGTGTCGCGAATAGTCTTTATTGTTTTAACATACGTAAATATTTATGAAGATGGGTAAATCAGGTGCCAAATTTAGGATTTATTAATACGGTTCTTGGATAAGATTAAAATAGGTCTCAAAAAAAGACCTGGGCAATATGAAGCTACACGATATCTTCATCTTAATTGGATAAAGCTCGGAAAAATTGTCTCAAGAACTGATAATTCTCATAACTGGCAAGTTTAAAGACATTGAAAACTAACAAATTTTTCTTGCTAAGAAAATATTTTTGACGGACTGTTACTATGGCATCTGGGCGATCAATCAATCTATGTCGAATTATGTGAAAGCATAAAAAATTAATAAATAAAATAAAATTTAGAATCATTGTGAAGAAAAAAACGTTTCTAGCAAATCTATTTTTCAGACCGTTCGGTTCAATGACAACTATGGATATAGTCGTAAGATATTGATTAAACTTAGCAGAATTATGTATAGCAAATAAAATTAATAAATGCCAAGTATGAAAAACGTACCATTCAAAAGAAACATTTTTGTATAACTAGAACTAATTTTCGGACCGATCGGTCGTATAACAGCTGTATATATATGCTATAGTCATCTGATTCGGCCGATTCCGACGAATATGCATCCTACTCCTACACGTTTTTCAAAACTGCGTGCAAAGTTTTATCAAGATAACTGAAAAACTCTATGCAGGACTTGGATATTAAGAGTCAGCTCGTCATGCTAACCAAGAATATATATAGTTTATACGGTCGGAAAATGCTTTTTTCTATGCGCTTAATTAAACTAATTCATAAAACAAAAATGACAGAAAATATGTCGCGTGCTCAATAATTCTTAGGCTTATAAAAAAAAAACTAGTGCAAATATTTGATCATGGATTCTATCAATTAAAAGCTACAATATTCCCATTTAGTTAAAATAATTCAGCTTTAAATTATTTTTTTCACATTTCGCATATTTATGCATTTTTCTAAATGCAGTCGAAAACTTCTTCCATTTTTGTCGCGTGCTAAATCCCATGGTTTTTTGATAATATATTAATCGCATCAAATCGACTGAACCTATCTTTTGTTTGGGACTAAATATTCAGCAACTAAAATGCTATAAAAAAATAAAATAAAGAAGAAAAAAATCTTTAAAATTGCTTTATTTTCTTGCACTTCCAAGGCTTCCGAATGTCGCGTTCTGATCCAGAAAATATAATAAAATCACTGAATGATTTTTATTTTTTATTTTAAAAAAATCAATCTTGCTTTTTATTATTGATTTTTTAAAATAAAAATCACTAATGAGTTTTATAATTGATTTTTTAAATAAAAATCAAAAAAGAATATTTAAAAATAATTTTTAAAATAAAAATCAAAAATAATTTTTTTTCGATTTATTTTTAAAAAATATAAATCATAAATGATTAATTACAATTGTTTTTTCTAGTTAAAACTTATAACCGTTACGATCCCTGGTTATAACAGAGCCAGCATTTCCAGTAATTTTTTTAATATATTATTTGCCATTTTATACAAATTTTGTAATACATTTTGCCATTTAGCCATATTCCGGCATTAATAGTTGGACACTCTGATTGGTGAACTTTTTTTCGCCACATATTTTCAAAGATATTCCATTTTCTACAATTTCCAATTCATTTGCAATCTGTGCATTCAAATTTGATTTTTATCGATTAACATATACCTATCGGAAAAATATATCGATTCTGGCCTTAGAACATTTATCGATACCTGCATGTAGCACAAGTACTTTTAGGCTCCGGCAAAGTGCAAGAGAACCACCACGTACTCTACTCTACACATTAGTTAACCCAAAATCATGTTTATCTGACGGGAATTACACCCTCCGTGTACGGCCTCCAGTGTGACGTGGGTGAGTTTGGTCAGCAAAAGTGAGCCAGGCTTTACTTAAGTTACTCCCAACTTGTTGTTGCAGGTTATGTTTGTTTACCACCAACTAATCTGCCAAATCAACCCACGGAACAGACACCACCCCAGGCACAGGAGTAGGCACACCAGGTGCCAGCATGTTGGAAGTAATTTGTTTACTCATAGGCCGTCTATTGCTGCTGCTGGTTGGGGCGTATGAGTTGTTGTGGCGACTGCGCCAGCGACTTTATGCACTTGCTCGCGGGTCATATGACTTTTGGCGCGGCAGAGCTGCGCGTGAGCGTTATGAGCGGAGCGTACTTGAGGCCTGCCGGTTGGAATGTAACAAATTGCCACAACATTTGGTGCTGGTCATAGCACCCGATGAGGTTTATGTGGATGCCGGCTTACTTAAGCGTTTATTTGGCTATGCTTTGATAATGGGCATTAAGCACATAAGTGTATATGATAAAAGGGAGACGGGTAAAGGCTATGTGGACTTGTCTAGAATAGGTGAAACCTGCCCCGAAGACACGGGCAACTGCTACAGGTGGCCACCACAGAAAATACAAACCAAACTACCACAGAATGGACTTAGTATAAATGGCAATGGCAATGGTTATGCCAATGGTGTACTTCCAACGCAGCTTAAGGTAAGCGTCTTATCAATTTCCCCGGAATTGCTTAATTGACTTTTGCCTCTTGTTCGTCTAGCTCTACCAAATCAGTTCCCGCGACGGTCATGCTTTGATAGCCGATATCTGCCGTGAGCTGTATGAGTCAAGAAAAACCCCGCTGGTGCAGAATTTGTTACAGCAACGAAGGGAGGCTCTTACCGAGCACATTAGTTCAATGTTGAACAAACGTTTGGGTTTTGTTTTGCCCGAGCCTGAATTGGGTCTGGTATTTGCCCAACAAACGTGCACCTATGGCCTATTACCCTGGCATATACGCTTCACCGAGTTCCATACACATCCCAGTGGTTGTTACTTTGATGTGCAATCCTTTGCCCAATTGCTCTATAGATATGCTCGCTGTGAGCAACGTTGGGGCAAATAGTTGGTGAGAATTAATTGGTTTATATACCCTGTACAATATATTTAAACAAATACCTAGTTACTTTATCTCTATGTGTAAAAAAAAAACCAAAAAACAAAAATCCATTTTTAGATATGTAAGAATAAACGAATTGTGTTTCAAGTGAAACGAATGAAGAGACAAACTTAATAAGACACGAGTTTTGTAACTGAGTGAAGATTGTGGAAAAGTGATTGTCATATAAAATAAGAGAGAGTTGGATACGAAAAACATAGAGAGAAAAAAAGAATCTCCTTTCGATTCGGCAGAGGTACTTAAGTTAGTCTCAATGACCAGGTAGGCACCTGCTCGCACTTGCAGCGTATGTGATCGTTAGAAAGGCCTGATCATGCTTGCCCAAGCATATAAAAACAGCAAGTGATTCCTAAAATTCTACAGTTTATTGTGTTATTAATATTTCTTGCCCATTTTTGCCCGTTCTCGAAATATTTGCTGTTTTCAGGCAAAATTGCGTTTGTCTGTTCAATCTTGCTTGATGTTTGTGGAAGACCAAAAACCGTGACGTAGAAGCTGGATATGGACGCAAATTTGTAAAAACGATTTAGTTATATGATTCAAGCATTAGGTAAATAAAGGAAAAATCGTCAGTATTCCTAGCTATACTAAAAACTTTTAACAAAATGCAATCGTATGTTGAAAAGTTCTAAAATTTACGCACCGAAATGGGATTAAGGGATAGTCAGACTACTGCCAAAAAAGAGATTGTCCAGAACTTAAATTTTTTTTTGTAAATAACAAATAAAACAAAAAATGGAATTGAATGATGCAATCTTTATTATAGGCTGAAAGATCTAGCTCTGATATTTACTTTTTGAAGATAATTTCATTAAAATGTTGTTTTCCATTCGGATGATCCTAATTTGGATCACTCATTCCAGCATTTCTACGGGTATCTCAAGAATCGTAGCTGACTTTTTGATCTGGGCGGACAGTTGACAGGTCCAAAAAAAGCGAAAAAGCTGCTCACCGAAATGATTTCTCAATAAAGCCATTGTTTCCATATAATTCCAATTCCAATAATTTAACTTATTCCAGCGCTACAAGTATAAGTCTTGCTAAAACCAAATGTCGCCGACATCAAGGGCATCAATTTCACGCAACGAAAAGGCATTGATAGTGCTGTAGCGCTTCACATTGACGGTTACGTTCTGTCCGGCCGTATTTTTAAAGAAATACGAGCCGATGATACCACTACGGGCTGGATATGGTCTATTTGGTCGAGTATCATCCAAAAATGTACACTGAGACTCAATTTTGTCAATGGTTGAGAATAGTGGTCTCGGAAGGTCGATCATGCACGCCATATGGGCATTTCTTTTCTGACGTGACGTGACATTCGTACGATAAAATATTAAAAAAAAACGAGAAGGCAAAGCTAACTTCGACTGTGCCGAAGTTTTAATACACTTGAAAAACTTTACTCCAACTGATTTAACTGGAAAAATATATATAGGATATAGATATCAGATATTTAAAATTTTTAAATCATTGATAATACAAATTTGATATCATAAAAAAAAACTTTTCTTAGGAAAACACGTTTTCCGACCGATCGGTCCTATGGCAGCTATATGCTATAGTCATCCGATATTGATAATTCTTTTCAAAATTATGTGAAAGCATATAAAACTAATATATACCACCATTGGGGACGCTTCGATAAAAAACAAAAAGTTTTTCTCACTAGAAGTAGTTTTTGACCGACCGTTTATATGGCAGCTATATGCTATAGTCATCCGATTTTGATAAATTTTTTCAGAATTGTGTGAAAACATATAAAACAAATACATATTTCGATTGAAGACTCTACGATGGAAATCAAAAAAGTTTTTCTCACAAAGACTTATTTTTCGACCGATCGTTCCTATGGCAGCTATATGCTATAGTGATCCGATTTTGATACTTTTTTCCAGAATTATGTGGAAGCATATAAAACTAACATATACCTAGATTAGTGACGCTACGATGGAAAACAAAAAAGTTTTTCTAACTAGAACTAGTTCTTAGACCGATCGTTCCTATGACAGCTATATGATATATTCATCCGATCCGGCCGGTTCCGACATATTAGTTGCGTGCAGTAAAAAGAAGACTCTGTGCAAAATTTCAGCTCGATAGAGACTAGTTCGCGAAACTGAGAGACTAGTTCGCGTAGAAACAGACAGACGTACAGACGGACGGACGGATGCCTATATCATATAGCTGCCATAGGCACGATCGGTCTAAGAACTAGTTCTAGTTAGAAACACATTTTTGTTTTCCATGGCCCTCATCTATTCTATGTTTATTTTATTTTATATCTTTCATATAATTTTGAAAAAAACTTTATCAAGATCGGATGACTATAGCAGATAGCTGCCATAGGACTGATCGGTCGGAAAATGTGTTTTACTAAGAAACGTTTTTTTTGATGGTATTAAAAATTTTATTATCAACGATTTAAAAATTTTCAAATATCTGATATCTATATCCTTTATATATTTTACCGGTTAAATCAGTTGGAGTAAAGTTTTCAAGTGTATTTAAACTTCGGCACAGTCAAAGTTAGTTTTGCCTTCTCGTTAAGTATTTTACAGTCCCAAGCAAAAAATTTTTTTTTCAAAATTTAGAATGGATCTTGAAGTTTAGTAGAGGTTTCAAAAAGTGGCTGCCCAATCAGTATTAGATCTCTTCCTCCTCTTTTTCTTAAACATTTTGCATTTATTTTCAGACAAATATTTTAATGTACTTATTTTTTCCTTCTCTCAAACATTAATCCTTTGTGGGTTTACATTTGTGTATAAAAAATATGATAATATTGTATTGTAGGCTTTAAGATTAGATTTATTGTATTTTGTTGACTTCATTTCTATTCCCTCTCCGCTCTGGGGTTGGTTAAGCATGACGCTTGGCCAGCAGACTGACATCGGTCAGATACTGATTCTTCTCAATGTTATGCGGCCCCGGACCCGTGGGCATACGCTCGTGCAGCAAATGGAAGGAATTACGCAAATCCTCCAACGAATCGGCCAGACCCTTCTTAATGTTGGCAAACTCCCCGGACATGAGGGACAGCTTGCCCAGCAAAAAGTTCAAATTGCCATCCATATCGATCATATGCTTCTTGGTATCCTCCACCTTGTCACTGAGTCCCATCATGGTGGTAAATGTGCTATTCACATAGCCATCGTGTCCGGCCTGCATAACTTGTAGAATATCCCGACTTTGACCAATTTCGGCGGTCATAATCTCAATGCGATGCCACACCTGACTGAGGGCCGTATCCAATAATCCGCTAATGTTACGATTAGCCTCCGCCTGGGTGCTGACCAGAGACTCGTCTACGGCGCTAAAGCGTGTCTTTAAGAGATTGGTCAGCTCGGCTACCTGTTGTTCCAGCAGTTGGCTGACACGCTGTACAATTTGCAAAGTACCAAACTCCACCTTGCGTTGGGTGTCCAGTACCACCTCCGAATTGGTCATCATGATGCTATTGAATTTACCCAAAGCCTCAAAGCCATCGTTTAGTTTGCTGTTGCTGGCATTGAGGGAGGCAAAGAATTTGTTGAGAACACTCACATCCGTGGTGAGTTGTTTAACATCCGCCTGGATATTGGCCTCTGATTGATGCAGCTGCTCTGTGGTTTGGGTTAAGGCTGCAAGGGAAATTTTTTTAAATTTTTAAATAAACAATTACGTGGCCTAGATCACTTCTAGCCTTTTTTAGGACCAATTGGCCTTTACCCAAAAAAAAGTTTGGACTTTTATCGATAAAAGCTCCATACAACTCTTTCATGTGTGACCACGTTTGATATCGATTAACGATTAATCAAAAATTTACCTCGACAGAAAAATGGAATTAACTCGTGAACATTTTCGTGCAATCATTTTTCACAACTTTCGACGTGGATTATCACGACAAGAGTGCAACGATGTACTTAAATCTTTGTATGGCGATGAAGCACCATCCTATAGCACTGTGAAAAATTGGGCGACGCTCGCTCGAAGACGAAGGTCGTCCAAAAACAGTCGTTGTGTCAGAAAACATTGATGCCGTGCGTGAACTGATAATGCAAGATCGTCATGTGACATACCGTGAGGCATAGAGGCATCCTTGGGCATTTCTTTCACCAGCATACATTCGATATTGCGTAAAAAAGGTTTGTTCTCGTTGGATCCCGCACAAAAAAAGGCTCGTGTGGATTGGTGCAAAGAAATTTTGAAAAAATATAATCGCGGTGTTTCAAAAGACGTTTATAAGATCGTCACAGGTGACGAATCATGGATCTATGCTTATGAGCACGAAACAAAACAGCAAACGACCGTGTGGGTCTTCGAAGACGAGCCAAATCCAACGAAAGTCGTTCGTGGAAGAAGCACTTCGAAGCAAATGGTCGCCTGTTTCTTCGGTAAAACTGGTCATGTGGCGACTGTTCCGTTTGACCAACGTAGGACGGTCAATTCTAAGTGGTACCATCGTATAGCACTGTGAAAAATTGGTTTAATGAATTCAATCGCGGGCGACGCTCGCTCGAAGACGAAGGTCGTGAAGGTCGTCCAAAAACAAAGGTTTGTACTCGTTGGATCCCGCACAATTTGACAATCGCTCAAAAAAAGGCTCGTGTGGATTGGTGCATGAAATTTTGAAAAAATATAATCGCGGTGTTTCAAAAGACGTTTATAAGATCGTCACAGGTGACGAATTCTGGATCTATGCTTATGAGCCCGAAACAAAACAGCAATCGACCGAAGGCAAGCCAAATCCAACGAAAGTCGTTCGTGGAAGAAGCACTTCGAAGCAAATGGTCGCCTGTTTCTTCGGTAAAACTGGTCATGCCGCTTGAGCAACGTAGGACGGTCAATTCTGAGTGGTACACCACAATTTATTTGTCTGAAGTCTTCGGAGAAATTCAAAAAACGAACAAGAGAAGACAGATCATTGTGCACCATGATAATACGAGCGCCCAAAACGTCAGCATTGATGGGTCATCGCGCCGTTTGACCGCCCAAAACGTCGCCCCAATTGACTTTTTTTATTCCCGCACATCAAGGGGAAAAATGCGTGGTCAACGATTTTCGTCGCCAGAAGATTCAGTTGAAGAGTTCAAAAACCATGTTTTGGAGGGGTGTCTCAATCGGAGTGGAAAAAGTGCTTCGACAATTGGTTTGAGCGCATGCAAAAGTGTATAAATCTTGCTGGAGAATACTTTGAAAAACAGTAAAACCCTTTTTTGATCATAAATATTCGCGTTTTCATTATTAGGCCAGAAATATATATAGCAACCTACGTGTGTGTTCTACCCACCTGTTTGCTGAGCCGTTACCGCCTCACTCCTGAGTAGGGACAAAGCATTTAGAGTCTCATTATTAAGTTCCTGCATGTAGGCCCTATCCTTCTCATTGAGTCCCATGTTTATGGCAGGAGCTGGCGTGGTGGTTGCCGGAACCTTGCGCAATTGTGCCATATCCCGACTCAAATCGTTCAAACGTTGCAGTGCCTCCACTTCGAATTCATCATTTTTGGGTGGAGCTGCTGTGGTGACTACTAAAGCCGCGGCGGCTGCGGCATTTCTGTGCTGCTGCAGCTTCGTCTCAATTTGGTTAAGCAGTTCCTCGGATTTGGGCATACGCTCGAAACCCTGTTGAGTCTGTACAGCCGTTTGTTTGCTGCTATCCACCAGAGATTTCACCTGGGTGGACAGTTGCTTCAGCTCATCCAGCAGCTGTTTGTTAATTTGCTGTTGCTCCTTCACAAATTCCTTGTCAATGGGGGAGGACGCGGGAGTGTTAGCTGGAGCTCCGGGTGGATGCTTGAAGCACTCATCATTCTCACGCATCCATTTGAACATGTGCTCAATGGCCTGATTGAATTTATCCGACTGAGAATTGTACTTTTCCTCTTGCTAAAACAAATGAAAAGAATTTTAGGGATATGAAAATGGGAAAATTGGAAATATATTTTTCTTTGGGGTACATTTGTACCCCAAGCAAATTTTAATGCAAGATTAATGACTATTCAAACTGGAGATGGTCGCGGTAAACAAAATTCGCTCCCGTTTCGATCCCGACTCTAGTCTATCTATACTGTCCCAGGCCGATTTTCGAGATTTTTTCATAACTTTTAACATTTGTCTTGGAATTTGACTTTACCAAAAATAGGAGGAACATACATTAAACCGTTCTTGGGGTACATTTGTACCCCAAGCTGCTTTTAACGTAAGATTTATGAATATTTAAACTAGAGATGGACGCTGGGAGGAAAATATGATCCCTCCCGATCTTGTCCCGATTCCGACCCGCCTATCCGGACCCTAAATTTTAAATGTAATACTGTCCCATGCGGATTTTCAAATTTTTTTAGGCTTTAATAAACTTGCCTTGGAACTTGACTTCGCCATAAGTTAGAGGAACAAAAATTAAACCAAGAACCATCCTTGGGGTACATTTGTACCCCGAGCTGCTTTTAATACAAGATTTAAGAATATTCAAACTGGAGATGGTCGCGGTAAACACAATTTGATCCCGTCCCGATCCCGACCCAAGTCTGTCCCGGGCCCATTTCCGAGATTGTTTCTCAGTTTTTCTGAATTGGCTTGGAATTTGACTTCACCATAAATTAAAGAAACACAAATTAACCTAAGAACCATCCTTGGGGTACATTTGTACCCCAAGCTGTTTTTAATACAAGATTTAAGAATATTCAAACTGGAGATGATCGCGGTAAACAAAATTCGATCCCGTCCCGTTCCCGACCCTAGTCTATTCAGACTCCAAATTTTAAATTCAATACTGTCCCGTGCCAATTTCCGATATTTTTTCATAGCTTTTAAATTTTGGCTAGGAATTTGACTTCGCCATTAATTAAAGGAACATTCATTTTCATTTTGGGGTACATTTGTACCCCAAGTAACTTTTAATGCAAGATTAATGACTATTCAAACTAGAAATGGTAGCGGTAAACAAAATTCGATCCCGTTCCGTTCCTGACTCTAGTCTATTCCGATCTCAAATTTTAAATTCAATACTGTCCCCTGCTGATTTCCGAGATTTTTTCATAACTTCTAACATTTGTCTTGGAATTTGACTTTACCATAAATTAAAGAAACACAAATTAACCTAAGAACCATCCTTGGGGTACATTTGTATCCCAAGCAACTTTTAACGCAGGTTCTAGTAATATTCAAAAGAAAACCGACCCCAAATTTAAAATTAAATCCTGTCCCGTGCCGATTTCTGCAATGTTTTTAAACCTTTGGGTTGGAATTTGACTTCATCATAAAATAAGGGAACTTAAATTATCTAAAAAAGCAAAATTTGTGAATATTTAAACTAGAGATGGGTCCGAGGAAGAAAATAAAATACTGTTCCGATTCCGACCCTAAATTTTAAATTCAATACTGTCACATGGCCTTGGAACTTGAATTCGCCATAAGTTAGAGGAACATAAATTAAACCAAGAACCATCCTTGGGGTATATTTGTACCCCAAGCAGCTTTGAACACTAGATTTAATAATATTAAAACTAGATATGGGAGCGGGAAAGAAAATTCAATCCCTTCCCGATCCCCCGACCCTAGTCTATCCAGACTTAAAATTTTAAATTCCATTCTGTTCCGTGCCAATTTCCGATATTTTTTCGTAGCTTTTAAACTTTGGCTAAGAATTTGACTTCGCCATTAATAAAAGGAACATTTATTTTCGAAAATTGTTTTGGAACGTGACTTCGCCATAAGTTAAATGAAAAAAAGTAACCCAAGAACCGTCGTTGGGGCACATTTGTACCCAAGTGAAATAACATCTTAACAGCGATCAAAGAATAGAAGAACAGGTTCACTTTACGCTTTTGGGGTACAATTGTACCCCGGTATAGGCAGTTAGTATAGTATGATGGCCAATGCTGGCGACTACAGAAAAATTAAGAATCGACACTGTTGCTGCTAATCGACAAGCGAAAATTTAAAATACAGAAAATACCAGGGATGCCAACCCGTTCGAAACCAAACAAAACCGTACCGAACCGCAAATTCGTGAAAGGCAAATTCCGAAAAGGCTCATTTCAAGTTCGGATTCTACTTGAAAATGAAGTCCAAGAATTTCGGAAGTGGTAAATTTGTACTTAAGTCTTATCATCTAATCATTTCTATAATAATCCGAATTCCGACAACGTTTAGGATTGATTTTCTTCTGGATATCTCGGATTTTCTTTTCTGTGTACAAAGAAATTAGAAAGAAGATTGGAAAACGGTCAGGAATTGGGGCTGGTTCGGTTCAATGGTTCATAGAGGTTTTCAACCTACGGTTTGAAACCAAGGTTTCGGTTCGATTCAGTGGTTCACCTATTCCTAGTTTTAAATTTCCCAAAATTTCACTTTCTCATTTAAAATGTTTCTCGTGCGGTTTTTCTAAAAGAATATGGCGTTTACTAGCACGAATAAATGATTGGATTTGGTTTAAAATAATTGTTTATTTCGGTATGGTTCAGTACCGGTTAGCATCCCTGATTATAAACACATTTAAAATCCATTTGAATTTGATTGATTTTCATTGAAATGTAGTGGGGTAAGAATGTACCCCAAGGTCGGTACGCTTTAGTTAGACCATGAAAAATACTTTTTTTAAGCAATCCTTAATATTTCAAAATTCGAAAATGTACACTAAACGTCTTTGGGGTACAAATGTACCCCGGTTTAGGTAGATAGTAAAGTAAGGGGAAGAAAATATGATCTGATATGAAATACTTTTTTAAGCAATCTCTAATATTTTAAAATACGAAAATGTACACTAAACGTCTTTGGGGTACAAATGTACCCCGGTACAGGTAGATAGTACAGTATGATGGACAATATCAGCGGCTACTGAAAAGCGGATTTTCATAAAAATATACTGGGGTAAGAATGTACCCCAAAAACGATTTGCGTTAGTTCTTACATA
This sequence comes from Lordiphosa mommai, assembly GCA_018904225.1. Lineage (NCBI taxonomy): Eukaryota > Metazoa > Arthropoda > Insecta > Diptera > Drosophilidae > Lordiphosa > Lordiphosa mommai. Next base: position 60,005 of record JAEIFT010000428.1, on the reverse strand, counting down.
CAAACAGCGAGTTTCCCCTATACAAACAACGACTTACCGTTATCAGCATGGTCTCAATTTGACTGACCCTCTCATCCAGACGCCCAAAGATGCCATTAATGGGCTCCAAACTTTTTTGACCCTTTTGCAGGGATAGCAGTGCCTTTTTTAGCAGCTCTCCCAAAGCACGTTCTCGATGCTCGTGGCGCTCCAGTTTGTTGTCCAGCTGATTGTACGAATAGATCAGCGATTGAATGGTTCCACGCAGTTCCTCATTGCTGCAAGGGATGGGAGGGAGAAGTTAGCTTAAAATTAGCTCCAGATCATTAATCATCTCCCTCTATATAAGTAAGTATAGTGTGTGTGTGTGTATGCATCTATAAATATTGAAGGGCCGGCCCCGCTGCTGCTGCTGTCATCATTATATCACCCTTGTTCTCTTCTGCAGGGTCAGAAACCCTTTTAATTTCTATTTTGTGTGAAATGCATTGATGCTCAAGATGTTGATGGATATGCAAAGAGGGGCGCCCCCGGATATATAAGTGCGACCGGGTCGCGTTAGATGGAAGCAGCAGCGGCATATGCAACCCCCTTCCCTTCCAATTGCCCATTTGCATGAGTGCAGTAAAAACATTCCCCGGGACAAAAATAAACAAACAAACCGACAGTTGGACTGACACATCCAACAACTCCATCGCCATCGCCCATCGCCCATCTCCCTTTCATTTTCGTTCTTTTCTTCTTTGAAGGCAATAGTCATTAGTTTTTTGGCCGACGCAAAGAGACGCAAGGCGTTGCCCCGGCATATGGCACTAAGTGTACTCCGGGGTTGAGTTGATGTGACTATGTGAAATTGGTTGTGGTCTAGGCAGGCGCCTGAAGTTGCAATGCAAAAGTCCCCTTCGGATTTGAGTAGAGAAATCAACACGTAGTGCGAACAAATTTTTTGACATGTGTCCAAATTATGATGAACACTTGGCCGGGGTGCTCACGCTTTAATAGATTCAAAGGTTATTAAATGTTTACAGATCAAGTTGCCGCTTTTGAAGGGTCCTACGCATCAAAGGAAAATATTGAGTTCCGAAATAACCCACGTGGGACTAGGAAGGAGAGTTTTATTCTTAACGAATGAAATAAGAATCTTGAAACTAGCCTTTGGTCAAAAAGAAAACTCTAAGAAAACTTTCCCTTGAGACCAAAGGTCTACACAAAAACTCCGTCTCCGTCTTTTATATTTAGAGGTTGTCCTTTTTGGCAATATACGCACAGTCTAAACGGTTAAAGATAGAAATCTGCATTCTGACATAAGTTTCCATATGTGGTATAAAAGGGGATCAAAGGCGGAATTTTAGTAAAGTCCACCCCCATGAACGGATATATATCTATTTCTTTCCGAACTGGGTTTGTAAGCAAAGTATGCTAAATAATTATTCCTCGATTTTGGAAAATCCGCCCTCAAAAGAAAAAAAATTTAAAATTTTGTATGCAAATAATTATATTTCAATAAAAAAACATGAAAATTACGATTTTTAGTATAAAAATGTATACAAAAGTATTTTAGTATACAAAATTATTGGACAATGATGTTCCTGATATGAATAATAGATTCGACGGTGGTTCAAGAAATTTTTATAGACAACCCCTATTTTGATTTGGAAAAAATGATTTTTTACTTGGAAAATCCACCACCAAGATCGGAAAATCGAGAATTTTTATAGACTACGCATACTTTTTATGCTGATCTATGTGAAGTTTGTTTGGAAATATATGGAAAATTTATTTTTCATCTGGAAAGTTCGCAAAATTAAGAATTTTTATAGACAACCCATATTTTTATGCCGATCTATGTGAAGTTTGGGAAATATGATTTTTTTATCTGGAAAATCCACCACCAAGGTCGGAAAACAGGTATTAATATGCAACCCATATTTTTGTATTCCGATCCATGTGAAGTTTGTTTGGAAATATTTGAAAAAATTATTTTTCATCTGGAAAATCACACAAGGTCGGAAAATCGAGGATTTTTACTGACAACCCATATTTTTATGCCGATCCATTTGTAGTTTGATTGGAAATATTTGGAAAATTATTATTTTATCTGAAAAATGCACCACCAAGCTCGGAAAAAATCAACCGAATGGTTTCTTAGCCGATGTATGTAAAATACAGTTTGTAAGCTTTACAAGGAAAATAAGTTCTTCGAAGTTTACAAAAATTCGTCTTATTCAATCGACTTTAAGTTCTGGAATTAGAACGGAAACCGAACTGAAACCGTATATCGAAGAGAACCAATTCAAAACTAAGAGCCGGAAACGATTTTTTTAATTTTAAAAAATCGGCTTAGAGAATCGATATTATTGAAAACGAAAAGAACCGAAATATCTTACCGGTATAGTTTCGGTTATTAGTTGTTTTTTAGTTGTTTGAGTTTCATTATTCAGTTTCAACGATTACAAAATTTAGAAGAAGTATGTACTTCAATGTTAAAGTTAAGTTCGTTAAAGTTTCCAGAATTGTATACGGTGTACTCGAACTCTTGCGGTTCCAGATACACAGCTACTTTTAAGCTTAGAACGTTTATTCTATGGGATAGGGTTTATTGTTTACTTCCAGTTGAATAAAGTTCGAATACAAAACTACATACTTATTGAAGTAAGTGGACGTTGTGTATTACTCTGCCAAGTCTGCGGTTTAAATGAATTTTCAAACTGGAACGTATCGGTATTTCGAATTAAATTTCAAAATACCAATACAGAACCGAATACCGAAAAAACTAGAACCAGGCATGCAGCAAGAGAGGATGCTCGTGGTGTTTAGCCCCTACCCAACTAATGAGATCCTTATACCTTAAGATAGGTAACGTGCACTTTTGTTGGCCGAACAGTTAATCGAATAGTCATTCGATCTTAAAATCTTCAAATAGTTCAAAAAGTCCGTATTGAAAAAATGTACATGAAATAAGAATTAAGTATTTTTGTACTTAACGTACTTAAATCAAGTACAAAATTCATTCTCCGTGTATATATTCTTTCGTCTGACTTAATGACAGATGCCATAAGAACAGGGATGCAAACTGCTCATAGTAGTGTTCCATGGTTCACTGAGATTTTAAATCTACTGGTTTGGCTCATTACATGGTTTTTGTAGCAATCCGTACCGTTTTTTTTTAAATGGATTTCTAAGAAAGCGTTCAAATAACGTCGATTTTGAATGGAAATATATTAATTATATAGACAGAAATCAGGTACCGTCTAAAAAATCAATGATTGCCTTGGTGAGCATATGAAAAGCCAAATGCAAAACGGTGCGAATCATGGCGCAAAAACAAAATCTCGTATTGCCTAGCAAAATTAAGCGTCAGTCTATCCTCTGAAAGATAATTCCTCTTTTAACTTTAAATAAAGAATTTTAAATTATTGCAAATGTTAAATTTAAATTAAATTTATAAATTCACGAGTACAAGTACAAGTATAGTAGTCTTTACATCAACGTCTGTACTCGCAAGGCTCTATTTTTGTTGCTTAGCTCACTAAGCTATAGTCGCGAGCATTCAAAATCACTGTCTTCTCTCTCTCTCTCTCCTACGGCTGTAGCTGCTCGCCAGTATGAGATTCTTCATATCTATTGGCGCCTGCTCTTCCATATGCTTTCAGCTTTACTTCATTAAATTCATCGATAAACTGAACCGAACCGTTTATATATGACATTTTATAGAAGCTTACCACAACTGGTCATATACACGCTTGATAATGTGGCATTAGAGCGCTTAAATGTTGGTGCCAATGAAGTAAATGATCTAGGGGTAATTCTTGATCATCAACTTAAATTTGACTCTTGTTCTTGGGTCAAAGGAATTTGAGGATTCCTATTCGACCAAAATTCTTTTACTTTTCTTTTCCGTTCCATTCTTGAGTACGGATCATGTGTTTGTGGTCTCCACAATATTCGATCCATCAAGATAGAATCGTGAGGTTCGTTCTAGTAGACTTTTTTTTTTTGTAAATCTTTCCCTCCTTAATTAACCGTAGAGTTATGCTTGGATAATCTTTATACATAGACTAATAAATGGTAAAATCGGTTCATCAGTGTTGAGTTGAGTTGAGAGACCGACTCGTAACTTTATTCCCTTATCTCTGAAACGTTGTACAACTAACTATGCTTTGTATGAATCGTTTCGTGTCCTTTAAATACTCTACCGAATAATCAGCTTAGAAGAATCTCTTCAGGCTTTAAAAGACCGTATGTTGCCTTAATTTAGTGTTTTCCTACGCGCTTGGATGTGGTACGCGCAACTCGATCGATTGGGCGGGAGGTGGGCTGCTATTTTGCCTGAAGCTCGCGTGTCACAGGCTTTGGCTCGGTGTTGCTGGGGCCACTTGAACGCACAGCGAATTGTTCGTTAACGTCCAGACAGATTTTTATAGGCGGATTTCGGTTTGCTTTACATTTTCGAAAAAACACCGGTTCGGTTTACTAGCGGTTCGGTTTGATTTGTTTTAGATCCAGTTTGCATCCCTGCTTAATAATGTTATAATTTTTTAAAGATAAGCACATAAATGATCTTAGAATTGGACGAAAGTCCTGCCTTATTATAAAGGTCTCTTTCGGTTCGAAAAAAAAAAATTTTATGATTAGTCAAGTAATTTTTGAACGGAAAAAAATAATTCGGTTAAAGCTCTACTTAAGATTGTCATTAATTTTGAAGATTTTTTTCGAGGTTCGGTTTGTGGCACCTACAAAAACGCGTACCGAACCGATCTTATGGTTTTAGGTTTCAGACCGAATTGCACTCTGAATAAAATTATTAAATTCATTTGTTGGAAAATTTTTCAAAATAATATGGAGGTTTACCGTCGTTAAAAATGGTTTAGTCTTTGACTTTCAACTTACGTGACCGGCATTGCTGAAGCTGTCTTCTGCCTGAGACCCAAAGCAATTAGTGCTAGGAATACTAAAGTAATTGATCGACTCTCCATATTGCGTTGATCTTTAATTAGTTGGGCTGCAAATCCTAGCCAGAAGTGCGTGATCTGTGGATATAAAAGAGGAAATTCAATCAATAAAATTTGCCTACAAATTGATGTGGCGCCGTTTGAATTTATAGAAAAATTTTAAGAAAACCCAAACAAATTTTATTTGTTTATTTGAAAAATTGCAAAACAAATTGTAACCCAAATATGATGGATGGAACACAATGCAATGCAATGCAATGCCAATTTTGTTCCTGAAATGCAGCCCCAATTTATAATTAAAACCTCATAAATGCGTACTAAATGGAGGGAGAATTCTTTGCAAACGACGATAAACAAATAAATGAATCAATTCTGTGTGTATGTATGTCCCAGTTTTTCCCACTCATTACAAATTATATATGCAGGGGGAAAATTGGGTCATAAATATGCAAAGGAAATACGACAAGTACGTTTTTTTTTTTTTGTTGCCAAACAAAACAAAAAAGTGTCCTTATCTGTGAAACTGACTTAATTGGGTTAAAGGTTGATAAATTGTCTTGTCTGATTATAATAATATATATTTATATATATATATATATATATTTATTTATATAGATGTACTTGACTAACACTAACAATGTATTACTTACTTGAAAAACACTTTTTTCGTATACCAACACCTGGAAACCAAATGCACTTGAGGAACACTTCCACTTTTTTCCAACCAATATTTTTTTTTTTATACACGTCTTTACAGCTCGAGTCGAGCACACTGAATGATGCTGGCGCCTGGCCCAAACTATGACTGATGCCTGCGCGCCTCTGGATTCAAGATCGTCCAGAGAGATGATGTTCTTCTCTGCTCTCAGCTGTTTTTAATTAGAGAGCGTGAGGGAGAGAGGCTTCCCGCATGACTTCGCTGGGTCGTAAAAGCGCAATTGAATCAAATTTCAATTTATTTTAATACAAAACTATTAAATGCAATCCATCAGCATAAATCATAAGGGTGCGCTAAACTATTCCTTTTTTGTTCTTCTTTTTTGTATATGCAACTGCGGCAAACACAAGCCAATCAAATATCAATTTGTTGCAGTTTCTGTCAAGATGAAAATCTTTATAATATTTCAAACTTTTTTGTCATTGGCGCCTACTGAAAGTTACTATATTGATATGTACTAGACAATGGATTTTAGGCTCTTTTTAAAAGTCAGTATGTGTTATAATTAAATTCAAAATATGTTCTTTTTGCATATACTGAAATTATTCTATTTTTTTTTTGATAATCTATTTAATATTTTCAAATCCATTTGGACTGGAATGAAAATGCCTTTTTATTATCCACTTGAGATTAAATAATGCAGCTGAAAAATTACCAGAGGGTGTCTAAATAGATATTTCAATCAAGGCCTTTTTGGGTTTTTCGATGTACTCGAACCGGTCCATAAATCGAACATTTTATATTTTTGACCGAATTTTGTTCGAATCTGAAAAATTTCCAAAGGGTGTCTAAATAGATATTTCAATCAAAGCATTCTTTCGGTTTTTCGATGTACTCGAACCGGTCTATAAACCGAACATTTTATATTTTTGACCGAATTTTGTTCGAATCTGAACCCGAATCACACAATTCATTAAAAAAGAGCGTTCGATACTTATATTAAGAAATTTTTAAACAAAATAAATTTTTAATAAGAGTTTTTAAAAAGCAGATAGCAACGAACACATATTAAATAAAAAACCTGTCAATGATGTTGAGGATTTCTTTAAAAAGTGTCCAAGAGGGCATATATGTAGGCACATACATTGCCCAACGTTTTCAAAGTTTCGAAAGGTGTTAAAACCAGGGAATCAAACCGAATCGAATTTCGGTTCCGGTTCTGGTACGTACCAAAACTAATGTTTCGGTAAAAGGTTCTGTTTAGGTTCTAGTTTATTTCGGTATTCGGTTCCGTATCGGTACCTAGGTTTTTATTTCGGTATACCGGTACGTACCGGTATAATTTAAAAATCCTTTATACCAAAGATATAACAGCAACCTACACAACATAAAGTAGTTATAAAGAAGGAAAATTAAACATTATAAACATTACCCCATATGGAATGATGGAATGTGAAACGTTCAGATAACGTTACCGATCACAATTTTTGCCCCGCTGTTAGGTTAAGCCCATTTGGTCCAATTATTTATTCGATTCCTTTTTTAAATGCAATAATTAAGGATAAATATTAATTTATTATTAATATTGGAAATTATTGAACCAAAATAGATGCAAAGAAATAGGATGAAATTGTTAATTTTATTGAAAATTTCAGTATATATCAAATAGTCCCTTAACCTAAACTTTGTAAGTTTTTTCTAACGTTTATCCTGCGTTTTACCCTGATTGAAGCAATAAAACTGAAATAACAAAAAATAAAACTCCTAACCGAAACTGTACCGGTACAAGGTTTCGGTTCTTTTCGGTCATTACGGTTCCAGCAATAAGGGTTCCGAAATACCGGTTCCCAAAAAAATTAATAATAACGGTTCCGGTTACGGTTCTGGTTCTCCGTTTTACAAGATATCCCAACTGTTTTCAGAAGTAGGTCGATTTTGGATTTTCTCTAACCCAGTATGAACTGAATTTTCTAGTCCCGGAATTTATAAGCTTATTTCATTTATGCTATTTTATTGCGACCTCTGGTATTGAATGTTTTGTTTATCCCATAAATTTACTCAAAAGAAAGAAGCGTCATAATCTGAATGAGCGTTACTTCATTTCTTTGTCTTTCTTTTTTGTGCAAGTAAACCAGTGTTGCCAATTTGTCCTTTTTCCGGATAGATCTGTCCTTTTAAAACTGGCACTTCCGGAAAAATTTTGATTTGTCCCCTATCCGGAGAAAATGCCTTTTTATTTTGTTCTATCCTTTTTTCATCCTTTATTTAGTTTTATAAATTAGCTTTATAAATGCACACCAATAGCGCACTATTCCTGAATATTCACAGGCTGCGGAACATACTCAATATAGAATTTATATGTTTCAAAAAAATATGAAGCGAACTCAATTTAATTTGAATTAAATTCTTTTTTGCTTTGAAAAACTCCCAAGCTCATCAGTAATTTCTATCAAGAGGGATACCGCTTTTGTTGGTACGATCCGGAAAAAAATGTTTTAAGGTCCTTCTCAGTTGTTTCAAATAAGTTCATAGTTTCCAGAGAAGAAACTGTTTGAAACAAAACTTTGTGTCTTTTTCAGCCACATATTAATTCATCATTTATAAAGCTTTTGAGAGATCTTTTTCGGATCATTTAGTTTATTAGGAGATAAGAGATTTCCCTTGCTACATCTAGATGTTTGCTGAACTTATTGTTTTAAAAATCTGCTTTCCTGCAAATGGTCTTTTATTTTGCTAAGATTTTGTTATCCATCTGCTGATGAAGAATTTGCTACTTTTCTCCCAAAAGGCTATAAATTGCCATCGTTATATATCCTGGATAAAAATGTATATGATTATGAATAAGAAATGTATCTTTTTAGATAAAGATTATTTATCGAACAATATCTACTTAAATCTTCCATAACATGGTGAAAGCCACGGTCAACAATGCATACATCGCCAGGTTTTGAAACCGTTCTTAGTCCAAAAGATCCTCAACTCAGAGTACGTCTGGTCTCTTCTGATCACTTGCCTCGAATGAATGAAGTTACTCATTTGTGCGCCTTTACTCACACTACAATGTTGGGAAAGGCGCACTTACTAGTGTTTAACAATGTTGTAAATGTTTAAATTCAAATCATAACGGTTGAACGGTTTTCAACCTACTTTTCAGTTTTAATTAATTTTTAACACGTTTAACACCTTTAACACCTTCAAAAATTCTGCAAAATTTATACGAATTGTATCTTGCAATGAACTTTAACCACGTTTATTATAAAAGTGGTACCCCAACTAATAGTCTACAATAATTGAAGTTAAAAATTTCGGAGAATTTTGTAAGTCGCGGATTGTATTTTAAGAACCAGAAAAATTTTTCTGGGGGAGTCCTGACATGCCAGCTATTGCCATAAAATTTTGGCAATTTTTAGAATGGGTAATTGGTCCGAAAAACGCTTGTGTTGGAAATAATAAAAATCTATATTTAAAATTGTTGTTGTTACAAGATGTATAAAAAAGAATCGAAAATTACTTTCGTTGATGTACTCTAAAACTGCATACTTAAATAAGGATAGAATTGGGGCCGATACGCCTAGTAAGCAGGGCTTTGCCATTTGTCCTGTTTTTTTGTCCTTTTAAAAAAATCTGTCCGTTTTCTATCTTTTTTCAAGGGTCATCTGTCCTTTATTTTTGAGGAGGCGTTGGCAACACTGAAGTAAACCGAGGTTCGAGCGAAAACCTGGGATTCTGGGGTTCCTGGAACTAGTCAGCGAACCGAGCACAAAGATATTTTACGGGTTCGAACCGAACTTCTTCCAAAATTTTTGAGGTTTGCAGACTTGATTAAAATGCTTGATATAAATGCTTTAAAATGTATTAGATCTACGCTTGTTTTTCCGCGATAGAGCACTGGAGCCTTTAAGTGCAGAATGGAGCTTTTGAAACGATCAATTTAACTCAACAATTTTTCGAATAGACCTAATTGCTAAGTAGGTTAGGTTGGGTCGTTTGCAAAAAAAGAGGGAGGACCCTTTTAAGAGGGTTGAATATGGTTTTTGAGTAATTTTTTTTTCAAATTCTGGAGAGTCCACAATTAGATCTTTTCCAATTTGGTTATTCGTTTTGTGTTATTTATTAATTAAATTAAAAAATTAAAAAAAATATTTTGGAATTCGAGGGCAGTTCTGTTTTCGGCCTGCCAATTAAGGTCTAAAAAAAAAAAAAAAAGGTGTAGAGGTGGTAGCCATGGTTCCGGGGTCTCCAGGTAATCGGAAATGAAAACGGAAAATGAGGTTATGATCAGAATTGATGTAATTCTGTCCCGTACCTTAATACATTTTTTTTTTTAAATTGGCATTTCCCCACTTCTGGGGCGAATTTTTCCAACATTGGAAAATCTCATGTCAACTTATTTTATATACTATCCCTACAAACCGAGTTTGAAGTTAATCGGATGAAAAATAATGCTTTCCATATAGAATTTTCCGGCCATCACATCACTTTCAACTCATAAGGAAGCTTCTGTGAAAATTTCAGCTTTCTATCTCTTACCGTTCAGGCTCTACGTTGATTGCCAATCAGTGAATCAGTGAGATAATAGGTACATTTATAATAAAATCAGCTCACCAAGACAATAATGGATTTTATGCGCAGTACCTGATTCTTTCTATATAATTAATATATTTCTATTGAAAATCGAAGTTATTTTAATGCTTTCTAAGAAATCTATTTCAAAAATTAATGCAAAATGTCTTAAGTTTTTTTTTCGAAAGTTCGGAGATTCAAAAACGGGATCTCACGCCTGATCCTGTTTTTAAATTATATATTAACTGTGAACCACTGAACCGAACCAAAACCGCTGTTCGGATTGCTACAAAAACCATATTATGAACCGAACCGATGGTTTAAAATCTCTGTGAGTCACAGAACCGCGCCGCGCTCGAGTTTGAGTAAACAAATTCATGATTTAGGAATTTTGTTCTCATTTTAGGAACACTTTGGGTAATTTTGAATGCTGATTTGTACTTAGTTTAGGTACAAAACCAAGGCGCGTTCAGAAGACCAGAAAAGACCATGAAGAAGCATGGGGGGGGGATTTATTCACCGATAGTATTTTTTCCTCTGAAAAACATTTAATATTAATTTATAAAAACTTTTTTAATTTACCTTCCTCGACTGGGAATCGAACTCCAGACCTCGGGGATTAGACCACAGGAATGACTGCACCTCAGCTCACACGACCACGCACCTCATACGGCGAGATGCGCCAAATGACTTAAAAGAATGCAGCCGTATGTTATGCTATGAGTTTGTAATAGAAGTGGTGGTCTAGTGGGTAAGACTGTTGACTTAGAATGTCGAGGTCGTGGGTTCCAGTCCTCTTGGAACCACATAATTTTTGTTTGTGTTTTTTTTTAACATTTTTAATTTTTTTGCAATGTCAAGAGTTCAAATAAACATCACGGATAATTTTGCATTCCAGATTGCGGCTTATTGGTCGAAGTAAGTGTAGCACTTTGTGGCACATTCAAAGATAAAATGACATTACCAACGCTTAGGAAACGTGACCATAAACATTGGTGACGTATTGCCATAAAAAAACTGTCCGTATTAGGTGAAATTCTCATCGTTTAGGTAAATAATTGCCATGAGTGTTGAGTTATTGGCAATTTTTTTCATTTTTTGCTTTAGCCCCAGCCCAAAACTGATTTCGGTTTAGCTCCATCAGCTCTTATTTCTGACTTCACAGGTCGATTAAGTTACTTTCTCTCAGTATGAATATTGCACGTTTGATATTTTAAAGTAGCATTGATATGTGCTCTGTCAAATTGAGGACAGAGATTCACCCTATACAGGATGTTGATGTTTTTATAATCTCATTCATGAGGAAAATTCACGCTGCTGCCTCAACAGCCGCCCCTGCTAAAAAAGACGCAATGGCAGCGGAAGCTAAAAAGACTAAGATGGAAATACATCCGCAGGATATCCAACTATGTAAAAAGGTCCTGGTAGAAATCAAGAAAAAGGCCACAAACAAGCTCCTCAAGAAAGCCACCCCTTACGAAGATTCCAAGTTCGCACTCTAGAAGCTGACCAGACGATACAAAAGGCAGGCACAATCGGCTTTAGGTTGAGGCATGGTACACCTTAACAATCCTGGAAGTATGTCACGCCAAGAAGTACGGTGTGGCAGCGTTTTTGGATATCCAACAGCTGTTTGATGAAATGATTTCTTAGCGAAAGGACCTTCAGGGTGGTTGAAATGGCCTTGTATCCCGTTAGAAGAGGATTCGATCAAGTGTACCACAATTTAGCATGTTAAGCCCAACAATTGTGTTGCCATTTAATTTCGCGCCCACTCGATAACTCTTAAACCATTCCCTACAATAATCGATTATTTTGGCACTCGATAGTTTGCATAACTGTGGTATTTTGGTATTTTTTTCATTTGCGGCTAGCATTGTTGGCAAATTGTGCTACCGCCGTCTGGTCACACTATTTTTATTTTTAAGGAAATAAATTGTTGTAATCATAGCAAACGAGTGGAAAAGTGGCCAAAATTAAGGATGAGTTGCCATTGATGTCGACATTTAAACCGTAAACGCAAACCAATAGCACGCCGCCTAGGTTAAACCCAAGCCCTTCACTCTACTTGTTGGATTAAACGTACAGCGGACATGGCCATGCATTCCTATATGCGGACAAATCCCAATCAGGGTGCTGCGGGAGGAGTAGCCAACGCCGCCGCCGCTGCCGCTGTTGTAGCTGTGGGTGTAAGTCCGGATGAGATGCATGGCTTTCTAAAGGATAAACAGGCCTGGGAGCATGCCATAGCCATGTACCAGGGACCCGATCCGCTGGATCATTGGTACAATTATATATGCTGGTATGAGAATCATGCACACAGTGATCCGGAACAGAAATTTCGTGAAACACTGGAACGCTGTCTGACCGTCTATGAGCACAATGATTATTATCGCCAGGATGCGCGTTTGGTGCGCTTGTGGCTGAAATATATAGCCATGCAAACGGATCCCTTACACTTTTATCAGGTGCTATTTCAGCGTGGCACTGGGCGACAAGTGGCAGCCTTTTATATAGGCTGGGCCAGCTACTATGAGGCCCGGGAGGAGTTTAAGGATGCGGAGGCAGTATTTAATTTGGCCTATCAGGAGAAGGCACAAAGCACAGCCGAACTGCAGCATGCACATGGCAAGTTTAACTATGCAAGGGGACTGTACTATCAGAGGCAGCAGCAGCAGCAACAGCAGCACCAGCAGGATGCACTGCAGCAGCTGGCCAATTATACACAACAAATGCCACAGAACTATGCCAGGCAGCAGCCGCCGCCTCCACAGCAGCAGCAGCAGCTGCCTCAGCCATATCAGCCGCAGCCTCAACCCCAGCCCCAGCCGCAGCATATCTATCAGCAATATCAGCCGCCAGCGCCGGCGCCCAGCCAACCTCCTCCAGAGCAACAGCAGCAGCAGCAGGTGGTCTATCATCATTATCAACAGGGTTTGCCCCCGGCCGAGCCCACTCACTATAACCAGCCCGCTTATCCTAACATGATGCCGCCCAGTCAGGTCAATCAGGTAAGTAAAGGGATTCCTCTTACTAAAGTTCTCTCTTTAAACCAGTTTCTATTGCAGCCCCTTTATGAACCTGCCCCCCAGGAGCCGCCCCTACCTTTACCCAGCACTCATAATGGCAATGGCCATGTGGAGGTTTCAGTTGACGCCACGGAAGTATCGGGCCTGCGTTTACCACGCAATTTTCATGCCTATGGACGCAACAATCATGAAACCTGGAAGCCAGCTCTTACCCTAGAGGAACCCGATGATCCCTCGCGGGTTTGTCATTATGCCAAACATTTGGTTTATCCTGCCGGCTTAAATATTGAATACAGTCCCGAGGAACTAATGGCACGCAAATATAAACAAAAAATGGAGGAAAAGGCACAGCCACAACAGGCGCAAGAGCAAACACTTTATAATTCCTATGAGTCAACGGAGGCTTCCTATTATATGACTGCAGTGGATGGGGCTTTATATGGTCAACAGAATCATAGTAATGAGTCGGCCATACCTAATCTAGCGCCAGCGGAAGAGGAGGAAGAAGCCGAAGAAGAGGCAGAGGAGGAAGAGGATGAGGAGGAGGAGGAAGAAGACGACGACTCCTCCTCCCTCCACTGAAGAGGAGGAGGAGGAGGAGTCCGAAGCTGAACCTGAACCTTTTACCAATGGTGTTCAATTCAGTGCACAGACCACATTCGAGCAGTCAAATCGTTCCATTAAAATCAAATTCAAAAAGGAACGCACACTGGCCAGCAGCAGCACCTACAGTGCCTACACCATTGAGAATGTGTACCAGCAACAGGCAGTTAATCCTTTGCCACCTCCCGCTCCCGCTCCAGCCCAGCCCATTTCCCCTCTCAGTGGTGGAGCAGCAGCTGCCAAACGCAATGGAGCCGCCGCCGCCGCCCCATCATCATTTCCATCCCTATTTGCTGGGTCAAACCTCTACGCCCAAAAGTGACACCAATGGCTATAGACGCATACGCTCCAAGCTCAAGCAACGTTCAAAATTCCAACCCGAACTTTGTAGTAACAGCAACTCTTCCTCCTCGGCCGCGGCCACGGATGTGGGTGTAGCCCATGCCGCCTCCTTTAATGACAATGCCAACTTTTCATTCTCAAGTGCCAGCGCCTTGGATAACTCCAATAGTTCACTGGCTTTGGCCGTGGATCGACTGAATTTCCGTGACACCTCCCAAGTGACTAACACAACCACCACTCCCATTCCCGCTTTGACAGCTGCCGCCGCTGGAGCTGCTGCCGCCGCCGCCACTCCCCACAAGTCTTTGCAAATGCTCCATAATAATAACAATCATGGCGCCGATTTCTCCACCTTCCAGGAGAACTCCTATTTTGCCACTCAACACGATGCGGAGGCCCAGGAACGTCGTCTGTCCAAGGCCCTGGAGACTATAGCCCGCCATTTGGCCAAGGAGGCCATCGATCCTTTTAATAGCGAACTCTGTCGCGCCTTTCTCACCAAACTCAATTTCCCCGCCGGCGATGATGATAATGGCGGTGGTGGTGGGCCATGCCAGCTATAAAATTGTCCAAACGCTACTGCCAAAAATCTCCAATACACGCACACTCAATGTACTAGACGCTGGTGTCCAGTTCAGTATTGACAAGGAGGTGGGTCGCGGCTCATATGGCTCCGTTTATAAGGCCACCGATGCACAAACGGGCAATGTGGTGGCATTGAAATACCAAAAACCACCCAACACCTGGGAGATATACATATGCGATCAGGTGAGTGATACAAAAAAGAATTGAAATAGAGGAATAATGTTTAACCTGAACTTTGCCATACCCATGGAATTGGAATTTCCATACCTTTTTTGTATTGAGAACAAATTTTGATTCTGCATCATTTATTTGGACTGAAAGACCGACCGTTATATAAATTAGGGCAAATCATTTATTCGAAGGTCCGGTTCGCGGGTTCGAACCTAAATTAACCAAGGGTTAAGGTACAAAAATTTAAGGTTCAAGGTTTTGGTTCGAACCTGGGTTCGTCCCAAGTTTTTCCAAATTTTTATAGAAGAGTAATAAATTTGTTAAAAATATAAAATAAAATTACACATTAAGGCCTGATCTCAGATGACATAAATTTTGTTTGGCACTATGCCTCATATAAATAAGACAGCTGTTCAAAAGCATTCTGATTTCAAAGCTCTACAAAAGTGTTTCTATTCATATGAAGCATTGTGATGAAAATAATTTTTATGTCATCTGAGATTAGGCTTTAACATTAAATTCATTTATTTTCAATTTAAATTTATAAGTATTATTTCTTCGAGCAATTTTTGGTTTAGTGGTGGTAGCCATGATTCCGGGACTCCAGGTTATTGAAATTGAAAACTGTATGAGGTTATGATCAGAATTGATGTAATTCTGGCCCGTACCTCAATCATAATTTTTTAATATTTTTTTGAAAAACTGGCGGCCATTTAAAAAAAAAATTTCGATTTTTCAAGTTTTTTTTTTGGAGTTTAGTGTAAAAAAATAGTAAAAAATGTTTTTCCTCATGATTGAGGTACGGGCCAGAATTACATAAATTCTGCGTCGATTGCAAAATGGCTCATCAAAATCGGTTCAGTAGAACTGGCCCAATCATGGCTACCAGGTAAGAAAACGTGGTTTCGAGAAAAACTCGGTTAAAGTTTTGAGCAACGTTAGAAATACTCACGTTAGCAAGAATATGGCTCTGCTAAAATGGATATATCTGCTAAACTATTTCGAATATTTGAAAATGGTTTAAAGGGGATGAAAGGGGAAGTTATAATAATAAGGCAAAACAAAAAAAATTAAAAAAAAAAATTTTCAAAGGTAGAAGACCCTCTTAAGATTCGGTTCACAGTAAAGAAAAAGTCGAAGTTTCGGGTTTAAGCCGGTTCGGTTCAAAACCGGTTTGCAGGCCTGATTTAAATGACCTAGTTCATTATTTCATTTTTGTTTAACTATTCACTTTTGAACTATAATTCATTTTAGAACTATATCTATCGTTTACGAGAAATAGTTCATTTTAAGAACTAGTTCATTTTATGAATCATTCATTTTCGACGACAAAAATTGTGTGTGGCATTTTTCCCAGCACATAATATAACTTGTAAAGTTGGAGAATCTAGTTCTTTTTATTGACCTAGCTCATTAGTTAATGTTTTATTATATTTATATAGAGTTATATTTTTTAATATTTATATAAAGTTATATTTTTTAAAGTACTCATTATTGAACTATAACTAATTTTTTTAACTATAGTTAATTTTTACATATGAACTAAATTATAACTAGTTCACTATTTGAACAAGTTTTTTTGTTTTGTTTAGACGTTGATGTACAATGCGCAGTACTTTCACGTGGTTCAAGCGACACCAAGCCGTAGCTTGTTACGGCAAAATAGCAACCCACCTCCCGCCCAAACGACCGGTGGCGCAGCCACAAACGTGTGACACGAAAACGCGTAGAAATACACAAAATTAAGGCAAACGTTAAATTCGTTAAAATAGAGGTTTTTATAGCAGGAATAGCATCTTCTAATTACACGTTTTTATACACTTGAAAGCGTCACTAATCTTAGTATATGTTAGTTTTATATGCTTTTACATCATTCTGGAAAAATGTATCAAAATCGGATCACTATAGCATATTTCTGCCATAGGAACGATCGGTCGAAAAATAAGTCTTTGTGGGAAAAACTTTTTGATTTCCATCGTAGCGTCTCCAATCTTTGTATATATTTGTTTTATATGTTTCCACACAATTCTGAAAAAATTTATCAAAATCGGATGACTATAGCATATAGCTGCCATATAAACGGTCGGTCAAAAAACTACTTCTAGTGAGAAAAACTGTTTTGTTTTTTATCGTAGCGTCCCCAATCTTGGTATATATTAGTTTTATATGCTTTCACATAATTTTTGACAAAAATTTTCAAAATCGGATGATTATAGCATATAGCTCCTATAGGACCGATCGGTCGGAAAATGTGTTTACTAAGAAAAAGTTTATTTTTATGGTATCAAATATTTATTATCAATGATTTAAAAATTTTAAAATATCTGATATCTATATCCTATATATATTTTACCGGTTAAATCAGTTGAAGTAAACTTTTTCAAGTGTATTTAAACTTCGGCACAGTTGAAATTAGCTTTGCCTTCTCGTTACCAGTTCATTTGGCGAAGCTACAGCCTGCTTAAGCCAAAAACACACATTTTTAATTTGTGGGAGGACAACTAGATTCCCATTCCAAATTTTTATAGGAACTATTGAAAGGCTACTTGATTCCACACAGAATTTATAAAAAATGTACATCTGCTTGTAAATAAATAAAATTCTATGATGTCTCAAGTAGCCTCTACACAGTTCCAATACTTTCAAGTTCATCATAGCTTTATCTATTTCTTAGATATAGCAGAGAAGGCACAAATGCATAATATTTCAGAATGCCGTGTTTTAGAGCTGTTAAATTGCTATTATGATTTGTTATCATTTAGATTATATATTAAAAGAGTTAAATGATAATATATTATATAAAAGAAATCGAGATTATTTGAACTTTTCGACCAAATAATCTAAAGTAATGAAAAATAGTCGGATTAGGCTGGGTTCACACTGCTCGACGCATGAGAAATGATAATCTAGTAGGCCCTTTTGTTATCAAGTTTTCATTGTGAATAGCTTGTCATTTGTCATTGAAAACAAGGCAGCATGATTTTAATGTCTCTTCCGTCGAACAGTGTGGACCCAGCCTAACTTTTGATCATTTTTAAAAGTTAGAAAATGAACACTACATTTTACAAAACAATTGAAACTAATCGTTAGGTAATTCCGGCTGACAATCGGTGGAGAGTCTCATATAGATTATAGGTATAGGCTATTTTTTTGGCCTCTCTTCCAGTAAGACGATCCAAGGGTTGTAATCTCCAATTAGTTGTAATCTTTCCTAGTTGTTCACTAGGCAGTGACCAGTTAGTATAGTTATAAGCAGTATATTCTCCAGAGCTGTAGAAAACAGAGCATGGAATTTTTGTCGTATGTGTTTAACAAATCCTTAGAGATTCTGCAGCCAGTTTTGTTTCTTTACTTGTCCTCTGTTACTTTCTTTTAGCGTCTGTGTGGAAATAGTAATATTTACTGTGGTTTCTTGACTTAGTATGACTTCTACGTTTGCGAGACTGTTTGCCATCTCATTTCCAACAATATTCCGGTGGCTTGGAATCCTGTAGATTCTTTTTGGAGATGATAGCGAGATTCTGCATTGCTTTTTAAAAAGAAAGTCATCAGCAACTTCCACTGAATTTTGTTTGACTGTGGGCAAGTCAGCGGTAAATAGGGTGTACAGTGCCAAGTAGGGGCCAAGACACTGTCCAGAATCTCTTTGGAGATACCATCATTGGGTACCATTGGGAATTGTTGATTGTTGACTTAAGATCCTCAGGTTCGGTTGGACGAAAAATGTTCTGCTATTTGGCCTAGGAATTGCTCGTATCAAGCTGTGGCTTGGTATTGCCTGAACGTCCACTCCAAACTGTGGTATAAATCAATACAGCGCTCAAATGGCATAAATTCTGGTTTTTTGTTATTCTTTTCGAAGCGTCGCGATTGCCTGTGCGACTAAGTGGCGTCAAAAAAAAACCTGTGGTAGTTTTTCTAAGACATTCCGATTGTTCCAACAGCAAATCGAGAAAATATATATATTTCAGGGACCGTAACTGTTATAACTTTTTGGATAAAAATTTTGAAATAACAATTATTTTCTAATTTTTACATAAAAATTTAAAAAATAATCGTTATTCTATGATTTTAAAATAAAAATTTTGTTTTAACAGTTAAATGTTAATTTTTATATAAAATTTTTGAATAACTGTTAAAAAATAATTTTTATTATAAAAATTTAAATTAATTTTTATTTTGTAATTTTTATAATAAGATTACTTTTTACTTATAATTTTACTTTTTACTCCCTTCCAGGTACTCAAACGCATCACCGAGCCGGAAGTTTTGCCCGGTCTGATGGACATCTCCACAGCGATTATAGCACCAAATGCCAGCCTAATAGCCACTGAATTCTCACCCTTCGGCTCACTGCTGGACATTAATAACAAAATCCGCCAGGCCACGACCAAAGTGATGCATGAATCTTTGGTAATGCATTTCTCTGCACAAATTTGTAACATTGTCAGCCATTTGCATCGCCAGCACATCATTCATGCGGACATTAAGCCGGATAATTTCCTGTTAATGCGTGTACCCAATGTGGATAGCCCGCTGCCCTCGTTGCGATTAATTGACTTTGGCTGCGCCATCGATATGTCGCTCTTTCCTGATGCGGAGCATACCAAATTTCGCAAAGTGATACAAACGGATGGTTTCACCTGCATTGAAATGCAAGAGGGTCGCTCCTGGTCATATGAAACGGATCTCTTTTGCATTGCAGCGACGGTGCATGTGATGCTCTTTGGCGAGTATATGCAGCCACAGAAGCGTGGCGCCAGCTGGGATATACGGCAAAAGTTGCCGCGTTACCTCAAGAAGCATGTGTGGACCAAATTCTTTGGCGATTTACTCAATATGCAGGCAGATAAGCTGCCCGAATTGCATGAGATGCAATTGATATTTGAAGAGGAATGCTATCGCATGGATTCGGAATTGCAAAAGCAGATACGTACGCTCTCAAATATATTACATCGACGATAACCAGTCCAGGCTAGAGCAGTTTCCAGGTTCCATTAGTAGTCCCCAGTACTATGTCTATGTTAATATGTTTTTCAGTTATCCAAGATTTACTCTTTAGTTTTTATTTTTGTGCGCCCCCCACCCCCCTGACCAAGTCAATCTAAATGCATTGAGGAAAGTTTTGTTATTTTGAATTCTTTGTGCAAACATTTTGATTAGTTTTTGTACAAAAAGAAATTTGCACAAATATTTGGGTTAACTGATTGGAAACCACCAACAATAAACATTTTTTTGCTAACTAACAATTTTGATGAATTCAGAGGCACAAACTAATTTTTATAACATAAAACAAATTTGCAAATAATTTGTTCTGTTTGTCAACAAACTTGTATACTACGGTCTTCAGCTCAATTCCCTTTAATTTTCATACAACCAACCATTTTGTATATCTTGGAGGTAAAACAATTTGTCACTTTTAAAACTAAAGCTTAAGTCCCTCTTGCAAATAATTTGCACAAATTAGAATATAAATTTGGCTAAATAGAACTAAAAAAGAAACATTTTGGCAAAATGTGAGAAGGCTTTAGTTTAAAATACGGAAAAATTAGTTGTAAAGGATTTTAAACAAAATTTTCATAAAAAATTTGGGCAAATTTTTTGCACTGGCAAATTTATTTGGCCAAAACTTTATGAGAATTGGAAACTTTTCGTTAAAGTTTGAGCAGATTTTTTGCAGTAAAGGCTTTTCAGCCAAATTTTCATTTAAATGTGTGCAAATTATTTGCATGTGGAATCAAAACCTAAAGCCAGGGTCCCACAGGCAAATAATTTGCACAAAATGTAAGGAGAATTTGACCAAATAGACATAAATAGGAAACTTTTCGTTAAAATTTGAGCTAATTTTTTGCAGTAAAGCCTTTTTAACCATTTTTAATTTGTGCAAATTATTTGCAGGTGGGACCAAAGCCTAAGGCTAAGGTCTCTAGACAAATAATTTGACCAAAACCTAACAAGTAATGTGAGAAGGCTTTAGTTCAAAGTACGGAAAAAGTAGCTGTAAAGGTTTTTAAACAAAATTTTCATAATAAATTTGGGCAAATTTTTTGCACTGGCAAATTTATTTGTCCAAAACTTTATGAGAAAAGGGAACTTTTCGTTAAAATTTGAGCTAGTTTTTTGCAGTAAAGGCTTTTTAGCCAAATTTTCATTTAAATGTGTGCAAATTATTTGCATGTGGAATCAAAACCTAAAGCCAGGGTCCCACAGGCAAATAATTTGCACAAAATGTAAGGAGAATTTGACCAAATAGACATAAATAGGAAACTTTTCGTTAAAATTTGAGCTAATTTTTTGCAGTAAAGCCTTTTTAGCCAAATTTTCATTTAAATTTGTGCAAAATTTGCGGTGGGATCAAAACCGGGTCGCTTAGAGGACCATAGACTTAGAAACTTTTCGTTAAAATTTGAGCTAATTTTTTGCAGTAAAGCCTTTTTAGCCAAATTTTCATTTAAATTTGTGCAAATTATTTGCAGGTGGGACCAAAGCCTAAGGCTAAGGTCTCTAGACAAATAATTTGACCAAAATTATGTGAGAATTTGACCAAATAGACCTAAATAGGGAACTTTTCGGTCAAATTTAAACAAATATTTTGCAATACACTTTTTAGGCAAATTTTCATAAAAATTTGTACAAATTATTTGCAGGAGTGACCAAAACTTAAGGCTAGCATACTTTTCGGTTAAATTTGGGCCATTTTTTAGCAGTAAAGACTTTTTAGCTAAATTTTCATTTAATTTTGTTCAAATTATTTGCATGTGGGATCAAATCCTAAAGGTCCCACAGGCAAAAAATTTGTCTAAAAATTTTATGAGAATTTGTCCAAATAGACCTGAATAGGGAACTTTTCGGCATATTTTGGATTGTGAAATCTAAGTTTTAGTTTAAAGTACTGCAAAAGTTGCGTTAAATTTTTATTAAAATTTGTGCAAATTATTAGAATTTGGCCCAGGGTACGTTTCGGCAAATTTTGGAGTGTAAAATCTAAGCTTTAGTTTAAAGTACTGCAAAAGCTGCGGTTCAGGTCTTTTTTAGAAGAATTTTCATTCAATTTTGTGCAAATTATTTGCATGTGGGTCCAAAATCTAAAGTTAAGGTCTCGAATGCAAATAATTTGCTCAACATTTTATGAAAATTTGTCCAAATATAGACCTAAATAGGGAACTTTTCGGTCAAATTTTGTGAATTTTTAAATAGCTTTAGTTTAAAATACTGAAAAAGTCTGCAGTAATGGCTTGCGATTTTTACTATGATGCCGCCGGCCCACAAACCGCATCGAACAGTGCATTGACAGCTTTTGAACCTGCCTCTGTCTGCTCTTTAGACCAACTTTGGCAATTCTGTTTATTGACTTTTCAATTAAGCTTTGTCGCTAAAGACAATTTTTCGATAAAAAAGTGGATCTTCATCCACCTTTTTATTAAGGTCCATTCAGCAAACAAACAAAGAGTATGGAAGGTATTTTGTATGGTTCAAATCCTTCAGGTGGTCGAAAATACAATCCCAATTGTTTAAAACTGCGACGAATTAACATATTGCCATCTGCATTGACATTGATCTGTATCAGCAGCAATATTCTCCTCGGTACATACGATCTGCACACGGGTCGATGCTTTAATGTGACCAAAATTTGACGAATTTTGAAAATAAAATTCACTAAATTGCAAGCGCTGTTCGTTTGTTAGTCTCCTCAAGGTGGCAATGGCGAACCTAACATCATTTTTGGGGTTGCCACAAGTTACGAATCACGCTTAGGGTGTCTAAAAATTTTAACTGAAAAACCGACTTACTTGGGGATTTACACGATGAAGCAAAAAAAGTTTTTGAATCAGCTCTTGCTTGTCTGAAAGAGGCGTAGAGGGGCAAGCTATCCCACCACACCCCCACAATCAAAAGCATTTTAAGAAACTTCATGAAGTTTGCTTCATCGTGTAAATCCGGTCTAAGTCCTCATTTACACGATGAAGTTTCCTTTATGAAGTTCTTGAAGAAGTTTTTGTTTGTAGGGAAGAGGGGCAGCCGAAGCTGTCAAAGTTTCATGACCTAGCGCGGCGTAATGTTTTTCGATAATTCTCCTTTGCTTTGTTCCGATTGAACTGATGCAGGGTTGATTTGTGGGTTATTTGCTTATCGATATCTCGTGTTGTCGGGCGAATTGAAATGAACTTTACGAAGCAAACTGCATCATGTAAATGCGCATGAAGTTTTGAAGATGCTTTTCACGAAGCAAACTTCATCGTGTAAACACGCACTAAGTAAAATGTCGGCTATGGTGCAATGCAAAGTCTGGGTTACAACTAAAAAAAATTTCTTTAAAATTTACACATTCGGTCACCTTCACCAGCTATTGGCGCCAGCCATGAAAAGGCTTCTCAAGGCATTAAACTGTAGGTCTCTTTCTCTTGAGCAAATAGAGATGGAGAGAAGCTCGGCTGGGCCCTTTGGGGTGCTGTAAAGCTAGATAAAATATTTAAAAAATGTCCTCCGAAGATATCAAAGTAATCCCTTTCACATTTGTAGTTTGCATTTGAAACAGCAATGGGCACCAAATTATTACTGAAGGGCGCAGCAACAACAAAATTGAATTTTTTCGCTTTTAGCGGAATAACGGGATGGGCTGCGAGGGCGCAACTGGTCCACAAGTAGCCCATCGCTGATCTAAAAGCTTGAGAAAATTGAATAGATTCTCATTTTGACCGTTTTGCAGTCTTGATCAATCATATATAGGGGTTTGTAGCCTTGATCTAAATTGAATTTAGCATTATTTGTTTAAAAATGGTTTCTAAAATATTTACAAAAAAAAATCTGCACAATTCTGTTTTTTATTGGCTTGCCCAAAACAAAACAAAGAATATAATTTAAACAGACAAATCATAAGTTTTGTATTATGTAAACATATAAATCAACCTAATTTTAAACACCTAAGTTAGAGTTGGGTCATATACTTAAGTCTTATACGTGAATAGAGGAGGTTCAAGCATTTGAATATAAAATGTACGAACTTAAGAAATGATAAAGCATCAAATTCAGCTGACTTGAAAATGTGTCAGGAATGCAAACCTCTTCCTAAACCGAACCGCTTAAACGTGCTTATAAAACCAAAACGCAAACTGATCCGGAGTTATTCCGAAAATAACGAACCTAAAACCTTAAAAAAAACTGATTGGTTCATTTTAAAGACAAAGGAATATTCAGATAGTACGTATTTAAAGGAAATCAAGAAATCGATAGAAGCAAAACTTGGTGAAGTTTACATGATCGTCTAAGTCGAGAATTACACGATGAAGCAAACTTCATGATGTTTTCTTAGGCGTGGATTTACACGATGAAGTTTCCTGGAGATTTGCTTGCGGGAAGAGTGAGAGGGAGAAGCTGGCAAAGCTTCATGACCTAGCGAAACATAATTCTCCTTTGCTTTGTTCCGTTGTAATGCTTGATTTGTGGGTTATTTGCTTATCGATAACTCGTGTTCTCAGGCGAATTGAAATCGAAGAAACAAACTTCTTCATGTAAATCCGCATGAAGTTTTAAAGATGCTTCAAAACGAAATCAAGAGAACTTCATGAAGCGATCTTCATCGTGTAAACACGGACTTAGTAGGCGAGAGATTTCAATGTATTTCTAAACTACTCGATTAATAAGTCTGAAAAAATTCCACTAAATTTCATGCCTACTAAGAAAACATCATAAAGTTTGCTTCATCGTGTAAATTCCGACTAAGAAAGAATTAGAGAATTCGGCTTAAACTTTTCCTAATGAAGAGAAATAATGCTGGTATTACACTGTACGACGCATGAGACATGATAATCTAGAAGAGCCTTCATGTTGTCTTGTTCTCATTGTGAATAGCTTGTCATTTGACATTGAAAACAAGACAACATGAAGACCCTTCTAGATTATCATGTCTCATGCGTCGATAAGTGTAAACCCAGAAGTTAAAGTCCACACTCTCAATTGTTTTTAGAAAAAGCAAACATTCGGCTACTCCAATTCCGCAAAATTTGATCGAAAACGAAGTCACAAGTAAATTTTAACATTTTGTAAGCTGAGATAGTGTTTCCACTAAAGATGGGCGCTTGTTAAATATTTCGAACACGACACGACTGTAACACGAATGGCGGATTTCGTACACACTACACACACGACTTTTTTAGTAGTGAAAAAAAAATCCGACAAATCGTCTTCAGAATTTCCTTTTTAAGGCCTCATTTCAGATGACACTATGCTTCTTATAAATAACACAGCTTTTTAAAAGCATTCAGCTTTCAGAGCTTTTCAAAAGTGTTCTATTCATATGAAGTATTGAGCCGAAATAAATTTGTATGTCATATGTCATCTAAGTGAGACCAGACCTTAAGACCCAACTATGACCCAACTCTACATCTAATAACTACCTACCTATATTTATTATTTCGATACCAAAAAAAAAACAAATTTAACCTACCTACTTTCTTATTTCGATTTCTTTCCGGCATTATATAAAATCATTGTAAATAATATTAAGGCACCAAGTCAATGAGAGAATAGCAAATACATACAAAAATGTAATTTTTCATGTACAGAAGAAGGTGGCGCAGCAACAACAACAACAACAACAAAATGTAACAACATACACACAAATATTATTTGCCTAAAGGCAATGTAAAAACAGAAATATTTAATTTATAAGATTGCGATTGAGTAATACATTATATATATATATATATATGTATGTATTTAAAAGTATATATACAAAAAGAAAGAACTTTAAATGCTAGTAAATAAATGGAAGAAAATGTTAAAAGAAACAAATTAAATGGAATGGTGACTTTTGGTGTGGTACGGGAATGGCTAACTCGGGGCCCCTCGACCATCTAACAAAGTCTTCAAAAACTATTATATTAAACAATAACAAATATAAATAAAAAAACACACACTTTATACTATATCTAAAAAAAAAAATAAAAAAACATTTGGAACTGTAAATCGTTTAAAAGAAATCATAAATTCTATGAGAATGTAACTTTTGTTTAAAAAAAATAAAAAAATAAAAAAAAAAAAAAAAAAAAAAAAAAAAAAATAAAAAAAAATTATTTAGCGATCAGTTTGAGAACAAACTCATTTTGAAATATTAAGACAAAAATAAAATTTTTGGTAAGAAAATCCAGGAAAAACATTTTTGGAATAAAATAAATTTACTGCAAGGGTATATAAATTATCGGCTTTCCTATATTTTTTTTTCATATATAATGTTTTGAGTCCATTTTTGAACCGCTTTACCGTTCGGACACCGACTTTGAGCAGTAAAAATATGTAACTTCAAGTTACCAACCTTCATAACTATTTTGAATTTATTCCTTACAAACTGGTTCAAACCGGACTTTAGTCTGAAAAATATCTAACTCCATATTGTCAATCCAAACACCAAACTGCTCAATCTTTGGCTTAAATAATATCTGATTTAACTCTCCGAACCACTTTTAAAACTTGTTTTAATCAGGTTCGGAAAACGTTATGATCAAAAAAGTATATTATTCTCCATATTTGTCAACCCACACCCAAAATTTCAGATATTTAGCACTGACCCACTTTTGAACCAGTAAAATGTCAAACTCAATATTTTTAGTCGACATAATTCTAGGATATGGCGTCGAAACCACTTTTAAAACAAGATTTTTTTTCTGATTCGGGACCGGTTTTGATACGCAAGAATAAAAGACTACATATATAACCCAAAACCTAAATTGGGATAGATATAGCTCTGAGCCACTTTTAAACTGGTTTAGTCTGGCTCGGAACCGGTGTTGAAACAGTAATATGTTTAACTCTTTATTAAACACCAACACAACAAATTTCTTTAAATTTATGCCAAAAATTTGGACATGTATTGTTGTATCAATATTTTTATCCCCCATGTTGAGGGTATTATAGTCTGGGTCAGATGTTTCCAACGCAGCCCATAAAATATATATGTATAATCTTAATCAGTATGACAATCAGAGTTGATTTCGCCATGTCGGTCTGTCTCAGTTTTAATGTCATCTGGACAGAACTTATACTCATATGTCGGAACCAGCCGAAGGTCAATAGTATATCTAAGCTAACTTCTTATACATTAGAGCGATCGTAATAAATTGTTTTCTATTTATAACAAAGTTCTGATTGTGTAGAACAGAAACTCCTTAGTTAGGATAACTTAGTAAAGCGTAAGTGTGAATTAATGTTCAAAAACCTACAAAGGATTATGGGTCATTTCAGGGTTTCAGGAATAGTTTTAGTTAAGTTTTAGCCGATATTTTCATGAAATATTTTTCTTCTTATTAAGGATATCCGAATACAATTTTTAGAAAGAATCTCATGATGGGACAATCAATTAATAAGAGAAAAAAATATTATATTAATAAAAATATTTCAAGGTCGTTTTTCTAAAATAAAATTTTTTTGAAGTAAATACAGGTAGGTCATTTACATCGACAATCCAATAACTTTTAAAGAACTCTATAACTTTATCTTTAAGCAAAAAAAAGTCGCAAATGTAACATTTTGATTTTGTATACCCCTTGCAGAGGGTATATTAAAATTGTCACGATGTTTGAAACGCAGTGAAGGAAGCATTTCCGACCACATAAAGTATATATATTCTTGATCAGCATGACGAGCTGAGTTAATTTCCGTTTGTCCGTCTGTCCGTCTGTTTCTATGCTATCTCCTCCCTCAGTTTTGAAGCTATCTTGACCAAACTTTGCAAAAAGTCTTTAAATACAAATACGCTGCACATTTGTCGGAATCGGCCGGATCGGATGACTATATCATAGTTCAGTCATAGGAACGATCGGTCCAAAAAACTAGTTCTAGTGAGAAAAACTTTTTTTGTTTTCCATCGTAGCGTCACCAATCGTGGTATATATAAGTTTTATATGCTTCCACACAATTCTGGAGAAATTTATAAAAATCGGATGACTATTGCATATAGCTGCCATATAAACGGTCGGTCCAAAATTAGTTCTAGTGGGAAAAACTTTTTGTTTTCCATCGTAGCGTCACCAATCATAGTATATATTAATTTTATATGATTCCACACAATTCTGAAAGAATCTATCAAAATCGGATGACTATAGCATATAGCTGCCATATAAAACGATCGGTCAAAAAACTAGTTCTGGTGAGAAAAACTTTTGTTTTCAATCGTAGCATCATCAATCGTGGCATATATTAGTTTTATATACCACCCAAATCTGAAAAATCTGAATCGGATGATTATAGCATATAGCTGCCATAGGAACGATCGGTAAAAAACACCTCAAAGATTAATTCTGAATAATCTCATTAAGACTTTCTTTTGAATGTAAAACTAATTATTATTGTTAACCGGTTTTTGATGATTCGGGTCTCGACCGGTTTGCAGCCCTGATAAAAACATTTCGGAATTTTATTAAAACTTTAGTATAAATCATAAAATATAAAACTCATTTCTATCCCACATCTATATGACAATAACGTAGGTAAAACCCACTATTTAACAACCCAAAAAAACAGGCGGTAATTTTAACGATTCCCGTATCGAGGGGTTTGAATTAAGAACTTTTCAGCTGGGTTTAGGGAAAGATGGGAATTTATTTTTGAAGTGAAAGTTTCAAGTAATTTGGTTAAGATTTGGTCGATCCAAGGTATAAAATGAATATATCTTGATCGAACCATCTGGATTTACTACTCTTTTCTTTATTTTTCAATATCGATTTGTTTGTGTAATTTATTTTTCCCCCTTTTCGAAGAACTCTAACGACTGGTTAGCTTAATTCGCGTTGCTTCCTTTCCATATTTCATCTAATGATACCCTCGGCACGGGGTGTGAAAAAGGAAAGCAGCTTTAACCCATTTTCATAAATCAAATGCCATGAAAAATTGTACAAGTACATACATACACACGGCTTGGGCAATTGTCAATTAAGTGGAGGCATGCAACAAGTAACACACAAAACCAACAACAACAATGCCAACAATACTGCGCTTGACCCACTTTTCCTTTTTGCCAACAGCAACATGGCAAACAATTTCCACCAAAGCAGCAGCAGCGGCGGCGGCGGTGGCTGGAAAAAGTTGCAACTTTTCATGCAACATGGTCACAGATACAGACACAGCCACACACAAAGTCAAAGTCGATGCCAGCGTCAGCTTCAGCTTCAGCGCCTGCGCCTGCTTACTCGCTTGTTGCATTCGCTTTATGCGCCAAGTGAAAGTAAAGTGGGACAAATGCAATTATTATTGCATCTAGTAACCGAGTTAGAAGCCACACAGCCAGCGGCTGCCCAAACTGCAGTTGGAAAGTTGCGCTGCCAGCAACAGGCACGGCAGCAACAGCAACAACAGCAACAGCAACAACAACAGCAGCAACAACTTTTACACAATATTTTATTTAATCAAATTGCAAAGAGAAAATTGCCAGCAATTGGCAAAAGCTGCTATGCAATTGGAAAAACTTTCTATTTTTTGTGTGTCGACTGCATTTCCACCGCTCACACACACACACACACACACACACACCGACAGATTTAGCATTAGATATTTGCCAATTGTTTTGCATGCATAAATTAATGAATGTGTCCCAGTTAAGAGAAGCCGCTTTTTATCGCTGGCCATTCAGTTTGACTGACAAATGAAGTTGCTGTTGCTGTCAGAGGAAAGAGAGAGAGAGCAAGCGATTGACAATGCTGCGCTTATTAGATCACTGGGGCACCCAGATCAAGATTTAGCCAAATAAATTGAGAACAGGCAACCCAAAAAAAAAAGAAGAAGTTAATAGAACTCTAGTTAAGTGAACATACAAAGACAGTTAACTGGTTACCAATTACGCGTCATGGTCGGCAAAAGATCTGAAAGTCATTTAGTTTTAATCATAAGATTTATACACTCAGAAAAATGTTACAATTTGCGCTTAATTGAATGAAGTACGAAGACTTCTTTAAAAGATAGAATTAAATTATTTTAACCGAGGTTTTTTGTTTTGAACCATCGAAGGCATTTATATCGCGCCCCTATAAAAACCCCCGCCTACTTTTTTTATAACAAATCAACTTTTGAAAACAAATTCTTACTGGAATTAATATTCTTGCCTATATATATATTGCCTATCTGAGAATTTGAACCGAAAATATTGGCTTCACAATCGGCAGAAAATTTTTTAAGTGAATGCTTCATATTTATTTATCTAATCATTTTTTTTTTAAAATAACGATTATTTTCGGTCCTTGCTCAAAACACGTTGAAAAATCATATCGTTTATCTACTCGATTTTTTCCTTATAATCAGTCAACTTCAAGAGTAACTGCCCTACCAAAGAGGACGCAAATATCTCAGAAAATTCTAACTTTCAATTTATCGTTCAAAATTCAAAATTTTTCAAACGGTTTTTTAAAATAAACAAGAAGGCAAAGCTAACTTCGACTGTGCCGAAGTTTTAATACACTTGCAAGAGTTCAATTCAACTGATTTAACCGGTAGAATATATATAGGATATAGATATCAGATATTTAAAAATTCAAAATCATTGAGAATCTAAATTTGATCGCGTTACCATAAAATATAATCTTTTCTTAGTAAAACACATTTTCCGACCTATCGGTCGTATGGCAGCTATATGCTATAGTCATCCGATTTTGATTCATGTTTGTAGAATTACGTGGAAGCATAGGAAACTAATATATACCAAGATAGAAAACAAATAAGTTTTTCACACTAGAACTAGTTTTTGGACCGACCGTTTCTATGGGAGCTATATGCTATAGTGATCCGATTTTGATAAATTTTTTCCAGAATAATGTGGAAGCATATAAAACTAAATATACTATTACGATGAAAAACAAAGTGCACAGCTGGACGATGTAAAAGCAAAATTAGTATTTTCTAACCAAACTAGAACTAGTTCTTAGACCGATCATTCCTATGGCAGCTATATGATATAGTCATCAGATCCGGCCGGTTCCAACATATTAGTTGCGTGCAGTAAAAAGAAGACTCTGTGCTAAATTTCAGCTTGATAGCTTTAAAACTGAGAGACTAGTTCGCGTAGAAACAGACAGACGGAAGGACAGGCGGAAATGAACTCAGCTCGTCGTCCTGATCGAGAATATATATAGTTTATGGGGTCGGAAATGAATATTTCTATGCGTTACAAACTTTTCAAGTGTATTAAAATTATAGCTTACATTTTCAAATACAAACAATTTTTTTCTTTTTGAAAAATTTACGATAAAATAGAAAAATATCTAAAATTATAGAAATAATAATAAAATATATATGGGTAATTCCATAAAAAAATTTACCACTCGAATTTTTTTGAGGGTTGAGATAATTTTTTTTGCAATCCTTGCTGAAAAGTCTGGGGTACGTATTTTCAGGGTATTCCCGAATTTTTTCCAAAATTTTTTTCCAAATATTCATGGTCAAACATTTTTTTAATGCAGAAAAAATTTTATTAAATTTTAATTGCTTGCTACGAAAAACCAATGCTAAAAAAAATATGAAAAAATCTGTTAAAATTGCACCCAATCTCAAACTTTTTAGTTACTCACACTTTAAAATTATCCCAATTTAATTTGTCAACGAAATCGCGAAATTTGAACAAAAAAATTAATTCTACGAAAAGGTTTTATCTAGGAATGGAGCTGTAAATGGGCACCTCAATAGTTTCGGAGTTGTGCATTTTTTTCTCATTTATTTAAATTATTGGGAACTGCGATTTTTAAGAAGTGTGAATATATTTGAACTATTAAAACAGATAATAGTCTACTAAAAACATATTAACGTTAGCAAAAATCGCAGTTTCCGAAAAGTCACACTCAAATAATACCTCTACTTTTCAAAAAAAAAATTATTTTAACCCAAAAATATCAAGTGAAAATTTTTCGTATATTTCGTATATTTTTCACCTTTATAAATTTTTTTTTAGTTTTTTTTTAAAGATAAACCACCCGCAAAATGCAAAAAAAATCATTATGGCGCATCAACTGAGAATGAAATCTAAACTTCACAAGTACATCGTACTTTGTAGTTGTTCTATAAAAATAAAGTAGTACTTTTTACAAATTTTTATGTAGAATTTTATATATTTTGACTTGGTATGACTTATTTATACCAACTCTTTTTGAATTAAGCTACAGTTGAGGATAAAATAACCCACTGTGCAGCGGTGGGCACCTGAATTAAATGCAAGAGCGCTGCAACTACATCTACAACCACAATAATTTTTAGTATATTTTTTAATAAGCCAAAAATAAAAAACAAATATACACTAAAAATTTCTTGTTATACTCTGACCGAAGGTACACAGAGTATATTGGGTTTGTGCAAATGTATGTGACAGCATGAAGGAATCATCTCCGACCCTATAAACTATATATATTATTGATCAGCATCAACAGCCGAGTCGATAAAGCCATGTCCGTCTGTCTGTCCGTATGAATGACGAGATCTCAGAGATGGTAAGAGCTAGAGGTTTGAAGTGTATGGAACATATAATTCTTATACCTGCAGGCAGATCAAGTTTATTTTTAATTTTTGGCACGCCCCCCTGCCTCCACCCCCCGCAGAAATTCAAAAAAACGTTATAACTCCCACAATTTTGAAGATAGATAGTTTGAACATTCTCCACATATATTCTCCAACTAATTCTTTATCGATCCGCCATAAAGCGTTTTTTGATCAGATGAACGATATAAGACTATAGTAAAAGAAAATTCAAAGCAACAACAACACCGCAGCGATTGCTAAGATTTATAAGAAATAATTTAGAAAATATAGTATTAGAAACTAATTTCTCGTTCTCATTTACCATCATTACTTTCCGAGGGCCCATACAACGTTTTTCAATCAGATGAACGATAACGAAAGAGTTGCCACCCTGTTTTTAAAAAAACCTTAAAATTTAAAGATATTTAACATACAATACAGGTACAGAGTATACTACAGTCGGGCTGACCTGACTTTCTTACATGTTTTTTTAAAGTTAATTGTAAATGAGAAATGAAAATTTAATTTAAAAAATAATTTAGAAAATATAATAGAAACTAATCTCTCGTTCTGTTTACACTTTAAACTTTTAAACACTTTCACACTTTTACATTACAAAAAAGGAAACAGTTAAAGAAACTGTTAGACTATAAAGTAAAGGATACGGAAGACTATGTACTTTAGTTCAACTTTAACCAAAGTCTTCTGGCAAATAATTAGGTAACTGTGTGAGAATTGCTTTTTATTATTTGATGCCTCAAAACCACAAGCTTTACATTTGAATATGTAAGGGACAAACCAAGGTTCATTAAAAAATATTTAATATATTTAACAAGCTGCACTATAATAGAGAATATGTGAAAATCCCATCATCTAGACTTGATTAGCAACTATTTGTCATTTTGTATTTAAGAACTTAATTGAAGATGATGTTACCATTTGGCATGGCATGACTCATGGGAAATGGATGTACAGTTAGTCATCCAGTGACTAATTCAGGTTCTCCTGCTGCCTTTTTTTGTTCCCTACATTCAACTCGTTTGCAGTCAATAAGTACATAAATATGTATACATATATGTATGCTAATAGAGGACAGGACAGGAGTGTGTAAAATATGCAATACTTACATACATATTTAAACATGCATAGGGGTCGGTATTAAACGCCTACCTATTCAGGTTCTCCCTTCTCTTGGCACTAAAAACTATGCCTGAGTGCGCACAGAGCGACACATGGTTATGGTTTTGCCATTTGATTGTCATGACCAACTTTTCACTGCCGCCCGCCCGCCTTTGTGGGCATGGCTAATATGCAACAGCATGCAACAATTGCAGAAACCAAACAAATTGCACGACTAAGCGAAACTGGGGAAAATAGTTAAGTAATTTGTGCAGTGAAAAGCAAAGCCAAAGCGGAGAAATTCATTTTTGTTGCTCATGCTTGGAGCGATTGCAGTTGGCACACATAATGCGCGCCACGTTTCGCGACGATCCACATCCACATCCGTTTGGAGCTGGCCTGGCCCGGCCCGCCGGCCTGCCCGCCTGTTGCAGTTTTGCCGGCATTAGAAAGTTGCAGTCGCAACTGTCATGGGCTGATGCTGATGATGTTGCTTTTCTTTTTTCCCACTCGCCCCAAATTGGGGCTAACAGTATACAGTATGCCAAAAAAAAAAAAAAAATAAAAATGCAGCATTGCAGCAAAATTGTCAGTCATAACTTAAGACGCTTTTGGTCTTTGATAATAACTTATGCATAAAATATGTATGTAGGTCTCTTACTGAAAAACCTAAATTTAGTTAGTTTTGATAGGGTCATGCTCTATCCGGAGTCGAATTAAACCTAAACCTTAGGAGATTATTTAAACTGCCCAAACATGAACTGTATTGATTACCAAATTTTTATAGAAAAGAATTTAATTTGTTTAAAATATACTAAAAATGTATTTTATTAATTTTATAGAAAATTAAATTTAAATTTATTTTAAATATTCGTATATTAAATTAAAATATTTGACTTTATTTATTTTCAATTTAAATAGATTATTTCTTTGAGTGATTGTAGGTCTATTCTTCTTCTTTGATCAAGCATAATAAATTTTAGTATTTACTAAGAATTGCAACTTTTGCTGAATGAAACATAAGAAAAGTCGGTATTTTGGGTTTAACCCGGTTCAGTTTAAAACCGGTTGGCAGTCCTGTTTCAAATTGTTTCAAAACCGATAACTAATACTTTGATAACGGTTTCTCGAACTAACACTTAGATTTTATACCGTCAGTTTGAGGGATTTTAGTCCTGCCTCGAATTTCAAGTATTGAAAATTTTTTGAAATGTTTGAAAAAAATGTGAGAACATTTTATATATTGTAGTAGGCTATTGATGGTACTCAGAAAAAAGGACTGGCAGAATTCTAGGATTTTATACCGTTTTGTACTTAAATTAATTATGAAACACTCTTAAGTACAAAAACGACCGTTAATTTTATATAAGTGAAAACAAACCATACTGAATCAAGCATTTTTCGTACTTACAGTTAGCCGAAAAGTTCTG
This sequence comes from Lordiphosa mommai, assembly GCA_018904225.1. NCBI lineage: Eukaryota > Metazoa > Arthropoda > Insecta > Diptera > Drosophilidae > Lordiphosa > Lordiphosa mommai. The sequence goes on along the minus strand of JAEIFT010000428.1, from coordinate 25,090 downwards.
TAAAACGCATTCTTAATTTAAAAGTACAAAATTCTTAGATTAAGTACGAAATTATCTAAAAATGCCAAGCCAAAAAGTATGCAATGGAAAATGCAAAATATTTCAACTCGAATCTGTCACTAAAATTGCCAATTGGTTCTATCCAGGGATTAATGCCGAAACAAATATCGGTTCCGGTACTGGTTCCGGTACGTACCGAAATTAGAATTTCGGTAAAAGGTTCTATTTCGGTTTTAATATTGTTTCGGTTTTCGGTTCTGATACGGTACCCAGATTTTTGTTTCGGTATACCGGTAATATTTTTTTTAATATTTAAAAATTGAAATTGTTTCATGATATCCAAAGAGTTAACGTACGTGAAAGAATTAAAAAATTGTGTTCTATGGATATGCCACTTAAAAATGTTTTTTTAATAAACCGATCTCTAGCCTTTTTTATTCAACTCAACTAAAAAAATCGACCTAATCGAAAGGAATTCTTTATTCTTTAAACGCCCCAGACAAGCTCGCCTTATATATAAAATCTATCTAAAAAGCAGAAAAATATTACTTAATTAAAAAAAAGATCTCTCACGATTACGATAGATTTGAACCCATACTTAAAGACTACGGTTCAATATAGCCCATAATATGCTGATAAAATTCGCAAAGGGGTATATCAGGTCTAACGTTTCAGGTCAATTAGCTTTATCTTACAGTACTTTTTTCTAAATATTAAAACAATACTTTCTTAAAGAGGAAATAATATTTCTAAAATTGAAGGCGAAATTTGAAAAAAATAAAGTGTTTTTCTATAATTTATGTATAATAACGACGGGGCGGGCTACGAGGGCCCAATCGGCCGCTATGTGTTCATCACTAAATTAGAGGTTATATATTTACCAAAGAAAGGATTTCCGCTTTTTAGAACAATTCTATATCTTGAAAAAAGAATCGATTGTGCACTTTTTTTTAAGTGCGAACTTCTAAAAAGAGAGACTGTTTTTCTGAGTGTATATATTGCTATTTTACCAGTTGAAATATATATTTTAAATAATCATTAAACAGTAAGATAAATAAAAAGTAACCGAAACAGTACCGGTATTAGCGTTTCGGTATGGTTCCGGTTTTTTCGGTTCCTATTATAACGGTTAACGGTTTTCGGCTGTCAATCAAATTTTAATATCGGTTCCGGTTTCGATACCGGTAAGTGCCTTGAAACGGTTTATTTCGGTTAACGGTTTCGGTTCGGTAACTGTATTTTTCCCTGGTTCTATCACTTTACTTATGAAGGGATGGTAGATTTCTGGCCTATATACCTTCTTGGAATTTGATTAGCTCAAGGCATTAAGATCTTTGCAGCCAGATTAGATGCGATATAGAAACATCGTTTCAAACACAAATTGGAAACAGCTTCAGAATTGGATGGGCCTAAACCAAGAACATTTTGTACTTGTTTTTATGTACTCTTATTTGGTTTCAAGAATGTTTTGGGGAAATAATTTTGAACTTATTCAACTTAAAGAAAAATATTTTATTATTTTAAGTACCAAATCTCTAAAGAAAAAATATCTTTTTATTATTTTAAGTACGCAAATTCTTCTAAAGAAAAAATATCTTTTTATTATTTTAAGTACCCAAATTCTTGTTTTAAGAGATAATCGGGATTAAAGACTTTTACGAACTAATAAAATGAATTGCATATCGCGAAAATTGTTGAATACGAAAAATTAGTCTAAATTATTTCTTTTTTATTTGCTTTTGGAATTTTAAAATCGTTGCAAAAACAAATACAAAAAAGTTATGACAATTTAAATAAAGGCATATTTTGAAAAAAATCGAGAAATCAATTTATAGAAAATACCTCGATAAATGATCAATCGTTTTTTTTTTTTGAGGACCAAAATTCATTACATAAAATAGGACTTATGCATTGGGGTGAATTTTCCTAGCATTTCCTATTATAAAAGTGTCAGAAAAAGCGCCACAGCTGCATCTGAATAAAAATTAAGATTTAGTCTTCTTTCATAAACTTGAATAAAAAAGTCATTTTGTGTACGATTTCTTTGCTTGAAGGTTTTTTTTAAAAGAAAATTTACTGTTCTTTACTGCGAAATTAAAAAAAATACATTTTTGTTTATGTAAATACATTTACAAAAATTTTACGTCCGATAAATTTGTAAAATAAACAAAAAACAATTTTTTTTAATACATTTGAGCTCATAGAATTAAAACCGCTCATCCTAGCACATTTTCCTCTGAGTTCGAAATATTTTATCAAGGTTTTATCCGTTTTTAAGAACATTCAAGTCGGAGCAAAAACAATAAAGTTATGAGAGTTAAAGTGGAGGCTCCTTTTAAAAAAGTAAAAAAAAATTAATTATCGATAAATTCTCGATAGCTAGCCGATGGCATTTTTCATGTCGATTTTCGTGCTTAGCGTCCCAAAATAGACTAGAAAAATTTGGGGTTTAAAAAAAATCGACTTACATTTTTTCGGGCAGTGTAATATTAAATTTTAATTAATTTGTTTAGATCTGCAATGGGCACATAGTGGCCCGTTAAGCCCGGCCTGGTATTTCACCCTTTAGATATATTTTTGTCACCGCTGGTTAAATAGAAAAAATATTGGTTGCTTGACATGTTTCAAGTTAAGTTATATATTTTTTAAAATCAAAAAAAAAAGTTTCAAATTACTAAAAAAATTCCGATCTACGCAAATCAAGCCCAAAATATTTAAAAGTAAATCCAGAAATAGCTAGGCAAATCTATTACAATTATAATGCTCCAAATTTCATGAAAATCTATTCAATAATACAGAAGATATTGGCAAAATCTTTAAGAATTGAATAAAACTTAAAAAATAATATTTAATATTTAATTTTTATATCTCAAATTATTGCTAAAAATATTTTGCAAGATTTGTTTCATCCTTCGACTAAAGAACATTTTAGAACAAAGTTAAAACAATTTGTTCATTTTTAAATATTTACTTTATTTTGCAAATATTTCCACATCATTTTGAGCTTAAGAAAGTTCATCTTGAACTTGACAGTTTAACGCACTTTGCGATTCGCACACTTTCCATTCCATATCCCTTGGCATGGACCCAGCAGGCCGGAATGTCCTGTGACCTCGTCGCGTGCTGCTGCTGCCTAGTGCATTCAACTGGCGTCGTCGTCGCGTTAAGTCAATGTACGAAATATCCTATAAAGCCTGTGAGCCTGTGACTGTGCCGAGTTCGTCGGCTCCTGTGTGAGCCTGTCGTAATGCGCAGTTGACCCGACGATGACGACGACCGACGCCGGCCGCTGCCATTGCACTGCCCCCAGCTCCGACACCTGCCGCCCCCCAAACCCAACTTTCCAAACTTCCGTCGACAAACCCAAAAATAAATATAAAAAAAAAAAAAAAGGTTATTATAACAATAAGGAGCAGCAGTAGCGGCCAATGTCTGGACTCACACCGCCGGCTGCCTGGACGAGTCTATTAACCTTTCCCTTTCGCTGAACAGCAAAAGTCGTCGTCGTCGACGTCGTCGTGGCCGAGCCATCTTCCTGCCTGCCTGCTCCTGTTTGGCCTTATGTAAGTTTGCGTAAACCTAATGAAATTTGCTGTCTGCCTTAGCGCGGTTCGGCTGACACGACAGCCTTGGTTATATAAACCTATATACAGGCCGATGTCCTGGCTATATAAAAAATCAAAAGACCAAACTTTTGTAGGGGCCAGAGTACAAGAATGTGAACAAAATAACAGAGCAGCAGCAGACAGACAGAGAGACCATTTGCCAAGGGGAGAGAAACTCACGGCACAGTGTCCTTAATGCTGCAAAAATTAGCAATGAAAAGTTATGAAATAAATTGATTAGTGATTAGGGATCAATTAGGGATGCATGTGATAATCTATTAAAATTAATCAAATCATACTTTTTAATATTTTAAATATAAATGACCAAAACGGCGGCGAAAAAATTAAAGATTAGTTGAAATCGGTGATAAAAAAAAGTTGAAGGACGATTTAATATTTTTGAAAAAAATTTTATTTTTTGTTATTATGGGAAAACAAATTCATTAAAATCTTTATGACTTAAAAATATTTTTACTAAGCTTGTTTTTATTCAATTTCGTCATAAAGCAATGAAAGATCAAAATTTTCATGTTGAACAGAAAAATGTCCCGTGCGACATGTCCCGTGCGAAAGTTCTTAAAATTGAATTTAAAAAAAAGTATAAGGATTTTTTGGGTTAAATCAAAATCATTTTTAAGTGAGATCAATAAACAACATTCTAAAATTTAATACAGTGAAATATTGCCTCAGTTTGCCTTGGTTTTTTGCATTTATCTTAAATAGTAAAAATTGCTCAAAATCAACCTTAGCACCATTTATAGGGCTTCTGACAAAAGATTATAAATCCGTTTTATTTCGACTATTTTTTTCTCTCTCACTCTATGCTCTTCTCTGCACCTTATATGAAGCACTATTGGTACAGCTACTAGCACTAGAGCTGAATATGTCAATATCCATTTAAAACACTGATTTGGAGCTGTCTCTCCTGCGTCTGGCTTTCACCATTCGAATGTACACATTCTTCCCGCTCTTTAGCAGCGGCAGGCAACATTTCTTCAGTTAGTTATATATATAGTAGTATACCTAGTAAATATATACCCACTCTGATTATGCCCAACAGATATTCATTTGCCTGCAATTGATCTGTGACTTATTGTGTGGAAAGGTACTTATTATTTTTAACTAGGTAAGGCACAACGTAAATGCCTAAAACTATACCTAGGCAAGGTAAAGGTAACTGGATTTTTCAGTATCTTGGTATAGGTACTCAAATGGTATTTTTGTAAAAGGCCCTTTAAAGCATTATTTATAGTTTGTTTCCCAGTAATCAAATCGGAAATTCTTATGGTCAGTATTAGAAGAATATATGTCGCAACACTCTTTAGGCCTACAATGTTAATTTAAGCAACATACATTTAGGTAATATACCTCTTCTTAATATCCAGCCTTATTGGCCTTAACGTGTCTCGTTCAACTCGTTACTGGATCATCTAAAATAAAAAACTGATATGCATTTTAAAGGTGATGTATTTCTCGAGGTAATCAGGAAGAGTTTTTTTTCTATTTTTGGAGCACTTTCAAGTGAAAAACCGCGACTTTAGCTCAAAAAAAAAGCGTAAGTTGAAGTCGGCACTGCTCGACTTCGATATACCCGTTACCAGGGTATATTTAAAAATATTTTATTAGATTACAACATGCCCAAATTGTGGGAATAATTTTTTTCCAAATTGCGGGGTCGGCAACTCTACTAATTCTCATCTGATCGGGAAGTGATGTATGGCGGATCGATAGGTAATGATGATTAAAATATATGTCTAGAAGGTTCGAACAATCCATATTCAAAATAATGGGAGATTTGAGGTCTTTTCCAAATTGCGGGGGTGGCAACTCTACTATCGTTTATATGATCAGAAAATGATGTATGACTGATCGATAGGTAATGATGATTAAAATAAATGTCTAGTTCGGACAATCTATCTTCAAAATTGTGGGAGATGTGAGGTTTTTTACATATCGTTAATCTGTTCGGAAAATTATGTATGACGGATCGATAAGTAATAATGATTAAAATATATGTCTAGAAGGTTCGGACAATCTATCTTCAATATTGTGGGAGATGTGAGGTTTTTTTCATATTGCGGGGGTGGCAACTCTGCTATCGTTCATCTGATTGAAAAATGATGTACGGCGGATCGATAGGTAATAATGAACATAATATTTGTCTAGAAGGTCCGAACAATCTATTTTCAAAATTGTGGGAGATATTAGGTTTTTCATATTGGGGGGGGCGGGAGGGGGCGTGGCAAAAATTTGAAACAAACTTAATCTGCGTGCAGACAAACAAATCTACACTGAAAAAATGGTAGCTCTAGCTCTTATAGTCTCTGAGATCTAGGTGTTCATACAGACGGACGGACGGACGGACAGACGGACATGTCTATATCAAATCGGCTGTTGATGCTGATCAAGAATATATATACTTTATGGGGTCGGAGATGCTTCCTTCTGCCTGTTACATACATTTGCACGAACTTAGTATACCCTTTTTACTCTACGAGTAACGGGTATAAAAATCACGGTTAATTTGTTATAAAAAAATATAAATAATTGAAACGATATCTCAGCCAGTTTTACTTTTATTGCTTTCAAATTTTCACAGAATATTCTTAAGATATTCAATTCCGATTGATCGAATTTGGAAACCTTTACTTCTTACGAATAGAAATATGTTTTGATTGACCCGCTCCTCTGAAGTTCAGTAGAATTTGGCATTCTTTATAAAATCTACATATTTTGTCCATAAGCTTTTTGTTGGTATGACTGAGAGCAATATTCTCATTAAAATTGAAGTACATAGTCCCATAATTTTTGAGAAGGTATATAAAAATCGAACCTAGGTATTGTATCTATGTATTTACCTAGTTACTTCCTAACACTGGACATAATAGGACTCAACTTTTTGTATTTGTTATTGGAAAACTTGGGTACATACATATCACATTTTTGTCATAATGGAGGTGACAACATTGGCTCTTCTAGTTGTGGCCTTTGGATCCAAACTGCTGCTGGGATTAATCAATTAAGGGGGGCGAGTTATGTCCAAGTTGCAATAATTATGGTTTTCACCAAAAGATTACAAGCTGTGCCAGAACTTAAACATAAAGATTTGCGTTTTTATTTTTAATGAAATTATGACTTAAGTCCCAGCTGGGACATAGTAAGCATTTCATTATATCTCAATGATTTTTATATATTAAATAGACTTTAAAAAAAAATTGTAAACAAAATCTTAGTAAACGAACAAACTCCAATCTTTTTTTACAAATATTTCTCTTGATGCTGACATTGCCGTTCACTCGTATGAGGTGATGTTTTAATTGCAGTTAAACTGGATTTTCCGGAACTATCTTTCATGTAGCTAATACAAATTATATAGAGTTTTTCTAACAGGCCTGTTCTGGTTTTCATTAAAGTGAATTCGGATGTTCTTATAAACGAACAAGGTAATTGGTATCAAACCTTAAATTGTGAATTTTTTTTAATGCCACAAACTCGATGATTCACTCAATCAATTTTACACAACAACAGGCATGGCACCACATTCGAATTCGACAAATTTTGTCGAAAAGTGGAAAAGCGGAACAATCCTGTAAGTCTTTCTAAGCTATGGAGATTTTTAAGTCTTTGTTAGTTGTTCATATGTTCCGGCTGCCCCAAAATGTGTGCTATACAAAAGGCAGTTCCCTATGCCATAGAAAAGATTTTACCCTAGATGTATGCAATATAAATTTTAGTTCGTTATTCCTTAGAACACCCAAAAAGTAGGCAACATATATTAAAATGCATTATTCTAACGCAAATGGATAACAGAAAATGTGCAATAAAAAATGGAAATAAACTGTTTTTGGACAAAAATTCATTAAACCTATAAATATGTATTTTAATTTGTCTGTCAATATAGGCAAATTCTAAATTGCTTTAATATAATCGGTAAAATCTTTTGGTGAAGAAAGTGCGTTCAAATGCTACATCTTTTGCAAACAAATTTGAAATGGCAGGTCCTGCTGAATGACGAAACGAGGGGTTACAAAACAGTTTTAAAAATATAATCAATAAATTAACACACATTTTCGCGGTTTCAAAGAATTCGGAAGAATTATTTGCATTGCTCATTATGAACGTGTGAGCTAAGCAACTATTTTTTTTAAAAAAAAACATGAAAAAACGGCCTAATCAGGGACCGTAACGGTGATAAGTTATAACTATAAAAATCAATTGTAGTTTAAATTATTTTAAAGTTAATCATTTAATTTAAAATCAATTGTAATTTTTTCGATTGATTTTTAAAAATATGAATAAAAAATAACGGTTCATTACATATTCCCAAAGTCCATAAAAAAACAAATATATTCTATATGAATATTTTTATGTATGTGTAGGACATCACATCACCTTCCCAATGATTTTTTAGTTTTAAATTTAGCCCATATTCGTTATTTTCGGTCCCTGGTACTAATTAAGCATTTTGTATATTATACTACGTTTATGCACAAATAAGAAATCATGCTTTTTGCCCTTCAAAGTATGCTATATTTATGTATATAAATAATTAGGGAAAATATTTATTTTTTTCTAGCCTTAACGCTTATTATTTTTGTATACCTTTGAGTGGTCCGACAATCTGGGTGAATGCACATTGTGGATTATGTAAGATGCTGCCATAACTGACTTTAAATTATCTCGTTAAAAAAAAAAAATAATTGATGAAATTAAAGTTTGCATACTTTGATGGGCAAAAAAGCATGATTTTTTATAACCATAAACGTAGTATATGATTCACTTTATCATTCTTGATTTTTATACCCTAGAGTTAAATTATTTTAACGTGAAGGACTTCAAATTTGACCGAGACGGTTCTGCCGCGCTCTCCGTTGTCCGTTTCTCTCCAGAAGCTATCAACCAAACTCAAAAAAGTCTAAATACAAATACGCGAATCGGATCACGGATCGGATTATCTCCAAGACGATCGTCCAAAACTCTAAGAGAAAATTTTTTCCACAGCGTCAAACGGGTTATATTTATATCTTCAAAATGGAAAATTGATCAAAACGGATGACTATACATATAGCATATAAACGGTGAACCAAAAACTAGTTCGTGAGAAAACTTTGTTTCCTCAATATTTGTTTTATATACAAATAGTTGCCATATAAACGATCGGTTCAAAAACAAGTTCTAGTGAGAAAATTTTTTTCCATCGCGGGGTTATATTAGTTTTATTCTTTCACAAATGGAAAATTATCAAAATCAGATATAATAGGCAAGGAACGTGTCAAAAACTAATTCTAAGAGAAAACTTTTTTGTTATCAAAAAAAAAAATAACAAATAAACTTGTACCATTCTTTCAGCTTTCTAACCACTGTGCCACGCGCAGGAATATTGAGACATAGGGCAGTTAGGAAGGAAGAGGTTCCCGTCAAGTGAACGAACTTGCTGCTGTTGTTGTTGCTGCTGCTGTTGGTGTTGGTTTTGGTATTTGTATTGGTAAACTTGCCGCCTGTCCAAGTGTCATTGCACGCAGACGACGCCAAGCTCAGACTTAACCTTGAAAGCGCTTAGCCAGTGACTGGGCAAAGGCAAAAAGGACGAAAGAGAGCGAGTCATATATACACACATACATACATATGTATGTATGTATTCATGTGACTCATAGAAATTGGAATGCATTGAAAATGATCAGCGCACGAAATGAGAACATGTCGGCTGGGTGGGGGGAAAAGGGGGGGGCTGGTGCTGGCATTTCTACTAAACATCAAAACATAGCGCAGCATATCAATTGACTTGGCCAAAATAAAAAGAGAAAGCGGGGCCCCCGTTAAAGAACACGAAACACTAAACACAACGGTAAGATGTTGATGGGGGAACGGGCAAACAGAAATCCAACAAAGAATAAAACTGGGTCGACGCTCATGTTGGCAGTGCCTTGGCAGCAACTTGAACTTGTTGCGGCGGCACAGGGTGACGCGACTGTGGTGGACGGCTTGTGGGTGTAAAGTTTTGAGATGCGCTAGAGGCTTGCTCTCTCGCTCTCTGTCAGTCTCTCTCAGAACATTTCAGTTGGCTTTGCTGTCGGCGTCGCTGTTCAGTTGGCACGCCAACAACAATTTCAGTTTCGATTGGTTTGGCGCAACAGCAACAACAACAACCAATCGAAAAAAGATCAACAAACAAACAAATAAACGGAAAGCTCCTCGAAGATTCTTTCAAAAAAGTGAAAAGTGAAATTTTCGTATTACAAAAACACAAACCAAAGTCGACAGCAGCAGCAGCAGCGGCAGCAGCGCAGCGCCTAAGAATTTCATAACTGCTGCGCCGCGGCCTCTTTTCTTTTTGTTTCTTAATTTCTTTTGTAATTTGTGGCGCAATTAATGAAATTGAAATAAACATTTGTTTGTATGTAAATTCAAAGAGACGCAAATAGACTGCACACATTGACATACATATATGTATCTCGATACATGTGCATATATATATTTGTGCAAATAACCCAATAAACAAGCAAAACAACGCCGGAACAAATGCAAAAATAAAAAGACGCGATCAAAACAAAAAGCCAAAAAATCGGAAAAACAAAAACAAGTAAGCCCAGCCAATAGTCGACACTTTGATACTCAGGAATATACTTTCATATGTATATGTATATTATTACTAAGAAAATATGAATTCACTTGGTTTGTCTGAAAATTTTTAGAAATAAATAAACTATCATATTTTTATACTCTGTACCAAAGAAACAAAGGATATAGCCTTTATCAGCAATAACATGCGAGTCAATATAGCCATGCCGCCTCTGTATAAACACGTCGATCTCAGAAACTATAGAGGATAGGACCATGTGCTTTGAAGTAAGTGTTACCAAAGTTTGTTTTAGATTTGAACAATTTTCACCCCTTTCACCACAAAATCACAAAATACTGTAACACCCACAATTTTTAGGTTAGAAAACATGACCTAAAACATATAACCTAAGGCCTTATTACCATCTATTCTGAAAAGCACAATTTGATCGGTTGAAAAACATGGGAGTTTTAAAAGAAAAATGATTTTTAGCTGCGCCCTTACTTGTTCCATTATTGTTTTTCAACACTGTTTTCGAATCTTGTTTTACAACACTAATTTTCAAACACTGTTTTCCAACACTGTTTTCCAACACTGTTTTCCAACACTGTTTTCCAACACTGTTTTCCAACACTGTTTTCCAACACTCCAACACTGTTTTCCAACACTTTTTCACTTCTCAACATTTTCCAACACTGTTTTCCAACATTTTTCATTATTTCCAACACTGTTTTTTGGTCAACACTGTTTTTATGGAATATAAGAAGTACTGCCTCGGCCGTGCTCAACACCATTTTTTTCCAACACTGTTTTTGTTTTTTCAATACTGTTTTCCAATCTCTATTTCGACACTATCTACTATATTTTTTTTTCCAACACTGTTTTCAACACTGTTTTCGAAAACTATTTTCCAACACTGCATTCAACAGTGATTTTTAACATTGTTTCCAACACTATTTTCCACCATTTTTTTATTATTTCCAACAGAAACCGAGAAACCTGCTCTTATTGGTGTGTTGGTACAATTGTTGTTTTGATAGTTATGGAATCATAACAAATACATGACCTCGAGCCGGCTAGCCTCACTATCCAAAATATTTTTTTTCATATTTTCCGACATTATTTTTACCTTTTTTCGCCCAATACTGTTTCCATACTCTTTTTCAGACACTATTTTATAACACTGTTTTCCAACACTGTTTTCCAACACTGTTTTCCTACCTGTTTTCCAACCTGTTTCCCAAAACTGTTTTCCAACACTTTTTTTCAACCTGTTTTCCAACACTGTTTTCCAACTCTGATTTTGAACTTTGTTTTCCAATACTTTTTTCAACTATATTTATCAACTCTATTTTATAACACTGTTTTTAACATTGTTTTCGAACTCTATTTTCCAACACTGCTTTCAACAGTGTTTTCCAAAATAGTTTCCAACACAGTTTTTAAATTTTTTAAAATTATTTCCAACAGGAACCAATGAACCTGGTATTTTTTGGTCTGTTGGTACACTTCTTGTTTTGACAGTTATGGAATCAAAACAAATACATGACCTCGAGCCGGCTAGTCTCACTATTCAACATATTTTTCCATATTTTCCAACACTATTTTTAACTTTTTTTTCCCCCCAATACTGTTTCCCAACTCTTTTTTAGACACTTTTTTTTAACACTGTTTTTAACACTGTATTTTAAGACTGTTTTCTAACACTGTTTTCTTACACTGCTTTCTAACACTGTTTTCTAACACTCCATTTTTAACACTGATTTTTAACACAGTTTTCTAACATTCCTTTTAACACTGTTTTCTAGCACTTTTCTAGCACTGTTTTCTAACACTGCTTTCTCAAACTTTTTTAACACTGTTTTCTAACACTGTTTTCTAACACTGCTTTATAAAACTGCTTTCTTAAACTTTTTTTAACACTGTTTTAAAACACTGTTTTCTAACTCTGTTTTCAACATTGTTTTCCAACACTGTTTTCCAAGCAATTTCCTGGAGAACCATAGCTTTTCTTTCAGTATATACAGCCATGCTGCCATTTCGCAAAATTGTTGCGATTTGGTCCGCTTGTACTTGCTTTGAGAAAATTCGGAATCGACCTACCTCTTAGATATCATATTATTTTCTGTTAAGGCTTTGTGGGTTCCTTCCTGAAGCTGTGATTAACAGTTCCTGACTTCTAAATTTCACTTAATGTTGTACCTTTAACTAAACTGTAATAAAATTAAACATTTTCTTACAATATTTTGTAATGTTTCTGTTAATAAGTTTGCCTGATACAACAATTTGTAGAAAAAACATCAAGAACAACAGGAAAATGTTTGCTTTATTTCACCTCATCACGATTCAGTTTGTTTCTTTGTTCTACAAATAAATTGAAAATTAAGTCGTATTACCAATTTTCAGGCCATATTCTCTACACGGTATGTCATAACTCAAATGGAGTGTGTGGGTTATGTCTGTATTTGCATATGTACAATGTACATATACATATGTATGTAGGCATGTTGTAGTCTAGTCTCGTGGAGACGTTGCATTCTGGACTTACTCGTTTACAACAACAACAACAAAAAAACGCACTTAACTTCTGACGTTCTCAGTGTGCGTGTAAATATCCGTTATATGCCCCGAGTATCTGTTCAATATTGTGTATGTATGTATGTATGTATGTATATAGATACATAAGTAAAACAAAGGAACAACTTTTCCGTTGCAATGGCCGCCAACGCAACGACGTAGTTGTTGTCAAGTCCAAGTCCGATGACTTCCGTATAAGTGAAATGGCGCGTAATCGGAATCAATTGACTGAACTTGCACTTGCACTTGCATTTGTACTTGTACTTGTAGTTTTTTTTGTTGTACTATTAAATACACCGCTTCACTTTTATCTGAAGCAAGCAAACTTTCAAATTTATGAATGAAACAAGCAAGGTCCCCCCATTAACAACATACACACATACATACATTCACACACTTTTATCACTATCGTCCATCGAATGGCAGGCAAATTTGCAAAAGGGCAATAAGCCAAACGCTACACCGCACGCATGAGTCAGTTCGTTTCAGTTTAGTTTCAGTCAGTGTCAAGATCGGTGGAGAGACAAAAGCTGATAATTTTTGGGTGACGAGCTTCCTCTAGACTGTATTTTAATGGGTATATGTGTTTTATGATCAGTAAGAAATAAATTTATTTCAAGCAAAAATTTTTAAAAGAAAATTATTTTCTCACTTTAAAGCGTTTATACTAGAGCTGTGCCGAATTTAGTGTTGGAAAACGATGTTGGAAAACAATGTTGGGAAACAGTGTAGGAAAACAATGTTGGAAAACAGTGTAGGAAAACAGTGTTGGAAAAACAGCGTCTAATGGAAAGTGTTGGAAAACATTGTTGAAAGCAGTGTTGGAAAACAGTGTTGGAAACAATGCTGATAAACAGAGTTGAAAAATAATGTTGAGAAAACAGTGTTGGAAAAGAGTGTTGGAAACAAATTTATTTTTGTCAGTAAAATCTAAGAATTCCATTTTTGATTCCAGTAGAAAAAACCAACATTTTGCAGCCTAATTGTGTCTACAACCTAATCCATTAAGTGTGAAAAAAAAATTAAGCTAGCCTAGACATTTTGAAGTTAGGTAGGAGCTGAGCTGAATTCTGTACTTAAACAAGGGAAATTTAAGTACAAATGATCTCAAAAGCTGACATAGTTCACAATTTTCAAATCAGAGAACAAAATTTTCATTTCTAGCAGGGCTGCAAACCGGTTATGAACCGAACCGGTTCGAACCAACCGGTCGGAGTAAAGTAATATCATCTAATTTATAATTTGTCTTAATAGCCATTTTTAAGATTTTTGCGGGGCTTTGGATCAAATCGCAAATATTTTGCTGCAATAGTAACGAAAAATTACACAGAGGAAAAAAAACAAGATTTCGTTTGTTGAAACCGTGACCAAAACGTTTCAAAATTCGACAGTGAACGAAAAATCTTGAAACAAGATTTTAAATCTTATTTTTTTCTAGATTGGTCAATCATAAATAGAGATGGATCGCTCTCGACTTTAAGATTAAACCTTGTTTGTTTTTAGATCGATTTTTTTTTCTCTGTGTACCTTTTAAGGCCTATTTAGTCCATTTTTCATTAATATTTGGGCAATTATTTGCGTGTTAATATATAAGAAGAAAAAATAAAATCTTATCTTCAAAAAACGGATATTCTGAATTTTTTCTTATATTTTCAACAAATTGGTTTCTTTTCTATAAAAATTTTGAGAATACTTGGAATGAACCAAGATTCGAACCTTAACCTTTGCACAAAAACCTTGAACCTCTAGTTTCCGAACCTTAACCATTGTTAAATTTTTTTCGAACCCAAGAACCGGACCTTCAAAAAAATAATTTGGGTTTTGCCATCAGTTCAATTTTTGATTATAATGTCGCTTTTAATTGAAATAAAATGCATTCTGTGGCATTATTATAATTCTTACTCTTATGTTTGAAGGATTTAGAATTGATTCAGTCGTATTCCAAGAACCAACAACATAATTGTCTTCATTTAAGAATAAAACGGTATAAATTCAATCACGGACATACTTAAATTAAGAATGGCTTTTTTTCTGAGTGTACGTCATGAGTTCGAACCCCTGAACTGTACCTCTTCCAAAATTTTCTAGGTTTGCAGCCTTTTATAATATATTCCGGAAAATCTACAATCAAGTATTTTGATATTAATAGAATCTCACTTGATACAAGAACTTTATTTAAAAATCTAGTATTTTCGTACTTATGTTTGGCTGTTACAGCCCCCATCGGGGCCAAGCCGAGCTTCTCTCAATCCTGTCTGGTGTTGTTGTTTTAAAAAATTGTCTAAAAAAAAAGGACCAACAGTTTAACGCCGAATCGAACGGCGAAGTTTTCGAGAAGTTTTTTTCTTGGCTACATACTCCACAACTGGCGCCAACAGCTGTAAAGGTGACCTTGTGCGTAAAAGTTTTTAAAGAAAAACTTTTCAATTAGATGTCTCCGCGGTGGCACCAACACACAGCCCCCGGACAGTAGGCACACGCAACCCACTGAGCCACACAAGGCCAGTACTTACCGTACTGAAATCGAGAAAAAAAAATTTTTTTTTTCTATACGCAAGACTTACTATTAAAATAGCCAATATGTGCTTTATCTCTAAGGACATATCATTTTGGCAGATGGGGAAGATCCCTGTCCTCTAGTTGAGGTGACTGTGGGAGCGACTTGGTATACATATGTGCACGAGACAACCGGAAAGTGACCTCAGAGTGCCTAAAGTCTGGTGACGTAATCAATAAAAAGGCAGATTCCCGCGGGTTCCGAAAAAAAATGTGGGATCGGACGAGAGTAAATTTTATTTCCCACTATTAACTTATGCATAAATCATATCAAAAATAAGTTAAACAGATAAATCCACCCAATCTAAATGAATTAATCAAATTATATTATAAAAAGAAACAAAAAGTGCCAACTAATCAAACATTTGTTAGTGCCCTCGTACAAATTGCATTGTACGACGTACGTGTATGACTTGACTCACTGGGATTACTTAATTTAACGTCATTTGGAAGTGTAAATATTACACCATATTACACCGTATATAGAAATGATCTAATAGGCTGTTTCGTTTACAAAAAAAAAAGTAAAAAACTTTTGTTCAGTCTCTTTAAGTAATCATTCATTAGCTGAACTTATCGGTCGCTAGCCTTTATTCAAATCGGGTGTTTAGGGTTCACCCGCATACATACATACATACATACATAAAGGAATGACTTGTTAAATATTAAAACAAAGGCCACATATGTATGCATGCAGTCATATTCATGGACAAATTGGTGGGCACTTATCGACAGTGATAAGCGAAATGCAACCAACTGTTGGCCCTGAGGGGTTGGAGGGGGTTGGGGGGTCGGCGATAAGCTTACATAAAACCAAATCAAACATTCAAAGTTGACTACATGGACAATCTCAAGGTCTTGCGACAGACTCAGACTCCAACAACATGTTGTGTGGGGTCAGGCAAAAAAAATATATATGTATGTATATCCCAATGCCAATAACAACTGTAGGCCCGTCCCGTCACAAAGAACGTTGTTTTTGTTTTTGTTTTTGTTTTTGTGTGTGGGTATCTGTTTTGCAAACACTTTGAGGCCCAGAGAACGAGCCCGATCGACAGTAGGTAGGTTCAAGGCCAAACTGGAAAGGTTCATAATACTCGCAGGAAACAGTCTCACACAGAGAGTAACATTGAGAGAGTAACAGAGAGAAGAGGCTTACTCACCACGCCCACATGCATAAAAGCGAAACTTATTGCCTGCGCCTGTTGCTTATGTAATACAATCCTGACTGGGGGGGCGAGAGTTGATAAAGAAGAATGCCATTTTGCACTGTAAATAAGCCAAGCAACTGCGTGTGTGTGAGTGTGTGTGTGTGACAAAACAGCATTCTAGATTACATAAAGAGGCCTACAACAAGATCAGACTGCAACACACACACACACACACATTGCGTGGCCATTTTGGCAAAGTTCTGAGTTCTGAGCAGAGAGAGAGAGAGGGAGGCAGCAGCGCGCTGGTTGCTTTGTGTTTGTATTTGTGCGGCCACAGAGTTAATGCACTCAAAGAGAAGTTCAAGGCCTTACAAATCAGTCGTTCGTTCGCTTGGCTGCAGCCCCTGTGTCTCTTTCTCTCTCCCTCTCCCTCTCACTCTTGTTTGTGTGGATATTCCAATAAGATCATTTCGGCTGCGGCGCAAAAATAAAAACAACTCGCATTATTGTTGTTGTGTATAAATTAGCACAACGCGTATAAAAATGCGCAGCTGGCGGTGGGGTAAAAACTCAGATGCTGCTGCTTCTTGTTCTATGTAAAAGTATGCAAGAGTAATGTAATTTATGTGGCCGCTCTATAATTACGCATGTGTGTGTTAAGTGTGTGTGTGGTATGTGCTGCTTGCGTGGGGAGCTGGAGCCGGCGATCGTAAAATGCGACGATTGCGCCTGCTCTGTAAACAGTTGAAATATTTATGCATACTTACATTTAAATTGATACATGACTAAGTATGTGAGTGTGTGTGTGTGTGTGAGTGCTGTAAACAAGCCACACACTTACAATAAAATGTGATACGAGATACCAAATGCATTTACATAGTTAAGACTGGTACCTAAAATTTACTAAGCAAGAATTATTGACCCTCAATCATTTGACAGAAATTATTTATTAATCATTCTCATTAAAGACCCATTCTCTGATGACATAAATTTTATTTTCGGCACTTTGCTTCATATTAAAAGCATTCTGATTTCAAAGCTTTACAAAAGTGTTTCTATTCATATGAATAATTTTTATGTCATCTGAGGTTACGAAAAAATAATACTTTTTGCGAAGAGACAGAAATGTATAAATTACAATTTTTTTTAAATGACTGAATTAGAATTTGCGCCAACTTTGACTATTTTATTCAGCACCCCAAAATACAAAAACAATTTTTTTTTCTTTCAATATCGGAGGTAGGACCTTTTGGAAGTTTATCCCCAAACTCTAACTTTCTGATCGTAGCAGCATTCTATCAATCAAAGGTGAAACTCTCCAGTACGGGATACACATTGGTCGGGATCGGCGCAGGACGGGACTTATTCTTGTATTCGATATTTTTCGGGTTCCGATATATTTTTCAATGGTCTGAAAAAAAATAAGCTTAACAATAAGCAAATTTAATGAATTTCGAAACGTAAGAGTTGCCCGCTGGGGTCGGGAATGTAATGTATTTAAATTATTTAGTCAGTATTGGGAGGAGTCGCTAAACTAGACGCGGGGATTCGGTGTGCTGTACATAATACTTTTTCATTAAGGAAATTATCTTTATTTTTTCTTGAAAAGTAATAATTATATGGAAATCATCGTATTTTTATATAATTTGGCATTCCGTTATGACGAAGATTAACGATCTTTTTCATTGTAAATGAAGAAAAAATGTGCGGGGGAACACCCGGGTATGCGCCCAACACGAAGGAACTTCACACGAATTAGCCAACTGAAAAACTGGCCAAAACTATAAATTTTATATTATTTTCTAGGGAAAGCTTTTTTAAACATCTTTAACATAAAAAAATATTTTGCATATTTACTTTTCTCTTTTCGAAGATTGATTATACAAATTTTAATGTAACTTTTAATTTTTTACATCTGTCACTAAGGTGGATTTGAGCATTTTGCTTTGGGAGTAGCTGCACAACCGGATGGTGCAATCTTGCAATGTCGAAAATGGTCCAAGATCATCTCAGAGCTGAATTTCGGGCGCAAATTTTCATTCATTTGAGTTGTCAATTTTTACAAAAAATATTAGCGGCAATATCAATTTTCTATAGGGGGAATTGATACCGGCTCCAATGTAAATGAGCTTTATTTTGGAAAAAATTTCTTAAAGTTTCTTATAGAAAATCAGAAACCTTTTTAAAACAGAATTGGTGTTTCTCCAACCAGTCTTAATTCCTTTGTTATTTTTTCTACAGGATTGTCAAAATTCGTAAAATATTGCAGATTTTTCCGGATATTATCACAAATCCTAGTGACTAAAAATAATTATTTCAAGACATAAATTGAAAAATCTTATATCGTATTATTTTTCAAAACTAACATCGATGTAAAACCAAATTTGAAGTCAATTATAAAACTAATTTTTCGCATATGGAATTTTTCCTTGACCTTTCGGACAAATTTTATACCATCCGGAAAAGTATCATGTCCAATTATAATTTGTTTATATTTGCTAGTAAGTATTTGCAATTTCGAGTTTAAAAAAAAGTACAAAATCGAATGAAAAACATTTAAAATTTTCTAAGACATTACTAAACGTCGTGGGTTTGTACTCGGATTTCATAAACCTGCGAATTGAGAAAATTATCATGTCGTATTATTTTACATACTATGCTTACAAATCTGGAGTTTGAAGTCAATCTTACTTTCGGACGGATTTTAAAATCATTCAATTTCATGTTCTAATTATTTTGCTTTCATTCGTGAAGTCAATCGAATTAATTTCTTGCATTACGTAAAATATTTTCCCGATTTTCGTATCGTTGACGGATTTTTCTATAGAATCGTAGAAAAAATCTTTCTTTTTTAAAATTTCTTTTATTTTACGGAAATCCCTATGAATTTTAGTCAATCAGATGTAAAAAATATTTTTCCCTATTTTACGCTTTCCAAAATTTTTCCAACGAACCGAACCAACCTTAGTTCCCTCTTTCAACACATACTCCGAAAATTTTAATGTTAAATTATATTAAAATATTTTCAAAAATGTTAATTTTATCTACTTACCGTTTAGGAATCGATATAAATTTGATCTGACTAACTTTATTGTTTTTAGATTAATTGTTAAATTGCAAATTATTTTATCTATATGGAGATAATCTAACTCGTGTTTAAGTAAAAATGAATTCATTTTTCAAGTCCGATTTGGCAAGCAAGTAAATATTTTTACTCATACGGGAAAATTCCTTGTATACTTATCGTTCCCATTTTAAAATTATCTGTAAGAACCATATTATATACCGATTACTGTTAAAGTAAGCTTATTTAGGTTTTCTTTCATCTTTTGAACTACAGGAACTAACCAAACCAACTGGAACTCACTTTTTCTATAAATACAATTTTCTAGTTTTGTTTCATCTTTGATTTTTGGGACCAGCCTAAAACACGTCGAACCCAGCAAATTGCAGTTCAGCATTTTTATATGCATATGGAAATTTGTTCCTCCACAAAATGATGTAATTCTACCTTATAATCTAATCACGCTATAATTGTTGTAGTTGTTGTTGTTGTAGCTGACATAGAACACCCTGTGTTGATTTTGTCCATGCCAGTGTTAATTTCGAATGACATCACATATACGTACATATATGCATATGCATTTCCCCATTAGTCAGCAAAAATTTGCCAATTAAGCTTACGAGTGAAAATTCGTAGAACTTGAAGGGGATTGCATTGAGTAAGAAAATAAAAAATAAAAAAAAGTGGATTACGTTAACAATTTATATTATTTGGGATTCTTGTAGCTTTAAAAAAATGCAGCAAGCAGAGGGTGGCTAGAAAAGTTCAAGCACGTTGCAAGCAAAGTTCAAGTCAAACACGTCAGAGTTTGATGGTCAATGTTGTTGTTGCAACTGCGCAAATTGCTTAAAGAGAGAGAGAGCGAGAGCGGGAGAGAGATGACCAATCAACCTACTTGGTGGGGCTGATATTGGGGCCTGTCGTCGGCCTGTGTCGCTGTTGGCGCTCTAAATTTAGCATTTCTCAAGAATTTGTGTTGAGCGCTCGCTCCACTGCCATTTGGCATTTTCTGCTATAAAAGGGATAATACGTTCTTCTGCCTACCCAACTACATGTGCATGTGCATGTGCATATGTGTGTGTGTCTGCTGTTTCTCTTCTTTGTATGCATTTCGTTTTCATTCTTATTCTTCGTTTATTTCGTAATAATCGCAACATCCGCTGCTGCCTGTGTGATCGGAACGGGGACTGGGACTGCGACTGGGACTGAGACTGGGGTTGGGTCGCTCGGCTTCCCTTTCCCCTTCCTCTTCCCCCTGTTTTGGTTACGTGTTCTCTTTCTCTTTGTTGGCAAAACGATCTCTGGCATGACATTCTGGTATACTTTGTGCTTATTCTGTTTCTCCTTTGCTTTTCTTTGTTGTTATCGCCTTTTTTTTTTGCTTGCATTATATAATTGTAATTAAACAACGACATTTTTTATATAACCAACCAGGCGTATACTTTATATATGCAAATGTAAATATATATTAAGTATACGCAGCATTTTATTTTGAATGGAAAATGTAAGATATTAATCAGATTATGGAATATTTTATACATTTAAGTGAAGTCCTGTGGCAAGTTGAATAAAGTTTTGTGTTGGCCTATGTGTGCACAGTGGTCCCAAATATTTAAATAAATATTTTTTGGTAAAAATTTAAAAAAAAAAAATTTTTTCAAAAACTGAAAAAATTTTGCAAGATGCAGCTAATGTTAACCTCTTAACAAAAATTTGTGATTCCTTTCCATTTTCTCGGTTAGGAAGTAACTTTCAGCAGGGAATTTAGAGTTTCCGGAATTGGAAAATACATTTCCATTCATTTCCACCGTAGAACTTGCAAAAGGATTTTCACAAACATCGGCTTAAAGATAAATATTTTCTTTATAATCTCACCCTGCGATTAAAAATTAAGCCATGACTTTAAACCTCCTATTTCCCGAACTTGGAGTGGATTTCCATAATTGGTTAATTATTTTATATTTAATTCGGCCATTCAGATAGTCTTAAAAATAAGGATTGGCCTTGAACCCAGTCAATTTTCCGACCTTTAGGTGAATTTTCCGAAAGGAGAAAATTATTTTTTCATCCATTCGATACCTAGAGTATAATAAAAGCGTACTTTATTCTGATTGGCTTTAAAATTACGCCCCTCCCATTAATCATTTTCCGTATATATAATTTATTTTTTCCATTTATTTTAACACAACCGAATTTTATATAGATCGGCACATAAATAACGTTTGACCATAAATCCACCCTCGTGTATTGACCTTTAGGGTTAAGTTCTCGAAATCTGAAAATTACTTTTCCATCTATTCGGACCATAGATACAGATCGACTGAAAATAACTTTTACCCATCCACGCCACACATTTTAAAGCCCCTGCAGGGGAAACCCACCTACACAATATCACACCTTAGATAATAACAGCTACATTAAACCAAGGTTTTACTTTTAAGTCATCTGTAAAATTAAATCACGAAAATATAAATTATTATTAAAAAAAGTTTTGCTTATTTCAGAAAAAAAACAATTTTAAAGAAAAACAATTTTAAAGAAAATTTTTTTCTAAATTTTAGAAAAGCGTTTCGAAGGTTCAGAAAAAAAGTTTCTTAAAATTAGAAAACATTTCCTAAAATAAGAAAAATCATTTTTCTTGGAACTAGAATATTTTGTTTAATTTTAGAAAATATTTTTCTTAAATTGAGAAACTATTTTTCAAAAACAAAGAAAATGCTTTTCTAGTTTTAAGAAAATATTTTCTAGTTTGAAGAAAACGTATTTCCCCAATTATAAGAAATGCTTTCTAAGTTTTAGAAAGAATTTTTATATTTTTCAGAAAATGTTTCTTGTACTCAGAAAAGACTTTCTATTATTAAGAAAAATCTCGTTTAATTTAAGAATGTTTTTGTCCTGTCGATCAAAAATAGTTTATTCATATAGCACAAATCTTATATTATAATCAATAAAAACTAGATTTTTTTAGAAAATTTTACTGTCATTTTCGAATTTAGGGGCGGACTTGACTCGGACTCCGGACTCTCTTTTTCCAATTATTGGGGGTAGATTTTCTGAAATTTTAAAGTTATGTTTTGTGTATGTGTAGCTTTGAAAATAAGTTTGGAGCTCGGAAACTACATTTTCGTTCATTCAATCCATTTTCCACGCAGGGGTCTGAAGGGGTTTAATTTTCCGGAAGATTGGATTGCAGTCAATGTTTCATTTTCATATAGTTCTTTGATCGGATAATAAACCCATGCATTATATACGGATATAAAGCTTAGATTTGCTCGGATTTAAGCCCCATATGGATATTTGAATTCAATGTCAACCCTCAGCTAAAGTGTGAAAAAATCTGATTAAAAAAATAAAAATAATTTGCGCACTTAAAACCTCAGAATTGACTGTTTAAATGTAAAAGCAAGACGTTAAAAAGTGGTGAAATCGTTGAAGAAGACAAGTAAAGTCTGGGAAATCTGAGAAATCAGCTCTACCTACAATAATTGGTGCGTTTAAGGGGGTCTTCTACCATTGAACACTGTTTTATGAGTGTTATTTAAAAAAATTCTGGAGAGAAAACCATAAGAGCTTTTTCAATTTGGTTTTTTGTTTTGTGTAGTTATTTGATTATATTAAAATAAAAAAAAAAAATGTTTTTGAATTTCGAGGGCTGTTCAACAAGTTATCGGCCTGCCCATTAAGGTCTTAAAAAAAAGGTGTAGAGGTGGTAGCCATGATTCCGACTCCTGTTTTCGGAAATGAAAACGATAAATGAGGTTATGATCAGTATTGATGTAATTCTGCGCCCGTACCTCAAACATATTTTGGTTCAATATTTTTTGTGAAAAACTAATGGGCAATTTGAAAACAAAAAAAAAAATTTTTAATTTTTTAGTAGTTTAGTGTAAAAAATAGTAAAAAATTGTTTTTCCCCTCATTATTGAGGTACGGCCAGAATTACATCAATTTTGATCATAACCTCACTTATTGTTTTAATTTCCGATAACCTAGGTCCCCAGGATAACTAGAATAGGCAAGCCCCGAATTTTTTAAACAGCCCTCGAGTTCCAAAAAATATATATATATATTTTTATAATTAATCAAAACAAAAAAAAAAATTTGAAAAGCTCTAATTATTTTCTCTCCAGATTTTTTTTAATAAACACTCTAAAAACCCTGAGCAAAGGTACACTCAGAAAAAAACATCTGACAGCATTCAAAAATGAAGGGGATCGAATATATACCGTTTTCTACTTTAAATTGCAATTATAATTAGTACTTAGTTGTTCTTTAACTAAGAACAAATGAGTCTTAAATTTAAAATTTACCCAAAATGTTTCTAAAATGAGAACAAAATTCTTAAATCAAGTACGAAATACTTTTATCAAGAATTTCTTATACTCAAACATTCTTGAACGAACGGGACAGATTTTATAGCGATTTGTACTTAAAATATTAATTATGATTCGTTCTTGGGTGTAACTTAAATTAAGTACCAAATCAATCTAATAAGATCGAATCGGAATTGGTTCAAGACCCGGATCTAAGAATAAGGTCTAAAAAACCTTGGAATAGCCCCAAAATGTACTTAATGTATCCCGAAGCGGTCTAAAATCAAGTATTTCGGGATTAAAATTTTAACTTGAACCAAGTATTTTCGAACTTGTATCAAGTATTTTCGTACTTGTATTAAGTATTTAAGCACTTTATCAAGTATTTTCGACGAACATTTTTCGTACTTGTATCAAGTATTTTCGACGGAAATTTTAGTACTTATAAGTATTTAATTACTTGGCGTACTATTGAAACCGTTTTTACTTGATTCAAGTACATAGTTCTGGGTTTTTTTTTTTTGAGTGTAGAAAAGTGTAGACGCCCTTAATGACCTAGTTTATTATTGTAGTTTATTTTATGATGACCTAGTAACTTTAGAACTATAGTTCATTTTTGAACTATTAGTTCATTTAAATGACAAGTTCATTTGAGCTAGTTCATTTGAACTAGTTCACAAATCGTGTCGAGCCAAAAACGACCCAATTCCCATACGATTTGGTTAAACATCATAATTCAATAAAATATCTTTGATGTGGTCTGGATCTACTTTCGATTCTAACCGCTTCTAAATTGTCCGAATGCACTTAATTTCCACCGACAATCATTTCTTTCGTACACAAAAATCCAATTTTCTAATGCCACAGATTTTTCTTGCTAGATTTTTTGTTTTGGTTTGTATCTTAATTGAAGATCGCGCGAAAGTCTAAGTGCAAATAGTTAGAGTTTTCTATTTGGTTGGCAGTAAACACGACGACACTCATAGACGAAAGCAATTTGGAAAGTTGTAACTTGCTCGAATGCATAATTCATTGACTCGGACTCGGACGTACTTCTCTGTACGTATGTACGTACAGTTGACACATTAGAGACCACATAATTGCAAATGATGGGCCCCAAAGAATGAACGAAATTGCGAAAGCCAGAAGAAGAAGTTGTCAACTTGAAAATGAAGCGCAAACTTTTACTCTGGGCCTGGTCATTGACATTTGTGGAGTAAAAAGTATGAATTAGCCGCTTCTATACGAAACTTAATTAAACAATC
>JAEIFT010000427.1:0-230722 GCA_018904225.1 Lordiphosa mommai | reverse complement strand
AAAGTTTCATTTTCGCTCAAAGCAATGCTGGTTTAGTGACTTTCTCAGCTCGCCAATAAATGGTGCCACTTCTGTAACCATTTGGCTAACCAAGCCAAAAAAGAAAATTTGTTGTACGGGAGCTATACGATATACTTATCCGATTTTGATCAAACTCGGCAAAGTTGTGTTAAAGCAGATAATAATCAAGATTAACAAGTATAAAGAGGCTACTTACCATAAAAAATAAAAAAGTTTTTTCCACTAAGACCAATTTACAGACTGATCGGTTGTATGGCAGCTATACGATATAGTTGAACGATTTTAATTAAACTTGGCATAATTATGTGGATGCATATTAAATAAATGAATTTCAAGTTTGATGAGTTAAAGTTAAGTTAAAATATCATAACTTTTGAACCAAATGAGATAATTGAATAATTTGGCAAATGATAGATAATTACTTAACCTTTAAAACTTATGATTGATAAGGGTGCTATGCCTACTAGATGCTTACCTATGGGTTATAAAAGTCAAAATTTGTGGAAAAATTAATTTTTATGTCACAAAAAAAATTATTTTTAACAATTATATATTTTCTTTGTTTTTTTTTTAATGTTTCTATGTCTTAAATTAGTACCGACAAAATTTAAAAAAATAATTCTTTCTTTTTCGAATTTAAAAAAAAATATCATTTTTTAGTTTTTCCAAAATAATTTTTAACTTTTCATAACATAAAGTATCTTTAATAGATTATAATTTTTGAACTAAAACTAGTGGATTCTAACTCTTTTTGTGAGTTCACATGCCGCAGAGATGGGGCCAACATGTTGAAAAGTCCCTCATTTCGCCATTTCTTTTTTACCTCTAGCAAACGAATAGGCAGCGGAAGGCATCTGGAACTTTTTTAATTTAATTACTTAAAAGCATAATCAAAGAACGTGTTTTATAAATATGACAAATTCACATAAAAATATATATATATATTTTATTTTCCTTTAAGGGGGTATTCCACCTTTGAACAGCGTTTTATGAGTGTTTTTTTAAAAAACATTTTGGAGGGAAAACCATAAGAGTTTTTTCAATTTGGTTTTTGTTTTGTGTTATTAATTAATTAAACAGTAAAATAAAAAAAAAATGTTTGGAATTCGAGGGCTGTTCAAAAAGTTATCGGCCTGACAATTAAGGCATCTAAAAAAAAAAAAAGGTGTAGAGGTGGTGGCCATGATTCCGGGACTCCAGGTTATCGGAATTGAAAAACGGTAAATGAGGTTATGATCAGAATTTATGTAATTCTGGCCCGTACCTCAATCATAAAAAAAAAATTTTTTGTCTAAAATTTACAAACATTTAAAAAAAAAATTGGATTTTCGACGTTTTTTTTTGTTGTTTAGTGTACAAAAAATTGGTATCTTCATGATTGAGGTACGGGCCAGAATTACATCAATTCTGCGTCGATTGCAACATGGCTGATCAAAATCGGTTCAGTAGAACTGGTCCAATCATGGCTACCAGGTCAAAAAAACGAGGTTTAGAGAAAAACGAGGTTAAAATTTTTAGCAACGTTGAAAATACTCAAATAACAAGAACATTGCTCCACTAAAACGGATATATCTGCTAAACAATTTCGAATATTTGAAAATGGTTTAAAGAGGATGATTCAAGCTGTAATAATAAGGCAAAACAAAAAAATCGAAAAAAAAAATTTTCAAAGGTAGAAGACCCTTAAAGTTGAAAAATATTGAAAAAAATGAATAGTTTTTAAAAAGCGATTTATTTGGAGAAAATACTCTTAATGAATACATCAATCAGTTGAAAAACAAAATATGACGATTCGTTATCCAGATATTCTACTTGATAGCGGACCAAATTTCCCAAAAAATTGTGTTTTTTTTTTAAAACTAAAAATAGGTCAACTTTGATGAATTGTATTTTCTAAAATAATTTCTATAAGATGGGTTCATTAAAAATGTTGTAGAAGCTCATGAAATTTTTGATTTTGGCAAAAAAAAAATTAAACACATCCAATTCTGTGCATAAAATTTGGATCATATCACAAATTTTTTTGCAAAATCAACGAAACTCCAGCCGCCATAATGAGATATATATTAGGCTTATAATCAGTTTAAATGGCCCGTAGTTAAAAAATCAATTTTTCTTAAAATATACTACATTTTTTATGCTTTTAAAAAATTTTTATTTTTCCAATTCGGATTGCACAATTTTGTATTTTCTCATTTATTTTTTTCAACATTTTTTCTTACCAAATTTTTTCTATTATAGTAATTTATGGTTCCAATTTTAGTTTCCCTTTTTTTTCCAATCGTATAGGGCAATGTGGCGTATGCGCATTGTATGCCCCACAAAGCAGGCAACACATTTTTGAACATGTGGCGTATATTCGTGCCCCAATAAGTAGGCAATGTTTTTTCTTAATGCAAAAAATATATTTTTTTACCGAAAGCATAGATTAAAACCGTAGCGGTAACTGATTTTGCCCATTTATATTTCAGTTACGCAACGACTATGAAAAATCTGTGAGAATTTTCCAAGATATAAAACAAAATAAATATTATGCTCAGGCTAGTTGGTTGGTGGAATTTTAGTTATTTTTTTTGTATTTCACTCTCTTATTGCTTTTTAAATTAAAATTATTGCATAAAAAAAATTTTCGAAAAGAGTGTTCAAGCTATTTAATATTACTTGTTTGTCCCCTCTCCTTGCTTTTCTTTAAGTAAGTGTGCTGTCAAATAAATTGATGGCATAAAAGAGGCAAAAGCGAAGGCCACAGCAGCCGCCGCCGCCGGTTGATTGTTTATGCGCTAGACAATTGCATTCGTCTTGGCTGCCCTCAAGGCAACTACCAGTGTCCTATTGTAAAAGCTCTTCATTGTATTAATAACTCTAAGGTAGTTGAATTTAAAATAATTTCTGGCATTTATTTTCCAGTGCAAAATGGTAGACAATGGCACAAACTTCAGGTTGCTGCTGCTGCTGCTGTTTGGTCTGATGCTTTCAGTGTTTGCATCATTAACAGCCGGAGGATTGGTGGAGGAATGGCAAGGCGTTGAGTGGGAAACACTAGAGCTAACACCGGCACAGCGTATTTTGGCCATGGTGCCCGCATCAGGTAAGCATTTCTCCACTTGATGCAGCAATGCAAGCTGCAATTAACTTTGTTTATCGCGCATACGCACTGTGGGTCGCCAGGGGATTGCGTAATTGGTATTTCGTTTTTCTGACTGCATTTAGTTGAGCTAGTTTTCTGTTTGTGTTTGAAACCCAAAAATACTTACTCAAGTGTCGCTGGCGGAATTTCAGGCACGAAGCTTAGGAGCTGGAAGCGGAAAACTGAGCAGAGAGGGCATAATGGAAAAAGCAGTCAAGAGCAGAACCAGCAGCAGCAGCAACAATGCGGCAGGCAGTGGGCACTGTTCGAGGGGGGATGTTTTGAAGTTTAAGGTATACAAATTTAATAGTCAAAAAATGCTGATAATGGGGTTTTTCTTTGTCCATAAACTACATTTCCACAAAGACCAAAAATGGCGACTAAATTTAAAAATTACCCCAGACTTAATAATTTTTTTTTATTTTTGCACCGAAGAACCCCAAAATTTTGCAATTGGACATGAATAAAAAAAAGGAACTTGACTTTAAAATTTTGAAAATTTTAAAAAATCTACACCCAAAGTTTTCCGATCTTTCTATTGAAAGAAAATTATATTTTTGGAACAAAACTTGCAAATTCGGTTTAGTAAGCAACTCCTTTTTGTTCACTTACTCATGTACCATCCCACACCAACAACTAGCCAGTTTTATCTAGAGCTCACTGTACTCTTATCATTCGCGTGTTGTGCTTGTTTTGTGTGTGTTTTGTTTTTGATTCTGGTTCCGTAGCTGCAGTTGTTGCTGAGCTGATGCTGGCGCGTTCAGACGACAATTGCTGTATCCGCTTGCCGCTGACACCAGATGATGGCTCATGCCCCGTTTTAGATGCTGCTGTTGCTTGGTTTCCGTTTGCAACACAAACGGCTGGCAGCATTTTGATGTCACTGGTGTCATTTGTCACGCTTTGTTGTTGTCAGTTTGTTTGCCGTTGCGTTGTCAGCACACACACACACACACACATATATTTCTTGTGTCTGCTTGAGAGTGCAGCAAGTTTATTCTTGGCATCATTAAGCGGCGACAACCACACTTAACACATATTGTTGCTATACACAGGACACGCTTAAACCACTTGCTAAATGCCAGGCCCGCCATTAAAATGCAAATTTCTAGTGGTCACATGATGCTGGGCAAAATATTTTCCTGCACTGCATTTCAACTTGGCATACATAAACACAACAACAACCAACCAACAGTGGCAACTTTCGCTTTTTCTTTTCCATTTTGCTGGCTGACATTTTGGGTCAGCTGACGCATTTGTTTTGTCCGCTTTTCCGCTTTCCACCAAAAAAATGTGATTTATTGCTGAAAAGCTGCGAAAAGTTTTTGCGGTGCGTTAAACATGGCGTATGATTAACGTCAATGCGTCGTATGCGTAATGCGTGTTTGTGATGGGGGGCGAAAAACTTTTGGGTATGGCAATTGCACTCGACGCGTCAAAAGAAAAACTTGTTCAGAGCAAACGGCACTTGAAATTAGTTCCAGAGCGATATTTAAATCAAAATTTGCATTAAACACTATTTTATTTATTATAATCTGTACAAAGAGTATAATTGGTTTGTGGAAATGCTTGAAATAGCCAAAATGATGCATCTTAGATCCTTTAAGTAAAGTATATATATTTAACAAAAAATATTACACTTCGAAAACTTAGGCAGCCTAGAAAAATTCTTAAGTTGTCCTGTATAAACGTAACGTAATTCCTGAATAAAACACAAGAAATTTTGTGTGAGTGACCCGCGCCAAATGACGAAGCTGAATTATATTTATTTGAAACTAGGTCTCTTTTTATACATTTTTGTTCCCATGCAATGCCTCACATAACCGTGCGGTGAATGGGATTTCTTAGTATTAAACATATGTGTCTCTTTTTTAAGGGTTGTGTATGTATCAGATCTTTTGTTTTTTATTGTTATGAGAAAATATTTTGGGTTGGCAAGAAAGGAAAGTCGGATTTTTGAAAGAAATTAAATTGTGATTTAATTATATATATAATGAACATTAATTGATATTTTGTTTTACAAATGTTGATCTGACGGTGCAAGGTCATCACTTCACAATTTAGCTCCAATAATTATTGACGAGTGATCAATGGGGTTTGCAGTCAAGCAGTGTCAGGATTGGTTTCAAAAACTGATTGCTTTTGATACGTTTAAACAATGAATGGCAAATATTGATAAACTTAGTAATGTGAATTTCCTTTAAAAGAAATATCGAGCTTTTTTAAATATGTCGAACGGGACCGTCGGACACATTTGAAGAGAAATAAAGTCAAAATCAAACAGATTTTTGTTTTGCAAGAAGGCTTAGCTTTTAGCTCATAATTAGCCCTATAATAGGTCCTTAGGTTGATTTTGAGCCATCTTTACTTTTCAAAATAATTGCAAAAAAAAAATTCGCACGGGACAAAAACAGAATTGATTTTCGCGATCAACAATTTCAAATTCAAAAGCCGATTTCAGCGAAACCAGAGGCAATATTTCAATGTGTTATATTTAAGAATGTGGTGCAAATTTACACAAAAATTTTTCACATAATAACAAAAATAAAATTTTTAAAAAATATTGAATAGTCCTTTAACTTTTCTCTCCACTATTTGCATCTATCTTTATTTTTTTGCCGCCGTTTTTGCTCATTTAGTTTAAATAATTACAAAATATGATTTTACAAAAAATAAATCATTTATGAAAGAATTATTTTTAAATTTTACAGTTACGATGTCGCACGGGACCAACTTTATATTAAGTCCCAAGATCACAAAACATAATATTTTTTCCAGCAAGGTTTTTTCATTTGAATTGTATAAAGAATCCCTATTTGTACTTAATATTGGATAAGCTTTCTACATGTACTTTCGACGCACTGATAACAAATGTTGTTTTTAAATGTCGCACGGGACAACGAAATATGCGATAATGCAAATCAAAGTTATCATAAAACATAGTGTGTTGAAGAACTTTTAATTTTTTGGTCTCGGTGGACTTTTGGTGGAAATGTCCGTCTGACTGATCTAAGTCTAGCTGTCGAATTTCCTCTATGCTACAAAGCCGTGACAATTTTACTATCTTTATAACGGTATAATAAATTTTCCAACCAGATGTTAAGATCTTGTAATCTTTGCATATTTAAAAAGGATCTTAAAAAGCATGGTCCGTGCCATTAAAGAATGTGACGATTTTTTACACAATTCCGTTTGCTTATGAATTTGAGTTTCCATTGCTCAGTCATCACAATTTGATTAAATTCGCACCAAATAAGAGTCCTCGTATTTAAGAGTTTATAAGGCTTTGTTATAGTTTTGTCAAAAAACTCAGGAAATTAAATAGTGTTTCCATTTCCCAATTACTTACTGCACAAAAAAAACCTTTCTCAAAGTTTTTGTATTTTTTTTTCGTCTCCTGGTTTTTCTTATCATCTCCGCCCCATCAGGACAATTTCTTGAATGTTCAATTGATTGCCAGCTGCCATCAACATAATGTCATTGCGTCCATTGGCTGTTCGTCTTTCTTTTGTTTGGCCATCAAAGTCAGTAACTTGTCTAATGACTGCAATTTGATACGCTTATCAAAGATTCATGTGCTGCGCATTTGCCAATCACCATTCACCTGAAGGCGGAAGGTACGTATGTACGTATACATTGGGATTTTGTCTCTCGACTAGGGTTACACATTTCGGCAATTGCACTTAACTGACAGTAAGTAGCTAGTTAAACTCAAACAAAATGCTTAACGCGCAATCCGAGTACAAAACAAAACAAGCGGTGAAGAGGCTTTGGGCGGCCACTCAAGCACTTGGCCAGACAGAAAGCCAAATTAAATTTTCTTGCTTGAAGCAGACACTTAAAAGCCAAGTTTTTCTTTTCACCAAACTCCACTTGCAGCACGCGCCAATTTTTTGCTCTACCAATTAGCCTTGGCCATAAATTCAGACAACATTTTGGAGCAGCAGCTGGAGCTGGAGCAGGAACTGGACTCCAGTTGGTTGGCCGCAATGGCTAGTGAATTTCAGGTAAGAGCTTTCTTTCTATATCTATATTGAAACACTGTAAAGATAAGGGGCCACACAACATAAATCACGCGCACAGTTTTTGTTGTTGTTGCTTAACTTTTGGCATTTTTAACTTTGCCCCGGATATCTGTCAGAGGCTCTTCGACTTTAGGGTAGGCAATGGCCAGGGAGGGGTTAAAAAGGAGAACATAAAGCTCATGAGCACGTGACCACTTGGTGGGCACGCTTCACTGCCACAGGATTTCATTTACAGCCAACAGGCATGCCAGGCACTAGACAGGAAAATGGTTGAAAACAATCAGACCACAGTTAAAACAGGATTCAGGAACTGAAGGGAATTAGTGGCTCGAAATGAACTGCTACATATTTCACTAAGAAAAAGATTTTCAGTGAAGAGTCTAGAAGGAGGGAAAATAATATTTATAAGCCAAAAATGATAAATAGAAAACGGACATAAGTGGATAAAAGGAGTGTGTATCGTGGAACACACGGTACGAGCGAAGCTCTTTATGAAGAAAATTTAGAATTAAATTAGGAATTCTGGCATGAAAATATATATTTATTATTATTATTTTATATAAAATAGTGTGAAATAGTGTACCTGTACCAGTCCCGTTCACTGATCCCAAATCCCTGATCCTTGATCCCAGATCCCTAATAAATGATCCCAGGCCCCTGATCCCAGATCTCTGATCCCAGACCCCTGATCCCAGATACCTGATCCCAGTTCCCTTATCCCAGATCCTAAATCACAGATCCATCCCAGATCCCTGACCTCAAAAACCAGATCCCTGATCCTTGATCCCAGATCCCTGACCTCAAAAACGAGATCCCTGATCCTTGATCCCATATCCCTGAGCACAAAAACAAGATCCCTGATCCTTGATCCCAGATCCCTAATCAATGATCCCAGGCCCCTGATCCGAGATCTTAGATCCCTTATCCCAGATCCTAGATCACAGATCCGAGATCCATCCCTGATCTCGAATCCCTGATCCCAGATACCTGATCCTAATTCCCTTATCCCAGATCCTAGATCACAGATCCATCCCAGATGCCTGACCCCAAAAACCAGATCCCTGATCCCAGATCCCTAATCAATGATCCCAGATCTCAGATCCCTGACTCCAGACCCCTAATCCCAGATACCTGATCCCAGTTCCCTTATCCCAGACTCTAGATCACAGATCTATCCCAGATACTTGACCCCAAAAACCAGATCCCAGATCCCTTTTCAATGATCCCAGGCCCCTGATCCCAGATCTCAGATCCCTTATCCCAGATCCTAGATCACAGATCCGAGTTCCATCCCTGATCCCAAATCCAAATAAAAACAAGTAAGAAAGTCGGTCAAGCCCGACTGTAATATACTCTGTACCTGTTTGTATATAACAAATAACGTTAAAGTGTGGGGTCACACAAACAGTGCAAGTGCTGCCCATCACGATTACGGGCAGTGCTGCCCAGCGTAATAATTTTATTTGCTTATAACTCGAATATCGTTCATCTGATCTGGAAACGGTGTATGGTGGATCGATAAGAAATGACGATTAAAATATATCCCTAAAAGGTTCAAACAATCTGTCTTTAAAATTGTGAAAGATATTCGATTTTTTTTCAAATTGTGGGGGTGGCAACTCTACCATCGTTCATCTGATCGGAAAACAATGTATGGGGGCTCGATAAGTAATGATGAGTAGAATATATGTCTAGAAGGTTCGAACAACCTTACTCCAAAATTGTGGAAGATATTAAGTTTTTTTCAATTTGCGGGGGGCGTGGCGAAAATCAAAACTAAACTTGATCTGCCTGCAAGTATAAGAAATATATGTTCCGTACATCTCAAACCTCTATCTCTTACCATCTCTGAGATCTCAGCGTTCATACGCACAGACGGACATGTCTATATCGACTCGGCTGTTGATGCTGATCAAGAATATATATACTTTATAGGGTCGGAGATGCTTTGTACCTTCGGTACAGAGTATAAAAAACTGTCGCAAAGAAATCAAAGTCCAAATTTTTCTCGTTTTAGTCCCCCAGTCGAACGTCCGTTAAAGAGCTTCGCTCTAAAAAATGGAAAACAAATAAATTAAGCTAAAATAAATTTACTTTATATTCCTAAAAAGAAACCTCAGCAGAGGTAACATACCGAATTGTTTAAATTTCCCAAACAGTTTCAAATTTCATTGAATTTATTTTAAATTTATTGTTTTAACCATAATCACATTATCCATAAGCTCACAGGCTCACTTTTTCAAAAAAAAAAAAAAAAAACCAAAAGCAATTTTCTAAAGCCTTTCTGTCTGCTTTTAGCCGCTTTGTGCCAAACAACATGCATAGAAAGTTTCTAATTATCGCCGGCATTAGAAGGCGTTGTGTAGCATATTTGAATTTGAATATTTTGCAGTAAGGCCGGCCCTAGGGGTAGGAAGGAGGGGGTGAATGAACTTGGACGAGAGACTTGCTTGCATTTTGCAGACAGCTGCTTTCAATTTTTAGATTGTCGAAAAAATGCAAATTTTATGCAAAACAACATGAAGCAACAATGTCTGCTCTATCTGCTCCGTCTGCTGTGTGCTTGGGTTGTTAGTTTTTATTTTAAGCGCTTAAATATTTCATATTGATAAGCAAAAGCCTGCTGGCTATACCCTGAATCCCTGGCCGACCTTAAACGGCTGAAGGTCTCAAGTTAAGCCATTTGCTTCACACTTGGTTATCTTGCAATTTTGCAAAACTCTTAAGCACCCCCCCCCAAAAAACCGCTGTTCATTAGTTAGCCAAACAATGGCTAAAGTTCTATGCACGGATCTGTATGCAGCAGCTTTTGTTGTTGAGAAAAAAAAAAACGAAGAAAATACTGTACACCAGGGATTACTTTGCTTAATTCAACTGCAAATGAAAACTGTTTGTTCTGTAAATTCAATCTGTTGGCGTCTTGTTGACGTTGTCATTATGTCCTCCTCCTCCCCTGAGCACTCGACAAGTTCATCAAAGCGTAATCTGCACAAAATGGCGTCACTTCCTTAGCCATTGGGTCGGCCCATGACAGCAAAGAAATGGCAGCAGCAGCAGCAGCAACTTGAAGGCTAACTATGCCGGGGCTTTGCCGACTTTAGGGGGCTTCGCCTCCTAAGCGCCGCCATCTAATGGAGTCATAATTCTTCAGCTCGTTAGCAGCAAATACATGCAACGTAAATATATGCTTGCGCCGAAAAGTATGCCAAGCATTTTTCGTACGTTTTACATTTTTGTATTCCCTCACCCTTGCTTTGCCAGCTGGAGTAGGGTATTTGGCAATTTACAATAGGGATTTGCCTGGGCAGTGAATGGCTTGTGGGCTGGAAAATCTATAATCCGTATTTTTACGCATCTCTTGGAAATACTGTTTATCCAGAATCTGTATTTCTATATATTAGTAAAAATAAATGTCTAATTTGGAATTTATTGCAATAATTCGATTTGTGTTTGAATACCACAATATAAGTGAATTATTATTGAAAATGAAACTTGAATCTATCATTGTACAACAGAGACTAATACTACGTTTATGCTTTTAAAAACCTCTTGCTTTTTGCCCCTCAAAGTATGCAAACTTTATTTTTTTTATAAAGAATTATTTTATTATTTAGAATCAGTTAAGGCAGGAATATACATAATCCACATTGTGCATTCACTCACAATACAAAAATAATTAATGTTAAGGCAATAAAAACATTATATTTTTCATAATTATAAAACCTAGCATACTTGAAAGAGCAAAAATCATGATTTTTTATTTGTGCATAAACGTAGTATAAGAAACAATCAAAACAGTTGACTGCTGCTGGGGTATCAAGACTAGAGTTGGGCGCCTAAGTGACACGAACTTGCACGACTCAACACGATGTTTTCGTGTTGCAAAATCTGATTTCGTGCGTGCTTGTGAGAATCATTTTTAAGACCTTAAGTCCCGAATACTGTTCAACATGACAAATCGACTCAACAGAATATAAAATACTTAGAAAATTGCGCTTATAAAGCTACCCTGAAAAAAAATTATTTTAAAACCATGTTTGAAAATGTCTATATCAAGAAGCTTGTAATCTAAAAAAAATCAAGACTGAATTCCTTTAAAATAAGATTTATATTTTTAATTTTTTTTATTGTGACAAAAACTCTTTCCCTATGTTAAATAAAAAAAATAAATCAGTTTTTATAAGCGAGCCTGTTTCCGTTTTCGATCAAATGGTGCGGAATCGGAATTGGTAATTGTTTCCGTGTTCAAAACCCGATTGTGTTATTGGACGAATAACTTCATATTTCCTTTTATTTTCAATGGACTGTCTTGATGGCAAAATTTTTTAACAGATTTTTCTAATCGTTTCTTAAAAATAAGAACCTTTACCAATTCCGATCGATCGAGTTCAGAAACGAGAACAGGCCCGAATATTTATTAACTTCTTCAAAATTAAAAATCTTCTTAAAATTAAATATTGTCAAAATATAAAACTTAAAAAAATATATCGATTTTGGGAGCATAGCGTACTATATTAATAAATTACTTTATGATAAGCAAAATTTCCAAAACAAAAAAAAATTAAATCTGCTTGCCTTATCCGAAATGTAAAATAACTGACGACAGGGTATGATTGCCTATATTTGATGAATTCAAGCATATCTGAAGAGTGCGAGTGAAGTAGTTAATTAAGTTAAATTTATTCTCCAAAGTTTCTCCTTTTAACCTACCGAAAAGTAGTTCCTGAAATATTTAGTTCCGAAATTATATATCGAATAAGCTCAAGTCATCAACAAAATGATTTCCTTAAAAATTTTGGCTTGACAATAATTATTTAGCTTATTTATATTAATAATGTGCTTAATATCAAAATTAGAGATCTACATAAATGTTTAAGTTGTTGAATACTTTAGTTCAAGGAAATTTACAAAAATATTGTTTTATTTGTTGAAGGTCCACAAGGGACATTTTTATCTAAAACTTTTAATTTTCTTGCTTGCAAAATATTTGATTATTATCCAAATCTACCGTGCGCTTTTGAATATATTTTAGAATTTAGGAATGACCACCTCTGGCGGTACCTTAACCAATTGTTCGATTTAAGAGCATGTTTTGTATTGTGTTCCCAATGACCCTGTCCGTATTTTCTGAATTTTGTAGAATTTTATCTTGAATTATTTACATTCCAGTTAAAACTGTTGTTACTGTGAGTTGCTACTACAAAAGTACCTGAGGAACGCGAACCTAGGCTGTGTTTGAAAAACTGGGTATGAGGAGATGCTTAGAGAAGTTTCAAGATTCGGAATATAAGGGTCTAATACCGGGCTAATCAAAAAAATTAGATTTTGTAGTACTGTGTAATCAACATTCTATTAACATATTTATGTAACAAAGGAAGGCACAAAAATTGATGCCGTTAATATCAATATTAGCTTTTTTCATAACATTTTGATAGTTTTTTAATATAAAAATTGTATTGATAACAATATTTGCTCATATCAATATGATATTTATTAGGGTTCAAACTATATCTTTCAATTTTTATAAAATAACAAATTCAACAGCCCATATCGGATTGAGATTTGATCTTTTTTATATATGAAACAAAAAGTAATTGTATCTGTAATTTTCCGGCCAAATCTAACTATTTTATTAGGTCGAAAACTAGAAGCTTTTCAGTTTTGCCGTAGCCAGCATTTTTGGATAATTTTTAAAATTTTATTTGCTCTCTTCTCAGCTGCCCCAAATTGTAGGCAATGTAAATGACAGTTCTCAATACCATATGATCCCTAGAAGTGTGCTATAATTGTTCGCAATTCCTTAGAACACATAGCCCCAATAAGTAGGCAATTTTTAATTAAGTTCATTATTCCCAAGCTCAAATATATATAAACTGTATTTGACCAAAATTTAATTATGCATGAAACCCAAAAATCGGAATTAGAAATTTTTAAATTACTCCAAATATCGGTTATATGCCAAGAATAAACAATTTTAGGAATTTTTTCTGTTAGGTCTAGCTGCAATGCGCAAGGATGTGAGTGTGTTTTATGATCAGCCGTAAATTCAATAAATAAAAATTATTCTGCAAAATTTACTAATGGTCAAGGTTCAGAAATTTAAGGTCCATTTAAGGTAAAAGAAAAGCTAAACTATCTCTCATTTCCTGCTTGAAATGAAATGTTTAAGAACTTGTCTCATTTCACATTAAATTTATTTCCAGAGAGCATCTTGTCGTCTACTGTTTGTAGTTGGATTTTGATCCACCCATTTGTTTGCCATATTCCCTTTGGCATTCTCCCGTTGGCCTTGCTCTGGGTATGTGTGTGTGTGTGTGTGTGTGTGTGTGTGAGCTTCTGTTAAACCTTTTGCCTTTGGGTTATGGTGGGCGTGACGCTGGCTTCACTGACAAGTTGCTTAATTGAAAAGTGTTTTGTTTGCTGCCATGCCCAGGGCCCCAACTGCTGATTTGGCAACTTTAGGTTCAATCAGTTGCTTTTTATTTATGCGCGCGCCTTAAAGTAGACCAGCAACAACGCAAAACAACACATTATTCAAGGATCTTCCGGAGCTTCCTTTTGGTCGTGATTACGCATGACACTGAGGAAGGCAACTTGGCATATTTATCACTGTGCCAGTTTTTATTGCTTCCTCCTGCATCCGCACACATCACACCGAGTCCTCGCTGTTTTGCCATAAATAATTATGTTATTTGAGATTTTCCATTTTTTTTTTAGACTTTTCTCTTTGTTGGTGTTGAAAAATTGTTGCCATAATTATCGTACACATTTTTCAACAGCGACATTTTTCATGACATTCTGTTTCGCTGCTGTGACAGTTTTGGGTGTAATTAAGTCGACAAGGTGCCACGCCCATTGCCACATTAGGCAGCGATAAGTATTTTTTATGTACTTTTAATTAACTTTGAATGTTGATTCGGGGAATATTTTAAGCAGTTGCTCCTCACTGTCCGTCAAGTGTTTGTCTAATTGGCAAAATTTAATTAGCTCCTCACCAAATGGTTTATGTTTGGTGTGAATTTTCATTTTCGGGCTTAAGTTTAAATTTTGGCAAGTGGATTTATACTCCATTGTTTGCAGAGTCTGCTTGGATGGAAAGGCTAAGGTTTACCTTTTGGCTCTGACGACAAACGGAAATGCAACACTTTTAGTCACTGAGGATGCAGTCAGTCAACTTTTACCTGGGCCAGCTGGGGAGGGGCGACTGAAAAGTAATCAAATGGGAATATCAACAAATTTAAACTGGGAGACAATTCTAACGTACGACAAAATTGACCGTTTAACTCTACGCGGTGTTAGACCCATAAATTCTGGAACTTGGGAACTCGAACGCAGTTTATCAATTCCATAAGTGAGTTGTATTAGGCTCACGGTCATAAATATGTGTTGCCATAACCATAAATAACAAACATTCATATAAGCAGGATGTTTATTCAGCTATTTATATCATTTGAATACTCTGCTATCGAATAGAATTCCGTGTCGCTATTGCCATAACTCGTTGTTAATTGTTATGACTATTGATCATTCTTTAGCTCGAGCCTGCTGGATTTCACTAATTATACATTAATATAACCAATAACACATCTTCATATTCTCTGTATATAAAGGAGTTTATTCAGACTGACTGACTGATTTATTCATTGACAATCAACGCACAGCCTAAAGATGAAGAGCTAAAAAACTAAAACTTATACAGTAGTGGGCACAAGGGCGGTATTTTGGTAAATTCCATTACCTAGAGCGCAAAATGCGCGGAGAAGTTATTAAGGGGACAATTTTTTGCTAATCCGATAGTATGTTCTAGACCACTTGACCTTTGAGGTGTTCTCCGACACTCTATTCCAACACTTCCAACACTGTTTTAGATATTGTTATTCAACACTATTTTCCAATATTATTTTCCAAAACTGTTTCAACACTGTTTTGTTTTCGATTTGATGCGATCTATTCGAGTCCTCTTGTTGATTAACAATAACACTATTTTCTTACACTATTTACCAACACAATAACACTATTTCTTCCACTATTTTTCAACATTGTTTTGCAGCACAGTTTCCCAACACTATGTTTTCCAACATTACTTTTCAACATCGTTTTTCAACATTGTTTTCCAACACTATTTTCCAATATTATTTTCCAAAACTGTTTTTTAAAACTGTTTTTCAAGCAATTTTCTGGCCAACCGTGGCATTATTCACGGAATATAAACTCTTTTCTATCAACATCCCATCTAGCATTTAGTGAAATTTTTTATTACATTCAAGTCTTTTCTATTTGATGCGTCCTATTTGAGTCCTCTTGTTGATTAAAAAGAGTTTAAATTCATGTACGATTTTAAGAAAAATCAAAAATGACTCATTTATATGGGTCATTCTTTTTCAAATCAAACAGACTTACAATTTTTTATTTTTGATTTTACTATAAAATGAAAAACAATTCACAGATTGGCAAAAACAAAATTTTGTTGATTTTATAAACAATTTCAAAAATTGGGAAAATTAAAAAAAAACAAACGGAAAAAAGAGTTTATTTAAAAATTTATATCTTAGGCTTTGTTGATCGGACAAATCTCGGTTTGGTTGTTATGAATAGAATTTCGTTGTGGCTATTAAAAATAACACTAGGCAACATGGTCCAGTTTATAGAGAGAATGGTGTTGATTCTAGTTGGTTTTTGTGTGATGCACACGAATGTATTTACCAAAATGATTCTTCACGTCACGATTTTTGGTAATGTGCGCCTTAAATGGGCAAAAAGTGGGAACAATTTGTGGGCAACTTATACGTTTGATTTTACCCGCTTTATTTTATTAGAAATATATATTCTTCAGTTTTAAAATAAATTATCCCAAACAATTCTCCGATTTTTTTCAATGAAGATAGAACATATCGAAAACAAGTAATCGAATCGACTAAATTTTCCCTTGCCCAAAAGTATAATTTAATGAAAACTACTATACGATGTACTGTTTTAGCCAAGCATACTTTTGGACAGCAAAATAAAGTCAGACATTATGTTAATTCTAACACATGCACTTAAAGTGGTATATATTCGTTCAAAAAAATCACAATATTACCTGGGATAATTTATTTTAAATCTAAGGAATAGTACTTTACGATAAAATTAAGGAGATTCAAAACAAAAGGTTAAAAATTTTTATGTATTCAAATATAGGCTAAATAAAAATTTCCGGTGGAGGGAACATTTGCAACAGAGTTTAAGCACCAAAATCTTTGGAATAATACTAACCATTAAAAAACTGAAAAAAGTTAAATATTGTTGCCTTGTAGAATTATTAAAATTTTTATTTATTTCTTAATAATATTTCATAATTATGGCTAAAGATTATGTATAATTTTTCAAAGTGTTAACCTCGATGATTTAGCTTCTAAAAATATCATATTACTGCCCAAAACATGCAGAAGATTATGGTTCTTTTAAACAATATTTTTTAAAATTTCAGTTTTAATACAAAAATAAATTTGTCGTACAATGTGTGTAGTAACAATTTTCTTGAACAATTCTTTAAAATATTCTGGTTATTAATAATTTAAATTAAACTTGTGCCTTATCTTGAAAAGAGATATGAGAATATTTTAATGACAATATATTAATTTATTAAAATAATAAAATTACATTTTGCGTTAATTATGCCCCAACTTTTAGTTAAGCCCAAAACCAAGCTGCTTAAAGTTTCTCAAAATCCTTCAGTCTGCCCTCTTGCTGTAAACATAAACGTGTAAACATTGCTAAACTGCTTTGGCGCTGTTTACTGCAGTTTTCAATTAAGTTGCGGATGCTCTTACCTTGCCATTGCCCGGAGCCCCCTCGACCCTCTGGTTTGCTTCCCTTTTTAATTAGTTGACAAACTTGCACATTTTTTGCACCCTTTTTTTTTAGTGCCTTTTAGTTTCTCCCTTTTATTAATTATATTTTGCTCACTTGTAATTGCTGTTAAATATCGCATAGCTCATATTTCAGCTTTGCACTGGAAATTAATTTCCGTGTGCTTTCAGTTTTGAATTAACACTTATAATAATCATTAAATTGCAGCATATACCAGTTTACGATAGTTTTCCCATGGACTTACAAAACTGGCTAATGGATAGCTATGATTTGAGTGTGACGGATGTTTATCACAGTTGGCAACGCCTGCCACGATCCTCCGGCCTGGGTCAGCGACAACAGATGTGCACGGCGTACGGTCAGTGCTATGATATGGCCCAAATCGGGAACGTGTGCTGTCCATTTTGAGTTCATTGCAAAAGTGTTAATAAAATGCATTTAAAAACAATTGAAAAGGAAATCATAAATTTGTGCACAGCCCCAGGGTGATGGCCAATGGAATCCGGTCAGTTGTCCGCAAGGAGACCATTAACTGTTGTTACTGTGGTTGTCTACGTGGGCAGCACGGAAGCCGATGCTGCTGCCAAATGCAAAAGGAGTGTGTGGGTGTGTGGTT
This sequence comes from Lordiphosa mommai, assembly GCA_018904225.1. NCBI lineage: Eukaryota > Metazoa > Arthropoda > Insecta > Diptera > Drosophilidae > Lordiphosa > Lordiphosa mommai. The sequence continues at coordinate 213,084 of JAEIFT010000427.1, read as the reverse complement.
TAATGCCCTAGATGGAAATGTGAAGGAAATGCTTGACTGGAGTGTGGTTTTGGCACAGGAGGCAGAAGAAGTGTGAACCTAAGAGAAAACTGTCATTAACAGATGATTTTCAGAAGTTATTTTTTATTTAATAATAAAGCATTTAAGAACCGGTAAGACTTTGATAAAGTCATACACAGACAAAAAGTTCATTGACATGTCAGAAAGAAAAATGTAAATAAATCCTATATTACAGTTTCTGTTTCTGCACGCATTTTTTCCAGAATTTTTGGAGAATCACACTGGGTACATTTTAGAGGAACGCGTCGAATTGATGTTAAATGCGATTCACACTAATATCTAACATCTGTCAGTCATAGCTCTCAAAAATGAGTTATATCAAAAATTATACAAACATTTACTTAAATAAAAATTAAAATTGCCAGCAATTGATTTATGTGTGGCGATTAAAAAGCAGCTATGCTGGGTGCCATCTTCCGCAGGACGATTCTTTGGGCTTTTATGGGCTTCTTTTACGACTTCTACTACCCCAGTGTCTACCATGTTTAACTTACCAGCATATCTTGGCTATCAGTTCTTGATCGTGCTGTCACTTATATTATTCATGCAACTAAAAATTATCAGCTTGGTTTCGTGTATCTAATAATTAATAGAAAGGAAGCTACAGTTTAACGCCAATTCCGAACGGCAAAATTGTTTGCGAAGCTTTTTGTTGGCTACATACTTAACAGCTGGATTCAATAGATGGTGAAGGTGACTTTATGTGTAATTAATTTTAAAGAAAATAAAAATATTAGATGTTCCGAGGCGGAATCGAAGCCAAAACCACCGTATTGTCGCATGACTACGTAACAAGTTCCACATGTCGGCCTCCATTCGAGTCGTCGTCAAGTCATTAAATTTTAAAATAACTATGAAAATATTTGACAAGTTTCCTTAGCGCTACAATGGAATAGGAACATTTTGCTTCAAGGTGTAAGATGTTACGCTAAAAACCTGTGAAGCAATAAAACTGAAATAACAAAACAAAACTCAGAACCAAACTGACCGGTTCAAGTCTCAGTTCTTTTCGATTATTTCGGTTCCAAAAATAAAGGTTCTAAATACCGGTTTTCGAAAAATAAATAACGGTTCCGGTTCGATTCGGTTCGAGTTTAATCGGTTCTTTTCGGTATATAGTTCCGGTTCGTGGTCCGGTTTGATACCCTGGTCATAAAATGACAAATGCCAGAAAAAGACAAATGTTTTGTCTTGAAAATGTCAGGAATTTGACTCAAATTGAGGCTTTGTAAACCCTGCCTTAGATGTTGCTCAGAGTCTTGTCTATAACATTATCCCAATGTCTTTGAAACGTTCTAGAACTAACTATCTTTGCATGAACCCTTTCGTGTCCTCTGTTAATATTAAACATATCTTTATCAAGTTATTAGTTTCCATTCTTGGTTTTATTCGCGCGCGTTTTTTAAAGTAAATACGTGAATTTTGCCTCGTCTTTCGATTTGTATATAAGTTTTCACAAAAGTGTTGCCTACTTTGTAGGGCCCACATAGCGCATACGCCACATATTCACAAATACATTACCTAATTTGTGAGGCACGAATTGCGCATACGCCACATTTTCACAAATGTGTTGCTAACTTTGTGATTAATTTTTTTTTTTTTTTATTGCCAACGTCCTTCTTTTTGCAGTATTCAAAAGTCTGCAAGTCGGCTTAGGCAAATCCGATTTTAAGGGGGTCTTCTACCTTTGAAAACTATTTTTTTCCCGATTTTTTTGTTTTGCATTATTATTATAGCTTGGACATTCCCCTTTCATCCTCTTCAAACCATTTTCAAAAATTCGAAATAGTTTAGCAAATATAGCCTTTTAAGGGGAGCAATGTTCTTGCTAAAGAGCGAACAATTTACGTTGCTCAAAACTTAAAGCGCGTTTTTCTCGAAATTTTGACCTGGTAGCCGATTTTGATTACCCGTGTTGCAATCGACGCAGAATTGAAGTAATTCTGGCCCGTACCTCAATCAAGAAAAAAACATTTTTTTAAATTTTTTTTTTACACTAAACTACAAAAAAACAAACTTGAAAAATCTAATTTTTTTTTAATTGCCGCAATTTAAAAAAAAAAAATAGAAAAATATGATAGAGGTACGGGACATAATGACAGAAAATAACCTCATTTACCGATTTCATTTCCGATAACCTGGAGTCCCGGAATCATGGCCACCACCTCTACACCCTTTTGTTTTTAGGCCTTAATTGGCAGGCCGATAACTTGTTGAACTGCCCTCGAGTTTAAACATATTTTTTTTTTATTAATAAATAAAACAAAACAAAAAACCAAATCGAAAAAGCTCTTATAGTTTTCTCTCCAGAACTTAACAAAACAAAAACACTCAAAAAACCATTCGCAAAGGTAGAAGACCCCCTTAAACTAGTACTGAGAGCATTCAAATTTTCCTTCAGCTATTAAAATTCCTATTCCTATCCATACTACAAAGATTTCTCAAGGAATTTGTTCTTGTCTTGTTCTGTTGTTTACAATTTAGAAAGCAAAACAGTATTTAAAAGTAAGTTAGAGAGTTGCCCTATCAATGGATGTATGTCAGCTGATATTTCTTCCAAAAATTAAGTGCTGTTATTTGTTCCTCATGTCGGAAGCAAAAAAAATCAAAGTCACGAAAAATTTACTAAACCTTGTTACCACGTTTATACACACAAATTTTTATCAATTTTTTCCTGAATTTTAGGAGTAGCTTACGGGATGGTAAACAATTACCTACATTGCGTATACGTGATACTGTAAAGCAAAATGCCGCTTGTCGGCTTTTGGTCAAGCCTAAAAGCAGGCAACGTTTTTTTGTTGTGGCACTTAGTCAGCGCCCTGACTTCAGATATGCTTAAAATCTTTTAAGTGCTGATATTTTGCCCATCTAATTGATGTTGATCTAGATGTTTTAATATTAAGGTGGATATTAAGCAAATAAATGTTGCCTACATGAAAATAATAAAACTTTCCCAAGACAGAAATATAAAAAAGTCTACATCAACAAATCTCACAGATCTGTGGGCATTTATTGAACTAATTGGATCTTTTGCTGGGTATTCCCACCTCGACTATGCTCTATACACCATTACTCGTTTTCCGCTTTAAACTTTTTATGCGTGCCTGCAATCAGCGACAGTGAATGTCCGTGTACAGAAATGCGTGCTAAAAAAAAAAACGTTAAAAAAGACGGAAAAAAACGTAGCATCATTGGGGAAAATCAACATGCAACAACAGCGACAACAACAAGTAGTACCACCAAAAAAAATCCCAACCAAATGCCAGATATTTCCATTTTTCTGTCCGTTCTTTTTTACTTTTGCATTTCATGCTCTTTGTTTTTTGCCATTTTGGCTTTTGCCATCGTCGCGCAATTGTTTCGCTGGTAAACAATGTGATTTTCAGCGTGAAATTTCATTCAATCTGCAGATGCACAGGCCAGTAAAGTCGTTCGTTCACAGCTCTTTTGCATTGGTCCATTGGTGGGCAATTTGTGTGCAACTGCAGTCAGTGGGCAAGAGGGGAGGGAGGCTGCAAAAAAAATATGTCGAGCGGTTTAAGGATTTTATGGGTTTTTTATTTAGCTGTTTTTGTTTATCCTTGGATACTTTTCTTTTTTTGTTTTTGAACGAAATTGCTTTTAATTGATCAAATTGTTTAAATATATTTCATGCATATGTGTTTGCAATCGCATTTGTTGTTGCTTCTCGACGATTTTATTGTTTGCAATTCAACTTTCGTTCGCTGCGTTAATTAATTTGCATTTTACTCTGAGTAAGCAAAAGTTTAAATGGGAATTAAGGCAAATGACATTTCAAACTAAATTTAATAATTTATGAATTTTACTTGTTAATTAGTTTATGTGATTTTTATATCCGATTGCACAAATAAATCCCTCATTATCTTACAATTGAATGATTTTTGATATTCAATTACCTCAACGGTTTGTGAAATAAACCTAATAAAAACAGACCAAAATAAATAAATAAATTTGGTTTCCGTTACGCATATTGAGTTCTCCGTTAAAGATAAATTTACTACAAATAACAGACATGGTAAATTTCGAAAAATAGAGGGTTGCTTTTTGCCTTTTTGAATCTTTCGCATAGTCTGCTACTGTTAATAACCAATTTTTTTAAATGGAAAAATTTTAAAATTTTTCCCATTGACAGCGATTAAAAGCACAGCACCTGTGAAAATGAATTTGTGTGTTAACAACCTAAAATTTTTTTTAACGAAACCCAAGAAAAGGATTAATAAATTCTTTCGGACTCTATAATAATTTCAATGACTCGGAATTGGTTTGGTGAAAATAATTTAAGTCCTTGGAATTATATTAGACGATTGTATGCGAGTGAGGTCACCGAGGCTGTAGGCGACTCAACTAAGCAGGTACATCAGGTATACGAATTTTTCTACATAAAAAGGTCATTTATGCCATTCAAATCAGTTCTTTAAACCTCCGAAAAATCAGGAGGGGTTCACTTCGGGGTTAGTCATAATTTCATCAGTTTTTGGGTGCTCATTGCGAACTACTGACTCCACCGAAGTCACCCGCAGTAATGGGAAAGCTGTCACTTGTATTTAAACGCCGCGTCTCTGACAACAAGGCATGATTCCTGTTAACAATCCCACATACTATTAAAAGAATCGCAACAGAAGTTAAAGTATTATCTGTTATTTGAGAAGATATTTTATTGTTAATCCTAGCAATAATCATTCTACATGTTGATTTTGCCAACTTGATTCATTGAATAAATTTGTTTAGTAAAATAATTAGATCACGCATTATTAATGCGTTGCTCTGTCTCTTCCATTTTCATTGCGAGGATATAAATAATTGTTTATTCATGTTTTTGATTCAATAATAATTCAAATAAACAAGCAAGTGCTTGAGTCAGAGTTTGCTATCGATGATTTTTATCGAAATTTCTCGCCTTAACGAGCTAAGAATTTATGCACGCACGGTATGAGAAATTCAATTTCGGCTTAGCAGACATAAATAAATTGGGCCTAAATGGTTGAATTCTTTGTCGGACCTCTGGATTCATGGCAGGCGACCAACAAACGGGTTGTCTTCTTGGCTAACCCTAAATGGCAGCTCGCCACCTGCGTTCATGATCTGTCTTATAGTCATGTAACTTTTTCGCAGCCAGCTGCCGATCTGTTTTTTTCAGTGTTTGGTGCCTTACAAAAATTTGCAAACGGATTAAGTTCTGTAATTCATTTTGTTCATTCAAAAATACACAAATAGATCCCAGAAATTTTCGATCACACTCAAGTCTTTTCGCCTTGAGTTTATGAGTTCTATTTGAGTAAAAAAAAAATCAAGCTCGTGTTAGTTGCATAAAAAAAATATATTTTTATTTACATGTGTGAATTTTTTTTTGCGGGTTGTATAATTTACTTTGTGTTAACTATTCGCGTGTAAAGAAAAATGAGTGTTATTTTACGAGCGCTGAATCAAATCCATATGCAATTTATTTCTTGTTAATACTGACTCTTTAGCTATTAAGAGGGAAAAATATATACACTTTTTTTAATTTAGATTTTGAAATTGGAATTCCATTCCATCAAATCCATAAACTCTTGTCAAAGTACTTTATAATATTTATGATGAAAAATGGAGTAAAAAAAATTTTTAAATTAATTAATCCGGTTTAGATACGGGTTAAAGGTAATAAAAATAAATTTGCTTCGGTTCAGGTTCAGTTCGGACTTTCCTAAAATATCAGAGATTACGACTACGAACCAGTTTGCAGCCCCGATTCAAATCGATTACATTAAAATAAGGTCGTTATACAATACCTAATATGGTCGGAATGATACCTTTTGTCTGTTTTATATATTTGCAAGAACTAAGAATCGCAAAAATTTTAGGGACTTCATATTCCCATTATGTTTTTTTCGTAAATTGTCGTATATAAAAGGTTAAGCTGGCATTGAAGAATCAGTCTGTTACACCAACCAATTGCCTTCTTGCAATTAAGCAAGAGTCCTAGAATGATTTCACACCTTTACAAATTACTGCCTAATGCTCAGTAATCCACTTTAACAAAAAAACTAACAAAATTTTTGAGTCCAAATTTTGTATGGAGATTTTTGCTTTGGTAGCAATTTTGTTGAAGTGGATACTGAGTGCATTAAGCTCACAACGTTAAATATATATTTTTAAAAGTCTATTATTTCTACATCGACCCTGGTACACTTTAATTTATGCAATATTCACATCTGTCATAATTCTTATAAACCAAATAAAATAAATAAACGGTTGATATATGTATGCACAAAAATAAACACAAATCCGTCTGAAAAATTTGCAAAAAATAAAAATAATTTAAAACGACCACAAAAAAATTATTTTTAGCTGCAGGCTGAAATGGTAACTAAGTAAGTAATCTATCTGCCCACCTGTAATGGCAATCTGTCTGAGTATCACGCCCGGCCGCCCATAACCATACCATAATCCACGTATATATGTATATACACCTATATGTAATGCATGTGAACGATATTGCTTCACTCAACTGTCACAGGGCATTAAATAATATTTTGCGCTCAAAGCGCACCAGGGAATGGCAATGAGAATGGGGCAAACGGGAGCGGCCATGTAAGGTAAAGTGACATTTTCTGACTGCATGCCGGCAGACACAAAAAAAAGGATGTATGAAATTTGGTCAAGCTCGACTGGCACTTACCCTGTATTTGGCAAAGTTTTTATACACGGGCCTAGACATTTTCTACTATTGTTAGAAGCTTCAACAAATTGGCCTGCAAATACTCGCTCTTTTTTAATGCTATAGTATAAAAATATGAGGTTTTGTTGATGCTGATCAAGAATATAATTAGGCGGGTCGATTGTATGGGGCAAAAAGAAAAGGCGTTAGGATTCTATGGACACGACATGCCCGAAACCATAGGTCAAAAAAACTACGCGTCCCTAGGTTTATAAATAACAGGCGGGTGTCCAGCGCGGTTATGGTTGCCCAGATCAAAACGGCCGGCGGTGGGTCAAGATGAACCTTCTGGCCCTACTGGCTTACGCTTGTGGAGTCATACGACAGATTACATATCGGAAAATAATTATAAAGAGTAGAATTGGACTTTAGTCGACAATCGATTAGTAATATTTAAAAAAAAATTATAGAGTATGGTTTTTGATTTGTATTTTAACATCCTTACTTGCTTATCAATATAAATTTTGTTCATTTATATGACTATGGCCAAGTTTGGCCGTGCTAAAAATTTTAAAATAGGGAGGACAGATTTATACAAAATTTTTATAGGAAATATAAAAAGGCTACTTGATTTCATTAGTTATTAGGTCGGTTTAGTTTTACAAACTATTTGAACAAGTAGCCTTTAACAGTTCTATACAAATTTTGTATTAACTGTTATCTCCATAAATTTTAATATTTGCTTGGCTTAAACAGGCCAAAACTTGGCCAAACTAAGCTGATTTAAATGCAAAAAAATTTACCCTTAAATTTTTAAAATATTCTTAAACGTGAATAGTCTTTTTTAGGTGAATTCGACCTACGTTATTTCCATTGATAGTAACGTCATAGAAGTAGAAATAAGAAGGGTGTTGCAAATTAATTTTGGCTGGAATGTGGTTTACCTAAGTTAGTTTTTTTGAATTTTTAGAATTGTATAGATTTGATTCTTTTTGATTATAAAAAATTAAAAAAGTAATTGTAGTTATTTCGATTACAAGGAACAATTATTAAAAGGAATTGTAATGGTAATGCAATTGTTAATTACCCAAAAAATTGTAATGGTATTGGTAATTTAGATTTAGACTGTTACATACATTTGCACAAACTAATAAAACCTTTGGTACGGGGTATAAAAACCAGCCGCAGCCTCATGGCAGCTGAACAAACCGAACGACCGAGGCACCGAAAGTCAGACAGACACATAGATGTCATGTGCAAAATTATGCAACATGCAACGTATTTAATTTTTTAAGTAAACCAAATTTCAGCCTTTCCTCCCATCCAGCCAAGAGTTTAGCATTGAAAATGTGCATAAATCGTGGCATATATATGACAGCCAAAAAAGGAGGGTTAGGTCATATGAAATGGAGAAAGCTTTTGTTGCATAATGCAACCTAGACCTAGGACATTATTTAGTGAACACATCTGAAGTCAAACCATGGCATCTATATATGTATCATCTTAGATATAAATAGTTAGATATTGCTTGAAATTCATTCTCCAAAACAAAGCCCGCCTTTCGCCTGTCACATTTGGCTAAACAATAGCCTGGCCAATTTTCCATTAGAGAAATTTAAGTTGGCTTCTTCGGCTGCTGCTGCTGCTGACATTGTACGTGTCCAAAATGCGGGCATCAATAATTTGAGGTGAGTTTATTATGCAGATAAACAAAATGGCTGGCTTCATCTAGAGAGTAAACTAAGCTGACACAGCATAAAGTTTAGTCCCACACACACACACACACACACACACACAAACCCTTGGGCCATGACCAACAATTGCCAGCAATCATCTAGGCGGTTACCTTATTATGTACAACAACAACAATGAAAGCAACTTTGCCATAAGGGAAGTTATCTGCCCGTAAATACATAATCTTCTACCCTAAGTTCACATTGCAGTTTTCGGTCCACTTTGGTTTTTCCCCCAAAGATTTCCCATCCAGCGCCTTCTTGAATACGGATTTATTTTTATTGCCACAGGTCTCCATTTTGGTTGTTGTTGTTGTTTTTTTTGTGGGTACCGCATTAAGGGTTAAGCAGGTGCTTTATAAACTAAGCAGCCGACCGGGACAGTCAGACGACGCATCTCCATAAGGTAAATAAGGACAAATACGCCACCCTTTTGACTTTTGTTTAGTTTTCGTCGAGTCGGTTGTAAAATTCACACCTTAAAATGTGTCCCCAAAGTGCCATCAAAAGATTTTTTGTCAGTCGTTTTGTTAGTTGGCCAAAGTGTGTGTGTGTTGTCTTTATAATTAGTTAAGCGTTAGGCGCGACCGAAATTAAGTGAGAACATTTTCAGTGCGACTGAAATATTTATTAAGTGTCTGCAAATGGAATGAAAACTTTTTGTGCCTTTGCTCTTTCATATTTGATGAAGTTTGTTGTTGGTTTTTATATGAGTTTTGAAACGTTTAAAGAGGCAGCCAAATTCAAGTTAACAAGTACGAGTCAAACTTTACTGTATCTTAAACAAATACGAAAGGTTTGAAACTATCCTAGGATTCATTTCAAGAATGGCTTCTATATGAATTTCAAATAATCCTGCATCGAAAATTAAGTAAGTATAAAATTACAAAGTCAAAGCGAAAGATCGAAAAGAAACCGAGAGCTAGTTAGATGTTACTTTCTAGGCCACTTCTTTTACCAAATTTTGTTATTCGGGTGTCTCTATCTATTTTAATTAGATTTTTGGGATAACCATGACACTAAAAACCAGAGGTCGTAAAATATATAGCTAAAATCAATCCCGAGAGTTGTTGCAATTATCCTATTTCGAGCTTAGTCTATCTCACCTAAACTAAAAAAATTAGACAAGAATTTCGGATTTTTAAAATACATTCTCAAGTCAGTTCATTCGTCTTTGGATCAACATACTGTTGCCATCGATTTGGTTTGATTTTGATCCGGCTATCTTGTTTTTTTAATGAAATATCTTTAATTTCGGTAAGATTTTTGGGTAGATTGCTAAGTTTACTTTCAAAAAAGCATTCAAACACATATCGATCAGGCGGGATATATTGTGGGCGAAAAAGAAAAATATCGCGGGAACAGTGTTCAGAATGTATTTGGTTATTGGTTTGGAACTGACAGGTCACACTCAAGTACGGACAGCTGTTTGGGTAAACAAAATATAACGTACAATTAAAAAGGCAAAATGGTTTTGGAGAGATCGAGGATATCAAGCCATTTGACAGTCAAAAACTTCGGTTTGTCAGACACACGTCGGACTAAAGAACAAAAAATGGGAGGATCAAATGGTTCACAGAAGCTTGTAAAACCTTGAAACCAATGTATTTTTAACGCTGTATATTTTAATCAAAACCTCACCTCCTGCAGAAGCCACGAAGACCACTTTAACTAAAAAAAACAAAGCTTTTCGACATCATGTCAAACATGTCAAAAGTACATCTACAAATGTCAACTACGCTCACACGATGATTAAAGAGAAAATGCAGCTAGAAATTGTCTGTAAATTGAACGTGTCACATAGCAAACGTGGCTTCACTCTTATCATACACATAACAACAGAACTTTTGTGTGAGTAATTGAAAGCGATTGTAGTTCCCTTTCGATAACAATCACAACAAAACGAATAATTTCGCTGCAGAATGTTGTTGTAGCCAATTGTTGCATTCGATGTTCGGAGACTCTGTTTGCTGGTTATATAAAACAGAACTCTAGTGGGATCAATTAAGAACTGAACTACAGAAACCAAACAGAGAGACTTAACAAACAAATAAAGTCAACCTTATACGATAGAAAGAAGGTAAACCCCGTATTAGTTCGTAACAAATTACCGTATGTTGGTGTTGTTGTTGGTATTACTCCCAGCTTGGTTTCTTGTTTTCATTACACTCTCAATGGATTTGTTTAGCTTGATGAAATCATCGCCCATACATCTATAATTATGTGAGGTGACTTTAATTGATAATTTTATTAACTGATTAAACCAATTAATAGTATTAACTTAATACAAGTCGTAATATGTACTTTTAACCTTCTACATGTTCATGTTTTTAAATCTAGGTCGATGAACAAAAAATGTATGCTGTCTGGTTTGAGGCCGCTTTGGAAATATATTTGCTATTGTCGTCAACGACCCGCATATGATAAAACAGATCCTCGCTTACTTTCCACTTAGCTTAATTAATTTCCTAAGCCTAATCACAATGATACAAACAAGCGGGAACCTGCTAAATCATACGTTAAATCATACTGTTAAATTATACATTATAAACACAAGCAAACAGGCCTTAAAGTAGGCGACATACTTGCGGAAACTAAGTATGTGTACAATTTCTTCTTTAATTGTTATCCGATATTCTTTTTTTTTGTCTAGCACATTTTTTTGTTGTTTGTTGATCCTATTTTCCGTATGCAATCATCTCTTTTGATCTTTATTTTCGCCAATCTTCGTATGAAATCACGCGGTTTTCATATGAAATAATTAAATGTGCAAACTGGGATTAGTGTGAAAAATAAATTTAATTTATGTGGTAAATTTTTATTAAGAAATAAGAAAGCAAATAAAGCGATTTCTTTAAAAAAATTTATTTTCAACACTGTTTTTTTTACATAAGAATGCCATACCTGTCTGAAGAGAGGACTGTGGGAAGCTGGGACCAAAATTGAAGTTATCGCTTCCAGAGTCAATCGACATCGAAATACAATACAATTGCGTACTTCTTAAAAAATCCGGACAAATATGGTAGAGTTAATCCTTTCATGCATTTTTTGTTTCTACACAACATTCCACTTTGAATGCAAATATCTCTTGACTAATGGAATATTTTTTCAAACGAACATGGCCAAAAAAAAACTTAGATCCTGTTACCTTAGTTATGTATTCAGCATTGACTTGAGTACAAAGTTTTTTGCAGTAATTTTTTGATCCGCATTTGCTGCTGCTGGATATTTCGGGAACGTAAAATAATTTCAACTTTTGATCGATCGAATTATTAAATTATCAAGCTAAGCTGAAGTAATTTTTTAAGTTATTGAATTTATGATCCTTTTTAGTATTTTAATTTTAATTTTAGTTATACAAGAAGTAAGCTCTTTTACTCTAGTCGGTAAACTAAGGCAGGTTTTTAAGCCACGCGGAAAACATATTAACTATTAAAAAGCCACAGTTATAAAATTTGTTAAGTATAGTTTATAAGAAACCCTATTATTTAGTTAAATATTTTTGTCAGTAAAGGAACAATGTAATTAATTTGTTATATTTTTTGTTAATGTTATTATTATTTTTGAAGATTTGTCTATGCACATTTACTCAGTTCCCGCAGGTATATTGTCTGTATATGAACTTGAACATACATGAACATGAGAAAAGGGCCCTAAAACTACAATCTATTAGCAATTACTATTTTTTTTGGTTTAAACAATTGTGTTTTAAGTGGCGCTACGTGGCTAAACAGTTATTTTTTTTATCACGCATACGCATTGTTGCCTATTTTCTTATTGTTGTTTTATTTATTCCCCAGGTGTTCCATATTTTCAACATAGTAGCCCTTTTTAAATTTCAAAAGATGACATCGATTGAAAAATACGAAAGATTTGGTTGTGAAAATTTTGATCAGGTGAACGAGTCGTGTGAGTAATTTTTTTCAGAACTTTAAGGCGCTTATTAAAAATTAATATACAATATTTGGGATTTCATAATTAAAAATAACACAAAAAAAAATAACTTTGGGAATTTTAAGAACTTGTTTTAACCCCTTAAAGAATGCCAGTAGAGCATTAAGGGAGCTCATAGCCGCTACTTTAAAGTTATGTATTTCAATACAGTTGCAAATGAGATGTGATAATGATTGCACAACAGTACGTTTGTTACATCTACTGCGGTTGTGACTTTATAAACAATCAACCCTTGCCAGGTGTGATTGGAAGCACTTCTTTCATAATCCACTTTTGGAAGTTTATTAAATTATGAAACTTCAACCCTTCAAGCCTGCTTTTAAGTTTAAGCAATCAAATCTTACCGCAATATCAATGCAAACTGTGTGATCTTAGGCCAAAACAAATACAGATAAGTTAGCACTTACGTGTATAGAGACCACACAAAAAACAAACACACAAACCCCACTCGACATATTGAAATTCATAACTACATACAAAAACCAATTACAATATCAATTTAAAAGGGATTAAAATGCCTGGCCCCAGGGGCTCAACCCTCAAATGTTGTTCAACTTCTGTAGCATAACTGTGTAGCCTACTTTGCGGCTGCAAGATTTGCCGGTTCGCTCGCAACTAACACGTAAATGTAAATTGTAAATTGTATTTGCCATCTTTGGCCCTGGCGAAAGTTTAAATGAAATTCTGAGCTAGCAGATTTTCATAATAAATAACGCACTTACTTGCGGCATAATAAGCCATAACGCTATTGTGCAATATCAAATTCATTGAATTGAGTAAACACTGAATGAGTTTTCAACAAGTGGCTGTGTGTGTGTGTGTGTGTGTATTTTTGCATAATTTATCTTGTTTGCCAACAACGTCCACATGCTGATAACCACAATTTTGCATACAAAAGACCGCAATGTATTTGCCAGTTATTGAGAAGGGCAGTTCCTGGAATTATTGTCTGTGTGTGTGTGTTTGCGTAAGAAGTAATTTTGTTAAGTAAAGATGCAGATAAGTGCAGTCCTTGAACTGCAAATAGTCTTCTCAACAACAAAAGAAAAAGCACAATCTAACAAAAGCAAAATTGAGTAATAGGTAAGTGCATTGGTCAGCAGGGGTTAAACAGCTTGTGAATCAATTTAATTGAAATGCACGACTAAGCAATTTAATTTGCTAAATAGCAAACGAGAAAAATTGTAAGCAGTTTTTGCATACAGTTAGAGGAAAAACACATCAACTCGTCCCCATCTTAACTCATCATGTCCATCAATTGATGGGGCTTAGGTTAGCGAGACACGTATAAATCAGTATCTCGTATCATCATGTCAAGCTAACAGGCAGATTACAGGGGATTTACCTGACCAGCTAAATACAATAAAGACCCACATATATGGTGCGGCGTGTGTTTTAGGAATTGAAATTGCTATTTAATTTCTTCCTAAGTAAATAATGTTATGTTAAGCTTCGATTTGGGCATTTACCAAGGGAAACCCTTGGTTATTTTTGTATTTATTTGTTATCCATGTTGGACAAACCATTATAAGAAAAAATTTGTTTAAGGGGGTATTCTACCTTTGAACAGCGTTTTATAAGTGTTTTTAAAAAAAAAAAAAAATTAATATTGTGAAAAAAAAACTATAAAAGTTTATTAATTTTTTTTGGTTTTGTGTTATATATTAATTAAATTAAAAAATACAAAAAAAAAGTTTAGAATTCGAGGGCTGTTCAAAAAGTTATCAGCCTGCCAATTTAGGTCTAAAAAAAGGTGTAGAGGTGGTAGCCATGATTCCGGGACTCCAGGTTATCGGAATTGAAAACGGTAAATTAGGTTATGAGCAGAATTGATGTAATTCTGGCCCGTACCCTCAATCAAATTTTTAATATTTTTTGAAAAACTGGCGGCCATTCAAAAAAAATTTCGATTTCTCAATTTTGTTTTTTTTTTGGGTTTAGTAAAAAAATGTTTTTCCTTATGATTGCGGTACGAGCCAGAATTACAATAATTCTGTGACGATTGCAACATGGCTGATCAAAATCGGTTTAGTAGAACTGGCCCAATCATGGCTACCAGGTCAAAAAACGTGGTTTCGAGAAAAACGCGGTTAAAGTTTTGAGCAACGTTGAAAATACTCACGTTAGCAAGAACATTGCTTCACTATATATATGGATATATCTGCTTAACTATTTCAAATATTTGAAAATGGTTTAAAGGGCATAAAAGGGGAATGTCCAAGTTATAATAATAAGGCAAAACAAAAAAATGGGAAAAAAAATTTTTCAAATGTAGAAGACCCCCTTAATCCATAAAGTACAATTTAAAATTATTAAAAATCTTCTAGTCATTATTTATATCGGAATGTTCTCAAATTAATTAAATTAATTGATACTTTAAGTATTGTAAAAAATATTTATGTATCTAAGTACATCCTTAAAGCATATATATCAAATATGGATGGACTAATTGCTGGCAACCCATCAAAATCTAGCCCTTGAATTTTTCCGATGTATCTGTATAAACGCATTTACAATTACTGACCAAATGCCTTTACAAGTATCATTTCGATATTCATATTTTACTGACTAAATAATCTATATTATGGATATTTTCGATACTTTTAACAATAATAAAGCGTTTTCTTAAGAATGAACAGATCTTTTGTTGTAATTAAGGTGTCAGTTGAAGCGTATTAAAAACTTAATTCTCTCTGCCATCAAAATCTACTGATCAGCGCCCAAAACCCTAAAATATACAGATAACTCGTATTTTTTATAAGTTTGACAAAGATATGTATTTAATTTTATTTATAAAATCAGAACTTAGAGTGAAAGAAGGCGCTGAAGTTCAAAAGTAAACCTATTAATAAAATATTAAACACAAGCAGTAAATTCCAAAAAGCCTAATAACTTTTTTTTCAAATACTTAATCATAAAACAGAGATTATACAAACACGCGTTGAGTTATGTGCTCATCGCTCATTCGGCATCTTTTGTCGGAAACCACTCATTTTAAGCCAAAGCCAAGTGGTCAGATGGCACCGCGCTTCCTGGTATAATAAGATATGCCAAGTCGGAAAGCGCTAGCAATGCGTTTTTCTCTTCCCCATCCAGTACTTAATAGGGTCACGCTCTAGGCTTAGCGACGGAATATTAAAATAATGCTCTAAAACTCTATTTGCCGGTCCATCTAGTGACTGTTAGTCAGCAAAGTGGGATCCTTTGAAATTTACCTCTAGAGCCGGCGAGTCCCTTGATGATTCCCAAATAAAATATATATATGTATAGGAAATAAAAGATCTTAGTGACCTTTTTCTGATATTTATAAAATGATTGTTGGCTGGCTCGAGGACAAGGTCGACAATAATTCAATAATCTACGAAAAGTCCACAAGAAATTTTGGACATTACACACATGAATGCATGAAAATAACGCCAAAAATATCCCATAAAAATATTCGATATACTATATATCTCTTTAGCAAAATATCCCATATTGTTATATCGTTTTTTCGACAAAAATCTTTATATTCGATATGTTGATACTATTTCCGGCATCCCTAGTAAAGAGTTTAAAAATGGGCAACACTGCGTATGAGTGTTTTGAAATAAACATGAGCGCCCCTATGCGCCAGGTCAAACAACATTTTTTCTAACTTTTTTTATACTTAATGAAAACTAAAAAACTGACCTTTCATAATCCATACTCAGGAGTCCGCTCCTGTGATCCTATGTCTATTAAGATACATTGGGCAATAAGTTACTTCCATGTCAGATAAGCATGAAGAAAGATTTCACCAGGTTGCTTCTCCCCTTAAACATTGGTAAAGTAGTAAAAAGCTTGACTAATGCTTGCTTAATTATGTAGAAATTTAATCAACAAAAGCTGTTAATAATTAATAGAATATTTATAAATACAATACAAAGAGTTTTTGCGTACAGAAAAGTGAGACCAGACATTTTTTCATATAAAAAAGCCGATAAGATGCGATGAAATTGACCTGTTCGAAAATATCAAACCGATATTTCGATCATACAAAAGATATGTTTAAGATCAAGTGGCATTTTTAAATAAAAAAAATATAGGAAATGGCGGCCGCATTATAAGTTATATTATATATTCCCGCTCAGAATTTTAATAATAGTAATAATATTAGCGCCATAGCCGTTTAGAAAGCAAGAAATTTAAACATTTTTGTTAGTTAACAAACATACCTTGTCTGGGGATCGAACCCGGGAACCGCAGTTTACACGAATGGAATGACGTCTCAACCAGTGAGCCACCGGCGCGGGCAACGTCTAAGGGACTATTATATCTACGGTGCCTAAGTTTTCGATATAAGCATTTTGTCTCTTTCCTTTTCTCATTTTATATTATCTTACGATATTAGTACGATTAATTAAATATTATTTATCATCAAAATGATATGAAAAATTGATATTTGATAAAATATGATATTGATCAGCAAGATTAAATTGATATTGACTTTTTTTCTGTGTATGGCAAAATCGCAATCTAAGAATATTTTCATAAGAAACCAAATAAAAGCTTAGTCCCCACTAAACAACGTTTGGGTTCAACAAAAACACAGGCAAAAAAAGAAGCGAATGTTGTTAACTGATAACTTTAAAGTGTGAGGTTTTTTCAAAATCTGGGGGTGGTAACTCTTTCGACTATCGTTCATCGGTTGAAAAACGATGTACGGGCTCATAAATGATGGGTAGAATTACCTAATAAATAACTCGTAAAATTAAAAATTGTATATAATTCCTATTAACAATATCTTCTAACGGCGCGTCGTAGCTATGCCCTCCGCTCTCTCTTTCTCGTAAGTGGCTGCGTGTTGTTGTTGCCGTTGCATTAAATTCTTTTACATAGCGCCACTTGTCATCTGTCGGAAAACGATGTATGGAGGCTTGATAAGAATGATGAGTAGAATATAGTCAAGGGTCGACAACGTAACTCCAAAATTGTGGAAGATATTCAGTTTTTAATTTGCGGGGGAGGCGGGGGCGTGGCAATCAAAACTAAACTTGATCTGCCAAGTATAAGAAATATGTTCCATACAATTCTAAATACCTCTATCTCTAACCATCTCAAGAAATCTCTTCGGTTCATCGGAGGGAAAGAGCGTAGACTGGCTGTTGTGCTGTCAGAATATATATACTTTATGGGGTCGGAGATGCTTCCTTGTGGCTGTTACATACATTTGCCAACCCAATATATGTGTACCTTCGGTACGAGTATAAAAATATTACCGAGATTGTGAGATGCGACCTTGCTAATATACAATTATAAATAAATTATCTGCAATGATTCCAAAACTTGCTTCGTTTAGCTCCTTGGTTACAATTTATTTTAATCTTTTTGCCTATGAGACAATGCATATATCAATGCAATAAAAGTCTAGCCGATATGGTCAGAATGAGCCTTTAAAGTCGAACTATACACGATTTATAGTCATTTTTTTCAAAATAAATAATTTTTTGTAAGCCCATGTGGTTGTTCTATTTCTATTGGAACATCCCTAGCATATAGCCAAACTTATACTCTAATTATGTAAATTTTGTTGCATTTTCTTTTATCAGACTATTTGACCAAGTTTCGTCCTGTTTAACAGCTTTTGAAATTTTCTTTTAACCGACTTGTATTTGTCTGAAAAAGAATTGCTATAATATAATATTTACAAGAAAGTAAATTCTTATATAAAAATATATATTCATTGATGGCATAGAATTATCTTCTCGTACTTCTTCAAGTTTTCGTTTTCCAGAACAACTCCAGATACGAGTATATCCTACATTAATTTGCGATTACCCAGGCTTTACCTGGCTTCATGGAACAGCACAGTGTATGCACGATTAAGAAGCCAGTTAAGAAGGCGCAACAAGCAAATGACAATCGAAAGGATAACAAGAAGAAGGACACATACAAACACAACGAAGGACATCGAGCAACAGCAATAAGCGCCAAGTTTTCGCTTGCTTGTTGATAAAAGAAATTAAACAGAGAAAAAGTTAAGCCCGCAAGACAATTGGCAGGAAGGGGAGAATCTGAGGCATTTGTCTGACTGTCTCGTTGACATGACGTTGCGCGAATTGTACAAGGATTGTGTTATTGTTTTGCTCTGCAGTGCCTCTTGCTGTCTGCCTACAAGTGAGCAACACGCGCCGATGATTATGTTGCCGCTGACAAGAACAACCACAACAACAGCAGCGGCGGCAGCAGCAACAGCAACAGAGAACTCCGAAAAAGGACCAACAATTCGACTTTTCGGACTTAACTTGGCGGCAAGCTTTTCATTGACTAAAAAGTGACGCATGCGCCAATGCAAAGTCTTTCTTAGTGTTCAAAATTTCAGTTAAGATTTCAGTTCGTGTTTGCCACTCGGGCTGGTTGGACGTGTTGCAGCAGCAGCAGCTTTGATACGTGGCGTATACGTAATATTTCACTCGCATGTTAAGAGTCTTTTGTTGTCGCTCGTTTTTGGCGTTTATTGGATTTGACGCAGGCAACACAAAAAGCCGGTTAAAGTGTTTCACAGTGTATGTGTGAGCGTGTGCGTGTGTGTGTGTGTGGGTGCGGAAATTCTCTTTGAACAAAAACGTAACAAATTCTAAGAAAATTAACTTGGGCCATTCGTTATATTGTTTCATTTTTTTTCGTTTTTATTTTTGCACCGTGTAAGCGCAAAAGTAGGTTAATTGACGTGTGTGTGGGGAGGCGTATCTGCAGAAAGCAAAAAATAAATAAATATATATAAACATACTTAGAAACTCAAGTGACCCAGCCGGTATGCGGCAACTAATGAATGTGCAACAATAAACAGCAACAACACGCGATAAAATTCCCAACAATGTTGATCTAAAAGATACCAACAACAACAAAAACAGGTAAAATAAAATGAACAATCTAATTTTAAAAGCTATTCATTTAAACCAATAAATGAGCATAATAAAATGCAATTATATGCAAATATTTGTTGAACTTTTTATCACATTTTGACCACTTAATAATTTTAATTTGCATTGTGTTTAAATTAAAAGCAATTAAATTAAATTTTTGTTGTGGTAAAAAACTAACTTTTCAATTAGCTTGAAAGTGCACTTGTGTGTAATGTGAATCAATTTAGCTGTAGAAATATTTTAGAAGGCCTGTCAAAAGATTTAGCCTTGACTGAATCACAAATGATAAGTGCCCTCCATTAGGCACAACTCAAGTGTTGACAGCCAGAGAGCATTAAAATAAGTTAGTTTTGCTTTTGCAGAAATGAAGGCAATCAAATTAGTAAGTTTTAACTGCAATCCATTTACTACTGACTTTTGTAAAGCGGCAACTTATATTTTTATGCCACTTTTGATCGATGAGGGCAATGTACAACATTTTCCTTCAACGAAACGAAAAATTGTTATGCTCCAACTTGACGCCTGCAATGTAAATGTCAACAAGTCACAGACTCTGGAAAACAAGAAAGACAGAAATTTGGCGATATTTTGACTGATAAAGAGTTAAAAAAAAGTGGAAAATATGCACATAATTTATGCATGTTTGATAAATAGGTAATCCGAATATTTAGCAAATTTTTGTTTTGGGCCAAAAAATCTCATAATTTTGTACCTAAGCTTATGTATAAGTAACTGTAGAAAAGCGTTAGTTAAAGTCTGCGCTAGCCGATTTCGATTAACACGGTACTCATGGCAGAAGTACTTAAACTTTTCACTTAATAATTAACAGAGGATTATCATAAGCATTAGCCTTACTTATAAGTATAGATTGAATATATATGCGAAAAACAATATGAGTTTTATTCTCAAAATATTCTAAAAGGAATATGAGTGTATTCTTTTTGCTTTTAAATAATTAAATTTTTCTCTACTTAACTTGTCGTTGATTTTGTGTAGATGTTAGTTTGTATGTAGTTTACAAAACTACGGAACGCAGGTTCGATTTCCAAAACGTCCGGAGACATTGAGTAATTTCTTATTTAGAAATAATCGACGGATGCTTGCAAAGATGAGTTTAGTTTACAAAAAGATTTGTTAAAGGGTTTACCTTACTTAAAAATTTAGCTAAGAATAGCTTCTTCTTGAAGTTGCTGATCTTATCTTTTAACTATCAAAAATATATTTTAAATCTTCTTATTTTTGATGTTGAACGATTTTTTCAATTTATTTAAATATGTTAACGGACAGAAAAGAATGACTTACAGCCGAAAATATATTTAGAATATTATTATAGATCACTGTAGAAAAATTTAATTTTGTTAAATTTTGTATATCATCTTTTTTTTTTTTGAATATCCATGACATTGATTGCTGAATTTTTTAGTCCTGCTAATTTTTGACCTTCCAAAGATTTGATCGGTGCATTTTAACCAGTATTAATATATTGATAGTACTACGGAAGTAGGTTTTTCGAATTCTGGAAATGCTAGCTTGATGAACCTGCACTTATTACGTAAATCTTCATATTAGAAGTGCATCGATTAAGACACATTTTTTTGGCACTTCTTACTATGCAGGGTAAGCAAGAAAAAATATAAATGACAATTCAAAAAAATCCTTTTTCTGATGATTCGGGAAAAGAAATCTGTGTCACATACATCTACACCAAATCACCAACCAAGAAAAATGCATATTTAAGTACATAAAGAAGATTAGTATTTTTATTCTTTTTGATTAAGTATATTCCAAATACAAGGGGGCTAATAAATTGAATTGCTACGTTAAAAAGCTCAATTAATTTATTTTATTATATGGAATTCCTTTTTTTTAATATATAAAGAAATTAATTTTTATTAAATTTAGCCCCCACCCTGTACGCTGACGCATATGCGGCATCTTATAAAAAGTTCTTCATTACTGCCTTGAAAGTTGTAAAAGGACGCGAAGTGGATGCAATTTTGTCCCAGGAGTATGATGGAGTATCTGTTGGAAAGACTCCTATTCGTTAATTTTCTTTGTATACATAGCCGTTTAGATCAAAATTGGCCTCGTCAGATCTAAAAAAAAATAGTTCAACATGGTTCGCGGACCGGTTCCTGAAACCCCTGAACCCTAGGTTTTGGTTTGAAGCGCGCTTCACTTAGAATAAAATAAAAGTTTGTTTTCTAATGCATTTTGAAGTATTAATTTGAATCGAAATAATCAACACATTCCAAGCCCGAGGTCACAAAATAAAAATGCTTAAATCAATCTGAATTTTTTAAATAAAACTATTTCGAGCTCTTTCAAGATAAGAATTCCGGGATTGGAAAATCTATTCGTACTAAGTTTGGGAAAATGTGGAGTAGACCTATTTCTGACATCAGTTGGGACATCTCGAATTTTTTTCTTCTTTCTTCCTGAATCTGTTAATCTCTTTAAGCTTCTTAGTTTAGAAAAAACAAACTGTAGTGCAGAAAACGCTCTTACAAATGATAACTGGAACAGGTTTTAAGAACTTTTCAAAGTTTGAAAACATTATTATATATATGTATGACCTTTTGAAAAGTTTAAGGAAATGTCTTGAACATCATTGATGCAATTTTGTCTTAAATAAATGTTACTTGCAGTCAAAAAATTCATTCTTAATACATTTACTTAAAATTTCATTCGTTTTAAAAATTACTTAATATTATGAACCAAATCTTTTTATTTTAATTATTGGTCCGGTTTGGGATGAGGTTTGAGGGATTAAAAATGTAAATGATTCGGTTCATGGTCCGTTTTAGGCACATTAAAAAACTCGAACAGAACCGGTTTCCAGGGGTTCGGTTCCAGACCGGTTTGCAGCCTTGGTTGAAACATACATTTTGCTCTGAAATTTTCATCGCTTAGAAATATTAACTTTTGACGAGCTGAGTCGATTGTGCTTAGTCAAACAGTTAGATGTTGATCTGATGTTGGAACCGCCCGAAATGGATGACACAATATTACAAAGGATCAATGGGTACGAAAATGGGTGTTAGCAAGAAAATCAGCTCAATTATTAATATCAAAAATTGGTTAAAAATCGGATAGCTATATTCTAAGCTGCCACATAACCGATCGGTCGATACTTAGATCTTAATGTGAAAAACTTTTGTGTTTTTCTTGATAGCATGCTTAAATTTAGAAGTTAGCAATTAGTTTTTTAATGATCCTGAATTTATTGCAAAATCTGGCTGCTTTATTTCATTATTGAAATCAATTGAAAGTGTATTGAATCTTGGAAACAGTTCAATTTAGCTTTGCCATCTCGATTTTTCCAAAATGTGGAGTAACAGTTTCTTTACGCCACTTTAAATTCTTAAATTTTAGTTGCTGCCGCAATGGATCTCTCAAAAAGAATTTCATTTCATTTCACTTTGTCAATTTTGAAAACAACAACAACAACAAACTACATATGCAAAACTTCAAACAAAATGTCGCAATACCATCAAAAATGAACCGAATGAAATAAAGTGAGCAACCTGCAAGTGGCTACTGCTTCGCCAGGGGTTTGTTTGTTGGTAAGGTCTGTGCCTTAAAGGCAACTCGGGTGCACACACATTTATTAATTTTTTTCACCCAGTTGGGTTGGCTCTTCCCCTCCCCCCCTCTCCCACGGTTCTACGTGTGTCTCAAATTTAAAAGCATTCTCGGGCGATGTCCTGGCAGTTGTGTGGCTCGGTTGTGTATTTTGTTTTATTATTTTGCGGAAGCTGCGCTCCAACATTTATAAAAAGGTTTTTCTTGCTTGCCCGTCTACGTGAGGCAACTCACACACAAACACACACACAACAACGGCACATTGCTCTGCATTACCGTTCTTTTATGACGGAAGTACATTTAAGCTGATTTTTTGTTTTCTCTAAAAAAAAAAAGAAAGGGCTGCTTTACCCAAATTTAAATATTTTTCTTTACGCTTTGCTTCTACTTTATTTTGTTGTGGCGCTAAAATTTATGACCAGCACAAAGTTCTCTGCAACTGTCATAAAACAAACACAGAGATTTTTCCTTGAGTCAATTTCAAGTCGGACTGTCATCAGTTCATATTTCATAATGTTTTTCCACACACATATTAATTGAAATTTAATACAATTACCAAATAGCTGGCAAAAGTTTGTGTGGGTGTGTGAAAGGCTAAGTGAAAGTCATGAACCACACATAAATTGCACACTCACACACGCACGGGAGGGAGAAGTGACTCAATAAATAAATTTACTTGCCTGGAGACTTTCTTCTTTTTATTTGCTGCCATAAGGTATATGGGGAATTGTACGAGATGTGTTTACTGATAAAAGGAAAAGTTAAGCAACAACCAAATGAAGTCAAATCGAAGCTACTAAAAACATTATTTGCTAAAAAAAAACTGAACGACATTTATTAAGTAAGTGAACTATTCAAAATCAAAGCTGCAGAAAAATCTACCAGAAAACTAAATGTGTCGCCTGATTGTCACAAAAGCAAATGTCAAGCTCAAGCTCACGCTCGCCTCGGGGAGGGACTATAATGCCGCTGCTACGCTGCTCTCTACCTGCTACACAATCTACAGACATTTATGGCATGAGATGCAAACTGCAAAATGCCTTGAGTGGCATTGCCATGGTATGGCATTCTAATACCATTCTAGTGACATTTTCGTGGCGCTGTGAGCAGCGCATTAGCTTTTGCCCGTTTTGTGTAGCATACTTTCTTGCGTCTTCCTGTACGACGAAGCATTTCAATGAATATAAATGCGAATGCATGTATTTATATGCTCGTTTCATAAAATGTTTATTTATTAAAGAAGATTTTTTTGTTATATATTTAAAAGATTTCTTTTAAATTTATGCAGCTCGGAATTATATTATATTTTCTTTGATTACTTCAAATATATAAAATATATTTTGTTTAGTAATATTTTTTAATTTGGTCTGCTCTTATTGATGCCCTGTGTCCCTCGAGGGAATTAGGACCCAAATAAGACGAAGAATATTCTGCTTTTAGTCGAGCGTTTTCCAAATGTTGTAACCCTTTCAAACATTCATATTTTCCAAGCTTCTCAAAATTGGTTTTTGTTTCTGTGATGAACTCTGTGGATCAGAATTCCAGTGAGTCGGCCATAAATGCCCAAATTGCATAAGCTGCTATATTGGGAATACTTCAAATGTAGAAACCCCAAAATAGTAGTTCTTTATATCAACAAAATGTGGGAGAAAAATAAATTGCGTTTTTTTGTTTTCCAATATAAATTTAAATTTTCAATTAAAAAATTTACTTTTTTCTTTAAAAAGCATTAAACAATTACTTTATGAGTTTACAATTCTATTTTAAGCATTTTGTTTTTATTGTTCAATGTTATTCTTTAAATAACAGCTAAGGTAATTATCTTTTGTTTTGTATGTTTAATTGAGTTTTATGGGCGTTGCATCTTATTTCTTTTAAAAACTATTTTGGGTGAATGTTTAGTAAAGTTGCCCTTAAAAAAAAATTTTAATAAATATCCTCCGCGATATCCGCGAATTTACAAGAATTATATATTTTCAGTTTGCCTGGGACTTTTGGGGTTCAATGATAAAAATTATTTTAAAGGTGCGTTTTTTATTGTTTATATTTCGGATTTTCGGAGCTTTGTGGCTATTTTATAAAAAAAAATACAAAATTCCATCGGGGCGAAATTCATGAGTTTTAAAGAATTGTTGTGTTTGTTAGGACTTCTCAAGAAATGTTGCACCATTTTGTTGGTGGTAATGGGCTATTGGGTGGAATTAGGCGAGAATATGTTGCATTTTTTATCGTTCCTGTTATAGAGACACTTCCTGTCATAAACAAGGAAAGCATCGCCGATGGGACAACAGTCATGTCGGAGGAGGATGCATTTAATCATCCATCCGTTAATAATTCTAAAAACTTTTCCTGGCGTAAATGCACACACACAACAATTACCAAGACTTGGAAGCCGAAAATATCATTATATATACATACACAGAAAAAAATGGGATATTTTTAAGCCTAAAAGCTTGATGAACCCGACGGAAGGATTGAAATTTTAAGCCCGATTAGGATTGATAATCCGTGATTGATCCCTTGGGATTGTTTTGATCCGTTCGGGCTTAAACGTCAAGTGAGAGAGCGAACAAGTGGGAGCAGAAACGCTCTTGTTGTAGGCTAGTTGAGACGCAGACGTTCTTGTTTTAGTCCCGAGGTCCCGAGTTCGATTCCCAGACAGTTAAAGTAAGTTTTATTTATTTAAATAGTATATGTTTCTTCAGATTAAAGAAAGACTTAAGTGAAGCCAAAAATACAATTATTAAATTAAATATATATATTCAAAGCTATAAGAAAAAAAAAAATCTCTCGGCGTTTAAATTTTTTGAACTTTACGGGCGCCTACCCGACTAGGGCTCAGTTTAAGCCATTCCGAGATCAACCCATTATTGAGCCCGTTTGGTGTTGAGTTGAGCCCGAATGGCACAGTTTTTTTTTTTCTGTGTAGCGAAGTTACAGTTTAATAAAAGAAATTGATCATTTAAAAAGCATCCACCAACTCGGTTTGGAAATTTATAATTTATAACTGGAGTAGGTCCTTAAACAGCTTTTTCATCATCAGTATCCTGTTAATAAAATCTTGTAACATTTCTATATACCAGAGACAATAATAAAAAAACCAAAAGGCAAACCTTTCTTTAATGATAAGTTTATTCTAAGGATTTTATGAAAGATTTCAGCATATCATACTGAACAGGAGCAATGTGGCTTTAAAGTCTGCTCATCCTGCTCTCGTTTTAAAATGCTCACTTCATAACATATTTTATTCAATTTATTTTAAAGTTATATTGAAAGATTTATTAAAATCGCATTCTTTCCTCCTGAGTAAATCAACAGCAATTTGGGCTTCCATCTCTCGTTCTCTGGCCTTCCAATGCTCAAAGCTACCAATGCTACCAATTTGCGATAAGGTCAAATGCCAATATGCCAATGCCCCCGTAACTCAATACAATTAAAGTTATTTGGGGAGCATATTTTATTTCAGCATTTATTTCGTTGGTGTGAAATGTCATAGTATGAACTGGCTTGTCAGCAAGCTTGCATTCTGCCTGAAATGGTTTTTCTTTTTATAATCCTGTTTGAATTTCGCAAACGAAAAAAAAAAGTGTGAACAATTTTATTGTGCGGAAAATGTTTCATACTTACATGTGGTGCCCACAAGTAAAAATACTTTTGCATAATTTACAAAAAAAAAAAAAAAAAAATGCGTTCACATCGTTCATACGCCCTGCTGTACGCGGTCTCGGGCCAAGGTAACCATATAAAAGTCGCTTTTGAGGTTTTGTGTGTTTTTTTTTCTTCTGTTAAATGTTTTATTCTTTGTTTGATTTAAAGAACATTTTGACGCTTACTAAGCTGGAGAAAATTTGGTTACTCGGGCTGAGGATATAATTATTTTAAGCTAAAGTTTGTAACAAAGTAAAAAAATTATTAAAATGTGATTGATCAGTTTTCAGTATTTCTTATTTCTTCTTTCTCCTGAAAATTGAAAGAAAAGGATAATTCATAAAGAATAATTTATAAACTTAAATATTTTTTGATTATTAATTCCAGAATTTGCAATTAGATTTAAATCCATATCACTTGATGAAATATTCTTAAGTATATTAATATTCTTCGTGGATTTGATTTAACCAAATAAAACTGGTAATTTGTCAAGTGAGTTTAATTTGACTTTTATTTTTGTTACCCAACCATTACCAACTCCGCGCAGTCTTCTTCGTCAGAGAGCGTGACAACCATTAAAAATATCAAGCAATTCAAAACATATTTGCATTCCGGGTGCGGCTCGCTTAAAGTAAAAGACAAATTCATTTGACATTTTATGACTGCTTTTTATTTACCTGCCTCTCTGTCTCTCTCCTTTTTGCAGTGTGCACTTCATTTTGTAATTACCTCAGGCAAAATGTCGCACAAGTTCCCAAATTTGTTGAGTTAATGACAAAATGTAAAAATTGTCCCGTTTATAAAAGACATCAGTGAATACATTTGCAGACACACGCGATGACTTCCGTTTGCGATTTGCTGTCACGTCGCAGCATTTTGGGTTTTCTGCGCCCAAAAGTATGCACAAGTTAATTTGATTTCGCTGTAAGTCAGACACAAAACTAAACTTGCTGGCAGGTTCTTTTTTTTTCTGGGGCAACACGTTGCCAACTCGGGCGAAAAATCAAAATTTCCGCACATTGCCTATTTTCCAAAGCAATACACACACACACAGACACAGAGACACAGTTAGGCTGCTGGAGTTCTATACATATGTAGGATTTGTTGAATTGCCTCGGGCAGGTTTCTGTTACGTAGTATACCTAAATGTGTGTGTGTGTGTGTGTCTTGGCTCGTTTCAATCACGTGCTGCTGCCGCCATTCAATGTTGTCAAAAATTTATTGCAAGCAGCCACCAAAAATAAACGAAACAGAATTGAAGTCAACGGCTCGTACATATAAAGAAATAAATAAAAAGGCATAAAAACATGCAAATAAAATTAACAAAACGAAAAACCAGAGGCAGTTTCCACAATTCTCCCCCAGTCGAAGCTAAACAAGCTTCTGATAACATTATGTGCATGTGGATGCGTATGTGTGTTGTCTGACAAGGGTGTTCCGCAAATCTCTGATTAAAGAGTAAAGAAAACAGTTCAAAAAATCTTCCAAAATGTCTGCATAAATTTTTGATATTAGGGAAAATTGTTTGAGAATTTGAATGTTTGTCTGTTGAATTACAAGAACTGTTTCAAATTGAGAAATGATAGATAAGCTTAACCAAACTCGACTTAACTAAACGCTTAGTGCATTTAGAACGTTTAAACAATCTTAAGTCCAGCAAATAACTTAAAAGAGTATTATAAATCTGTAATCAAATTCTCGCTTTGAAAAAAGGATATAATGAAAAAGAACGCATACGTATAGAAAAAAGAGAATTTCATACTTGGATCAAGAGCAATCAAGCACAATAGTACGGTAAGAGTGAAAATTCTTATAAGATTTTAATTTTTTAAGTACGAGTTTCTTGAAAAAAGAATTTTCGTACTTGATCTAAGTATTAAAGTTCTTATTTCAAGTAGAGATTAGCTTGACAGACTCATAACCCACGATTCTCTCATTCTTGAATCAAAATCGGCACATTCTTAAAACAAAGAATCTGCCATTCTTGAATTAAGAGCCGAACATACTCAAATCCAGGAATTTCTCATTCTTGGATAAAGAGCTAATCAATCTCAAGTCCAAGAATTTCTTAATCTTGAATTTAGAGCAGAACGTTCTTAAATCCAAGAATTTTCCATTCTTATTTCAAGTACACAATTCTTGAATCAATAGCTTGACAGACTCAAAACCAAGATTATCTCATTCTTGAATCAAAAGCGGAACATTCTTAAAACCAAGAATCTGCCATTCTTGAATTAAGAGTCGAACATACTCAAATCCAGGATTTTCTCATTCTTGGATAAACAATCTCAATCTCAAATCCAAGAATTTCCTAATCTTGAATTTAGAGCTGAACGTTCTTAAATCCAAGAATTTTCCATTCTTGAACTGCAAATATGAAAAATTCTTATTTTAAGTACCAAATTCTTGAATCAATAGCTTGACCGACTTAAAACCAAGATTATCTCATTCTTGAATCAAAAGCGGAACATTCTTAAAACCAAGAATCTGCCATTCTTGAATTAAGAGTCGAACATACTCAAATCCAGGATTTTCTCATTCTTGGATAAAGAGCTAAACAATCTCAAATCCAAGAATTTCTTAAACTTGAAGTTAGCGCTGAACGTTCTTAAATCCAAGAATTTTCCATTCTTGAACTGTATGCATGAAAAATGTTTATTTCAAGTACAAAATTCTTGAATTAATAGATTATCTCATTCTTGAATCAAATGCGGAACATTCTTAAAACCAAAAATCTGCAATTCTTTAATTAAGAGCTGTACATTCTGAAGTTCAAAAGTCTACCATTCTTCAGTTAAGAGCCGAGCATACTCAAATCCAAGAATTTCCCATTCCTGAATTAAGAGCGGAAAATCTCATTCTTGAATTTAGAGCTGAACGTACTAAAATCGAAAAAGTTTTCATTCTTAAACTAAGAGCTGAACATACTCATATGCAAGAATCTCCCGAGAACTAAAAAATCTCGATTTCTAGAACAAAATTCATAGAAATTCAAGAAAGAATACATTTTTTTCAAAAGCATTCGTACTCAACTTATTCTTTCTACTTTTCTCTTAGTGCAAAGCTAGGGTTAAACACTTAAGCAGGGATTATCTTGAGAAATTTTATTTTTTTTTAACAAGAGATTTTCTGCTTCGTTGTTGGATTTATATTTTTAGCTAATTTTTTAAAAAAATTTAACTAAAAAATAAATTCAAAAAAAACGGAGGTGGTGGCCAGATCCGGGACTCTCGACTTCTTAGAAATATTTTAGAATTTTGCTTGTTATTGTTTTATTTTTATTATATTTTGTTATAAGACACACAATTATTTATAATGCAGTTCGTTCAATTGGCAATACCAACTGACTAACTTGAAGAAGATGGAATATTAATTTTTTTGTGGACCGGGTGGGAGATCTCTGACTTGCTTCAACTAGAAAAGAAGAGCAAACCAACCACGATTTTTTTATAGACCAATTTTTTTTTAGGCTCTTTTCCTATTTTAAAACAAATATTGCAAGCAACTCCACTTCCAATTGTCACTTTTGAAGTTCTAATAAATGCACACTTTGTTGGTTTTTTTTTTTGCCTTAACAAAGGTGTTATCTCTTTCAGGAACGCCCTGAATCATTCATATGTCTGCATACCTTGCTGCCAATTGCTGGCATATTTGCTGGGCCCAGCTCTCCACTCTTACTTAATTTTCATTTGGCATTTTTATCTGATGTATTTTGAAGTCCTCTTTGTTGCCATTGATAATAAAAATCACTTGAATTTTTCATGCCGCTGTGCTTAATAAAAATCAATTTAGGCCAAAATACGTTTATGTATTTTTATTATTTTACTCTCTTATATTTTTGGTGGAAAATGAATTTAAAGAATTAAATTAAATTATGTCATAAATGTGCAGACAGACTGGCAGACACGTTGTCTGTCGGTCGGGGATTTTGACTGTCAATAATGCCATTTAGTTCAATCAAAATGTTATTGATTTATTATTTTGTTAATGCAATTTATGAAGCAGCAGCCAGTTCCCCTGATTTATGAGCAGCAAGTGGCCAAACGAGCGTTTGGCGTGAGGCGGTTTAGTGGTCACTCAATAAAATGGCTGCGGTTCTTTGGTTTTGGGTTGAAATTAGGCTTTAACTTTTTTCCTGGCCTGTTAAATACCAATTGTTTTGAATGCAGTATTTATATTTTTAACAGAGACTGAGACTCTAATGTATATTTGCATAGGCAACTCGTGCTGCCTGTGATGACCTTTTAGCCTTTGTTTCATAGGCGAATAAAACACTGTCTTAAGGGGGAGATAGAGAAAATCCGAGACTAGTTTTTTGGAATCGGCGCACAAAACTGGAACAGAATTTTGCATCGAGAAGGCTGGAGCAAAATGGCTGTTGGCCTGTGTAATTAGTCGATGAACTAAAAAAAAAAAAAAAATTAATTCAAAAAAAAATTTTAGTTCATATAGTAGCTTATGCTAGAAAGAAGAAATTCTCAAAATTTCAGCCAAATCGGTTGATTAGATTCAAAAATACTGTTTTGTGGAAAAGTGTCTTGTCGTAATCGTATAAGTGAATTTTCTCTATGAAGAGTCTTCGAAAAACGACGAGAAAAAAAGAAAGTCTTTAAATTTCAATATGGGACTTTGAACATTGTATTCTCCAGAAAATTTACTAACTAATATCAACAGAAGGAATAAGGAAAAAAATACGTTAGGTCAGGACGATTGTCCAGAAAACCTGGGCAATTAAGTTGGCTCATTGTGGTGCCGCATTTAGACTTCATTCATATCCTTTCCTTCTTAAATTAGTGCTTAAAGTAAAACGTTGAGATCCTACATTAACTGGTTCACCCGAATGCCTCGATAAGTCAAAAGAAGTATCTGGGAGATATCTGCGAAGAGATAGCAGCCAGAGAGTACGAACCGAAATAGTGTTAGACTCCAGGGCATCGTTCTCTGCTGAGGTTGCATTAGGCTAACGAACACTTTTTGCAGCGAATCAGCTAGATAGAATTTAATTCTATATAATAATATACAAAATCCGCTGTCTACTTATTAGTGTAGATTTTTGACGAATTCGGTGGTCCTGGCAAACCTTGATTCCACTTTTTTGTAGTGGAAATAATAACTGAAATCCGTATACGCATCTGATCGGTTAAGTAAATCTCTATAAAAATTTCACAGTATGTTCATGTCGATCAAGAAAGAGTCATAGGAAATGCTTTAAATCAGTGATCCACTGGGAAAAGAGTCTTATCTTAAAATACACTGGCTCTGTCCTGCAAATACAGCGTTAGATAGGATTATGAATAAAAGGAGAATCGCTTACAAGAGCTATTCAGCACAAAACAAAATCTAAACCCGTGCTTATTTAAAGGTGTATATTCTATACATTTTTTGGTCTTTCAAGCCGAATTTTTCGGTCTTTCAAATGGATATGAAATCCACGTGAAAGGATGTGTAGTTCAAAAAGTTAGAACATTAACCTTTGTCAATATGAACAACAGATCTCTTCCTTTCATTCGATATTTGCAATTTATTTCTCGACCTTATTATACCTGATACCCTAATTAATTATAATTTTTATTTATTATATATATTATTAATTAAAATTATGAATCGCAATCCATAGAATCGCCGTGGGTCTAATATCTATATAGAGCGATTTTGATCTGGAAAATTGAATAATTTTAGGCAGTTTTTTGCTGAAAGGGCATGGCAGAATAAGCATATGAAAACTGCCCCCTCGATTATCAGTACCCAATTTAAATGTTTGTTTAACATCTATAAGAAACTCATTCTCCAAAAATTTTAGTCTCCAAATCGCTTTTGGATGGGAGTTCTGGGGCCCGAAATTTAAACCGAAAAACTTTTTTTTCTCAAGAACATGTTGTAAGTGTTAAAAATACAATTCTAAAAATATTTTTAGCAGATTTTTATTACGAAAACTTTGGTCCAAAAATTGTGATTGAATTTTTCAAATAATTTTTTAAATGTATGTGAATTTTGAAAGATGACCAAATATCCGTTCAAACAAGTCCACATTTGTTAGCCAATGTATATTTGAGTTCAAATTTTTAATAGCTTAGTTGTGTTAAACAAATGGCCATCACTGTCAGTTTATATGCATTCGTGGCAACATTATAGCTACGCCTTTGTTGCAGCCATTTCCTTTGGCCAATTCCCTGCGCCAGTATATCAATTGTAATTGTCAATTTTGTGGTTTCTTTTGCTGTTCCTTTTCTTTTGCTCTCTCTTTTTTTTTTGTGAGGCCTGTCCGGTCAAAGATTAAACACATAATGTGCGCGTGCCCACATTCCATTTCTCTCTATGGATGAGCCGCGTTTTTAATAACATTTTATGCCAGCAATAAATGAGCCGTTAAACGCTTAAAGTTGGCCCAAGTCTAAGTGTGTGTGGGCCTTTTCTATGTGTGTGTGTGTGAGGAATTTTATTGCCGCTTTATTGTGGCGGGTTGGCCAAGACTTAGCCAAGTTGAGCGTCATAAACGGGTTAATGACTTGGAAGTTGCTTTTAATGCGTAAAAAAATGTTGAGCATTTGTTGTGGCCGCCTCCATTGCCAGTTGTTTGCCACTCAAGTGTCGGTTGGCTCTTAAGCCGCTGGGATCCTGCACCATTATCGTATGGGTGGGTACCATACAATGACCTTTTCGCATGCTCTCATGTGTTTTTTTTATCAATTTAATGTCGCTTGTTTTTGTTTGCTCACTCTGCAATATGATTATTTTCTTTTATGGGCTAATTTTTAATTTGTTTGCACATGTTTTTTGGGTTTCCTTTTTTCGCATTTTTATCGACGCTTGTCAGCACTGGCAAACCCACAGCATAAATGGCCAACCAGTTGCGTAGCTATTGCGGCTGCCCCTTCTATTACCCTTTCCCTTTTGTGCACAAATGTTACACATTTCCGTTTGCTGTTTGCCTACAAATGGGCCCCACATACATTTTTATTTAACACTATGCATTGTTTGTGGCATGTGGCATGTGGTTGGGGTATAAATATTTTATGAAGCCATTTTTTGATTTATGCCTCTGCGAGGCAGGCGTTTAGGTGTTAATAGTTGCGTGCGACTGACTTAATGTGTGGCACATTTTTAATGCACTCGAATATGTACTGGGCAAAGGTTGGGGCTGGTGTGGACAGAAATTAAAAACAAATTAATCATTGGCATCAATTAAACAGCTGAATTTATAATTTTCTGTGTTTGAGCTCAAAATGCAAAGCTGTCAATGCAATTAGAAATTTTTTAAGGGCGTAAAAATTGTCCAACAAATTTTAGAATTTTTTTTTACATAAAATAATACATGAAAAAACTGACTGTTACGCTTATCAAATCAAAATATTCTTAATAAAGATCTATAGACTATTTCAAGCTTTTAAACGAATTTTCAAATCATATTTTCCACTCAGAAGTGGCATTATATCTGATTTCTTGCTTTGAAGGGTCGACTTGCCCCTTATGGACTCCATTCTAAGGACTAACTTACGGTCTATAAACTTGTATGCTTCCTTAAGTTATCTGGTGTAATCAATTTTCTAAAATATAAATCAATCAAGGTAAGACCGACACGATATTTTCAATCAAATCCATTCAAGATTGAATAAGTCTTTTGTATTTCAAAAATAGTAAAAATATTATAGTAAATTCTAAACATGCTTGAACCTGCTTCTATTTAAAATTCTTTCCATTTGATATTCGCAATCTCAAACAAGAGAATTACAGCAACTTGATGGCGGATGTGGCTTGTCTGTTTGCGGCGACAGTGGCCTAACCCAAGCTGCTGGCCCAATGCGGCTTTGGCTTTTGTTAGTCAGGCACACACAAAGCACACGCATACTATGCTAATATTATCCCTATGCCAGTGTTTGTGGGTTAAGGACATTTTTATGTATGCACACGCATGTGCGTTTCCGTGGCCATCTGTGTTGGATGTGTGCGTGCATGTTAAATAAGCGTAATACCACTATTATTGGACGCATTACAAACAAAATGAAAGTGTGCTCACAAGCACACACACACACACAGCAGTTTCTGCCTCTTTTAGGGATTTTGACATGTGGTTAATATTTTAGGATCATCACATTGTGCTACTTTCAAGTTTCTTGACCAAAGAGATTAGGGTTTAATTAAATTTAAGAGAATCAGTTTAAGCAAATCCATAGAGTTTCATTAAAACGAAAAGTGAGAGTGAAAGTTCTGTTTCCTGGGAGCTTAGCTCGTTACCTATGCCCACATCATTATCAGAAATCAGGCATCGATTTTTCTTTTAACACAACTGAAAAGCAATTTCCTGCAAAACCCACCAAATGGCAGGCAAATTCCTGAACACGACACAAGGCCAAAACCATTCTTGTCATCATCATCAACACATTTGCCACGAACAAAAACTTAAAACTTTTTGTTGTCGTCGCCACAGACCCTAACCCCCTCCCCCTCACACACTCACACACACACACTCGCACATATACAAATCATCAACCCACATAAAGAAAAATAAAACTAAAATCAAGTGCAAAACTAGTACATAAAATACATTCAATTACAAACGAGGGTAGCATGATAAGTCAGTGACTTTATAAGCAACACTGCTTCTGTCAACTACCGTCTGTTAATAGATCACTAAATTTTTGTTTATTGATAATACGGTTATTCATAAACTTCATTAACTTTCAAATTGTAAAAAAAAATCTCAAGATTAATTATTTTCTGCGTAATAAATATCACTTTACAAGGAAAGCTTAGATAACACAAGTTCAGTGCGAAAAATTTTTGTTTCGTACATTTTTGAATTATTCCAGTGTGTTCTACAAATAGTTTTCGACCCAAAAATACTATTTGGGTGGTTTTAACGAACGAAAACAATTTGTAGAGCACATGGGATAAGCTTTAAAACTTCTGATTTGAAAATCTCAACAGTCTCAGGGCAAATCAAAATCAAAAAACAAAATTTAAAAAACAGCACATCATATCAGTAGGCAATGTTTGACTGTTTTTTATTTGCCTGGACTGCGACATTGCTAAAATTTGTATGTCGAAACAAACAGTCGACGACTGGTTCCGACAGTTTGTTATTTGATTGCAAACAGTCGGAGACTCCTGGGCAGTTTTTCATTGGATTCGACTGATAATTTTCTACATATTCCAAGTCAAATTTCTGTCTGACGGAACGCTCTAAGCAAATAATTTACAATACCTAGAAGCGACATCTCATACAAACATATTTGTATGGCGGGTCCTGCTAGTGGGAATAGTAGTGGGAATTCTAAAAATAGAATCTAGAAGCTTATCCCCTTTTGAGCTGTCTCCTTGCATTATAAAAAAATGTGTCCGCATAACTGCATAACCATGGCTGTTAACTACAATTTATTAATTATAATGTTATGTTGAAGATGATGGTGTAATTTTGATAGGAAAAGTTGACAAAGCTTGGAGTGATCAAACCGCCAGGATCCCATTTATTTACTGACAAAATCAAATCAAATGAAAAACTGTAAGGGGGAACGCCTACTTTTTGATTTGACTTAGAATATTTAGAATGGTATCAGTCGAATCAAATGTCTTGCCTTTTGCTTACTTTTTGACGTAAATCACTATGACTTATGTACATTTTAATAGATAGGTAATAAGTATAATATATGCGGAATCACAGCTTATAAATGGGTGTACAAAAAGCAACGACACCTTAAACAGAAAGTTGATCGCCTTCAAGATTTTTAG
Source organism: Lordiphosa mommai (assembly GCA_018904225.1). NCBI lineage: Eukaryota > Metazoa > Arthropoda > Insecta > Diptera > Drosophilidae > Lordiphosa > Lordiphosa mommai. Next base: position 176,833 of record JAEIFT010000427.1, on the reverse strand, counting down.
CACGAAATGAAAAAAACATTATTTTGGATTTGTTTTTACAATTTAACACAAAGTTTTGACATTTAAAATTTGATATGATTTGTTGAACAAAAACAAAGGATTGATATAGTTGATATGAATAACTCCAATATTTAAATACATTTCAAATTCAATTCAGCAAAGTGTTATCTTTCTATTTAAAGCAGGGACCGTAACGGTTATAAGTTTTATAAAAAAAAGGCATTAAATTTAAAGTTCTATAATAAATCTTGGGAAATAACAATTATTCTTTGATTTTTGGCTTAAAACTCGGGAAATACCAATTTTTTATGATTTTAATTTTATTACTCTATTACTCTCCTATAGCAGTTATTTTTTATGTTTATACATTTCTTTACATCATAAAAGTTATTGATTTCTTTTATTTATAAAAATTATTCATAGACTTTTATTTTTTAAGTAATAGCATAAAAGACATTTGCATACATCGCATTGAAAGATCCATTGAAGACCAAACTGTCAACAAATAAAGGGTAGACATTAAAGAAATATTTGAGATTGATTTTTATTTTAAGTAATTTTGGTTAAAAAAATCGTAAATTTCTATAGTTTTATGGGCATTTTTTTTCAAATTCGCAATGATATCGAAAAACTGTAAATGTAGTTAATAAAAGGACTAATTGGACAATTAAAAAATTAAAACATAAAATTTTAAAAATTTTAGAACAGTTTTAAGAGATTGATTTGAATTCAGCGCTCATGAGAAACAATCTGTTGACCTGCAGTCTTTGGGCAAAGTCTACCGAAGATAGAACCGGGAGGTTCCTAAAACAGACTGCACAGACGACTAGCCTACTTAGAGGTTTTATAACCATAACTTGCTAGTTAGGGGGAAAAACTATATATTACTGACTCATCAAACTGCCCTTCTATCAAATACTTAAGCTTCTTCGCTTGACTCGATTTGCGTTTAAAAATATTTATTACACATATTTTCATTTGGGCCGGGGAATTTGATGTGTATTATCGATTTGCATGCAGGCATATGTGTGTGCGGTTTAAGATGGGACCGAGACCGAAACCGAGACCTAGAGACCCAGGCGGAAAATAAATGTGCGCATTGGAGCGTTGCTGGAGTGACATTATGGAGACATCAAGCACACAATCGGGACCCAAACAAGGGTCGATTAAAAACTGCCTTTTGGGGGGCGTTGGGCGTGGCCATTTAACGATTTAACGATTATATCTATAATTTCATGGCCAAAGCACAAATTTCAATAAGAAGCAAAAAAAAGTGCCATGTCAGTGACTACAAAGTAGACAAGTTAAAATGGAAACACGAAAGAAAAAATATATTATATATAATAAAGGTATAAATCATAATTTAGGCACAAATCTCTAGAGATGAGCTTTCAGCGTTGACTGGCTGTGAGGGATGTGGGTTCGAGGGTTTTTTGTTCTATCACATTCTAGCTTGCCTTTCCGGCAGGTATAATCCCTCAAAGCGAACGCCCTTTTGTGTATGTGTGTGTGTTGAAGACGAGCCACAATTTATGCGCTTCGTCGCTTTTCGTCTACTCCAAATGATTTGCCTTTGCCCTGATCCCAGCCCACTTCACCTCAAGTTCAATTTATTTTGCGCATAAAAAATATCTTAGAATTTTTTTTTCCTTGTGCTGGCAAATGTATTGGTCTTTAGTTATGCTGCTGCTGTGTGTGTGAGTGAATTGGGAGTGTAGCAAAGTCAAGAAATATTCGTAGAGATGAGCCAGGAAAATACATTTTGTAATTGCTACTTTCAATTGTCTTGAAGTAAATGGAAATCGCTTTTAAAATGTTTTTCTATTTGGAATATTCCCAATTATGTTCAGCCTTAAAGTAAGCAAACTTTTAAGATTTTTCAAAAATATTGGGAAAGACTTTGTGAGGAATGGAATTAAGTTTATTGTCTATGATTTTCCACTTCATGTTTTTCAATATTCGCAACATTGCGTCACCCTTCCAGTTGTCATCTCTATCACAGCTCGGGGAAGTCTACAAAATAATTTAAGCACCCGCCCGCATGCAACATGAGAAATTGCTTATAAATCATAAGCCTTCCTTCCCATCTCCCAGAAAATTACTCATACGCAATGCATGTATTTTGATTTACTGTTTTGGTTTTTGCCTCCAAAAAATGCTGCATAACATTTAAACAAATATACATATATTTTTACACATACGCAACACGAAATGGTTTATCGTATGAAAATGTGGCCTGAGAACTATTCCCACCATACCTTCATCAGTTGCCGTGGCAAGTAAATAATTTGCTGCTGCTAAGCAACATGAAAACAAACGCACAAGCTTCATGTTGCTGAGGTTGATTTTTTGTGCAAAAAATAGTTGCAGGGCTTGGGGGGCCAGTTTAACACCAAAGCAATTTTATTTGCCAGGATTTCATTTTATTTCAACTTTAGGTTGAACACATGTCACAGGGCATTTAAGATTTATATACTTTTTTTTTTGGAAGAAAACAAAAAGTGTGCCCGCTGTGCGGCATTTTACATGCATTTTTGATGGTTGCCCCCTATAAAGCGCCTGTGTGTATGCAGTGCTTTTTTTAACGCGCTTTTATGGTTAGCTGCATTCGAGTGCGATTCACGTACACATTTTTTTAAGGTCTTAATTGTCAGTTTGGAAGTGAATTGAACGCAATTTGAAAAGGATTTTTGCCTGGTCAGTGAGGGGTAATTTAAGAACCGGCAAAAGCGGTCTGATAAGTCAATGACTTGATAAATAAAATATTTCATTTTTGGTAAAACAAAATATACAAATCTTTCAAATAATTGAATACCACGAGTTGCTTAAAAATCAAGAAAAATCCACTTGGAATGCATTTTAAAATATTATGTAGCTCAATTGGATTTAAAACTAAGATTAATTTAATATTATTTAAAATAAAAAATAAATAAAATATCATTCCAAATGGATAACGAGAATATCCATTTGATTAATAAAGAATTTTTTTTTTTTTTTTTTGTAGTGAAACAAATATCCCATCGACTCGACGCAACGCCATAAAAGCCACAAATAAGGTATGCAAATTGGTTTGTCTCTTTTTTTTACGAAAAAAAGTAAATATGGTCAATATTATGTTTACGACAATCCATTATACTTTTGTTTTTTTACGAATTCTAACTACTTTAAGTTTACATTTGCTATAAGCATCACTTTTTTGAACTTTTTACCATTCAATTATACATATTTCAAGAGTATACAGTTAAATGTTTAGCTTAAAAATATTCAGAAGAATCAAAGATAAAGTGGTCTGTAGACACCCGCCCCGAAACATGGACGCCCACTTCCTCAATGATATCAGTCTGATAACTTGGGATCAAAAAACCGGAGAGGTTTTTTTCTTAAAATATGAAACACCAAAGGGACTGGAGCAAAAAAAAAAAAATGGTCTTTTTATAGACTTTCTAATTATTTGCATACCCGTTACTGGGGTAACGAGGTATAGGGAGTTCAGCAAATGTATAACAGGCAGAAGGGTGCCTGTCCACAAAAGGGATATATATTCTGATCAGCCTCAATAGCCGGTCGATATAGACATTTTTCCGTCTGTCCGTCTTGTCCGCTTGGCGTCCGTCTGTCCGTCTGTCCGTATGAGCACTCAGGGACTATAAGAGCTAGAGCACCAAATTTTCAGCGTAGACTTGTATTGTTTGCAGGCAGACCATTTTTTCAAATTTCGCCACGCCCCTTCCCCCGCCGCAATTTGAAAAACCTCATATCTCCCACAATGAAAATGTCGTAGACCTTCAGCATAATCAAGAATTTCTGATATCATCAGGCCATAATCATCCTGGCGACCCAGATGAACGATATTTTGAGTGGCCGCCTGCGTGAACATAGAAATATCAATACACTCCCCACATTTTTAAAAATAGATTGTTTGATATCTCCTATCTAGACAAAAACAAATTTTCATATAATTTATTTTATTTCCCTATCGATACCGCCCTACATCGTTGTCATGACAATCGCTAAGACCGAGAACGATAGCTTAAAAGGGTTCTCAGGTCTGACCCCCTGAATTAACAATTTTACGATTTGTCACCCACAATTGAGAATAGATTTTGAACTTTTGACCTTTCAATTATACCTATTTCAAGAGTATACCTTACATCGTTCCGCCTAAAATTTCCCCAGAATCAGATGAGTTATAGTGGTGTGCCACATTCCGAAATTTGAAAAAAACGCTCATTTCTCCCTGACAAGCTGGGTAAACTGTGATACAAATAAAATATTCTTAAATAAACCTTAAACCCTGTAAGGGTATATCAAAGGAGAAAATGCCGACTTCAACTTCTCTCTGTCTTGTCTACTTTTTGTTACAAAAATTTAAATGATACAATTTATTTCACAACACGAAAACATTAACATTTTACCCTGGCTTTTCTAACTGCTCTTGGATGTACTCAGGTGAATGGCAAAACCAGCAGTCAACATATCAAATTTGAGAATACTGTGTGATGCTTTGTGTCCATGAATAAAGACTCTCGGTTTTGCTCCACACTAAATCAGGCGGATCGAGAGAAGCTGAATCAGCTGAAAAGCTATAAGTAGGCAGCATACATTTTCGTAAAATCCACCTAGATTTAAACAAAACATTAACATGAAAAAACGGATCTTAATAAAACAAAAATACTAAGAAAAAGTGAGGAACAATGGAGCTTGCTACACAGGCGGGATATTTACACTAAAAATATGCGCAGTTGACTGCATTTTACTTAAAAATTTGCTGTCATTTTCGTTCTATTGAATTTAATAATTATTTAGAAATGAAATTAGTATCTGATATCGTTGAATTGTTTTTTCATTTTTAACTTACAACTTGAGCTGACATATCTCTTATTTTAGATCTTAACAAATCCTTGGCAGACATTGAAATGTATTTTTCCGTGATTCATCTACTCCCCCCCTCCCCGTCATTTGAGACATTCCCTTGGCAGTTATCCATTAAGAATCTGAGAACCATCCAAAACAGACGGTAACGACGCATTAAATATGATTGGCTTATTATTAGTGGCTTATCCCTTTCGCACAGGCCTGAATAAGATCTGAAGTCGGGACTTAAATGGAAGGTACTGAATTCATGGCATCATGGGGATCGTCCACGTTATCAACTCCAAAATCGCCTCTAGTGCTCGATTCTCTAAGCATCATTAGAAGGGTGCAGATCTACTGGATCCCAAGCCACCAGGGCGTTGACGGAAATGAGACGGCAGGCAGCCTCGCAAAAGCCGGAGTTGCGACAATAAACGTACCTATCTCACTACAGAGGCGGTTAACAGGAAAATGGAAGAGATAGTGGAGAACGTGTATAAAGGGGAGAATTCAAACTGTGCTAAGACCAAAAAGGACAAACATCACACTCCCTATTTACTACAGCTCCAATGAAGAGACTGTAAACTTATAAAAGGAGCATATCAACAGATGACACATGCAGAAAATGTAGGAAGCCGGGAGCCACAGAAACTCAGGACCACCTCATCTGCAAATGCCCAACAGTAGCACGACAAAGATTGCAACACCTTCACGCCCCCTCGATTAGCTCACTGGAAGAGGTAGCCAGGAGATTCCTAAATATTTCGCCAAGAACTTCGCGGATCTTTATGGACTATTAAGTCAGAACCTAGATAATTAAAAAACGAGAGCGTAGTTAAGGCCGCCCTGCTCGACTTCGATATACCCGTTACTCAGGATATAAACATGTCCTAATTGTGGAAGAAATGAGTTTCTTTCCAATTTGGTGGGGGAGGCAACTCTACTATAGCTCATCTGATCAGGAAATGATGTATGGCTGATCGATAGGTAATAATTATTAAAATATATGTCTAGAGGGTTCAAACAATCTATTTTCAAAATTGTGGGTGATATGAGGTATTTTTTTAATTGCGGGGGCGTGAACTTTTCTATCGTTCATCTGATCAGTGAACGACGTATGGCGGATCATAGGTAGTGATGGTTAAAATATATGTCTGGGGGTTCGAATTATCTATTTTTAAAGTTGTGGGAGATGAGGTATTTTTCAAATTGCGGGGGCGGCAACTCTTCTATCGTTCATCTGATCGAAAAATGATGTATGGCTGATCGATAGGTAATAATTAAAAAATATGTCTAAAAAGGTTCAAAAATCTATTTTAAAAAATTGTGGAGATATGAGTTATTTTTCAAATTGCGGGGGTGGCAACTCTACTATCGTTCATCTGATCGAAAAATGATGTATGGCGGATCGATAGGTAATGATGATTAAGATATATGTCTAGAAGGTTTGAACAGTCTATTTTCAAAATTGTGGGAGATATGAGGTTTTTTTCAAATTGCGGGGGGGGGCAACTCTACTATCGTTCATCTGATCGAAAAATGATGTACGGCTGATCGATAGGTAATAATTATTAAAATATATGTCTAGAAGGTTCAAACAATCTATTTTCAAAATTGTGGAGATATGAGGTATTTTTCAAATTTGGGGTGGCAACTCTACTAAAGTTCATCTGATCGAAAAATGATGTATGGCGGATCGATAGGTAATGATGATTTAAATATATGTCTAGAAGGTTTGAAGAGTCTATTTTCAAAATTGTGTGAGATATGAGGTTTTTTTTCAAATTGCGGGGGCGGGAGGGGGCGTGGCAAAAATTTGAAACAAACTTGATCTGCCTGCAAACAATACAAGTCTACACTGAAAATTTGGTAGCTCTAGCTCTTATAGTCTCTGAGATCTAGGTGTTCATACGGACAGACGGACAGACGGACGGAAGGACAGACGGACAGACGGACAGGTCTATATCGACTCGGCTATTGGTGCTGATCAAGAATATATACACAAAAAAAAAAAAATTGTAAAAATCACATTTTTTCAACTTTGCAAAAAGTATTGTAATTAAACATTTTTCTTTTTGATTTTACCAATCTACGTAAAAACGACATTTTAATCAACTGCGTAATTGTTTGATTTTAAAGAACAGACACTTTTGACTTCAAATAACAAGTTCACTTTTGATTTCCATATAGAATCAAAATGTTCGCAATTTTGATCAATTATGCGATATTTATCAAGTCGATATGCTAAAAAATAGAACAGAAACAAAAAAACCCCTGGTCGGCTACCACCACCAGCTTAACATGTGCTCTGCGCTCAATTCCTCCCGAGCGTGCAGTAGCCGAATGCGTTGAGGCGTTTGTCTTTTCAGTATGTGTGTGTCCCAGAGGTCGTGTGAGTCCCAGACAAACGAAATTCCAGCATCCGGGGAAAGACCGACTTTGTTTGTAAAGGTGTGTGTGTGTTGGTTTGGTGTGTGGTGTGTGTGTGTGTAAGAGAAAACAGTTTCACAAAAATTTTATTTTTTTTATTTCAAAAGTAAAACACTTTAAAATCAAAATGGAAACAATTTTGAAAATCATTTATTTTTGAAGTGAAAAATTGTTGGGTAAAACAAAATGGTAATTTGGCGGATTTACCCAATGAAAAATGTCGAATTTACCAACGTTTTTTTTGTGGATACTTTTATAAATAAGGGTCAGAGTTTTTAGCTAAGTATTTTTGAAATAACCAAATCAAATATCTTCGTTAAAAAAATCGCAGAATGGGACAATTTATTAGACAATAAACAAAATTATTTAAAATATATCTATGGATATATGTATATATCGTAAAATATAGACTAGAAACCAGTGTGCCTTCTTTGGATTTGGTAAAGCTTTAGGAGCACACGGAACTAACTTTTCTACTTTCATTGGCTGTCATTGCTAGTACAAAATTTGATGTAGTTGATTAACAGATGATAGTTGACTGGGGGCATAAATGTATGCTCATATTCCCTTTATGGCATTGGCATTAACCAAAAAAAAACAACCCTACCCAAAACTGTAAATAAATCGTGCAGAAAAATACTTAAAAGGCAGCCAACTTGAACCCGTTTGCATACTTACTCAAATCAACAAGAGTCTACACACAAAAAAAACCAAGTCAAATATGCCCCAAGCAGCCGCAAAACCAAAAAAAAAAAAGCAAAAGTCTCCCCGAAGTGGTTCAGCTTCATAATCATCAGCTTTGATGAACTTGGTCTGCCACTTGATGGCCAGACGTTTGGAAATTGTCATTCGGGGAATGGCAAAATACTTTCACCTGGTTAAATGATGTGTGCATTAATCCCTTCAACAGGCTTTTCACATTTTTCACTTGTTGTTGTTATTGTGGCTGCTGTTGCCCGTGTTCTCCATCATTTGGGCTCAGCACCTGTGACAAATGTCCCAGGCATGTGTGGAAAATAAAGAGAAATGAAAGGAAAATGTAAAAACAGAATATGTACACCAAAAACTACTGGCTGGCACAAGGTCATATATTTTCGTCTGGCTTGTCGTTGTTGCTTTGCATGCTAATGAAAAATTAAAATTTCCACTACAAAAACTGTGATTCATTAGGCTGCCGGGCGGTGCCAGTGAATAATAAATAAGCCCGTTGGCTAATTAAGTGAGGTAGCCCCTCCCCTCTTCCCTTCATCAACCATTTGCATTATACTTTTGTAATTTACACGGCACACGTGTCCTGTGCCGTCCTGCGAGAACGCTGCCTTGTTGCAGGTTCACTCAGTTGGACGGGCCATCGATTAGTTGAGCGCGCAGCCATGTGAATTAACCATGACCAGTGCCTGGAAGCCAGCTGTTTGTGTTCAGTTGGCCTCGCCCATCAGTTGCTAAAGTTATGAAATATAAATTAAAATTTTTTGCCTAATTAAATTGCATATGCAAATGCGGCAAATTCAACTGCATTGAGCATTATAATTTATGGAAACACTTGGACCACATTTGGATGTGCGTTCCAAAACACACAGTGAAGTATGTTGTGGTATTTTTAGTTGCTCGAATTAAATAAATTTTACATTTTGAGGTATGATACAATTAAAACTGTGAAGTAGCTAATACAGACAGCTTGGTTAGTGTACTTTGTTGTTTATAGTTGTTAACACATAACCAACTGTAGTATTAATAGAATTATGGCAGTATAAAATTAAGTCCGAATGAATGGAAAAATAATATTCTAAATGCTCCGCCAAGGTCGGAAAAATGGTGGCGAGGATTTTAAAAATACTGCAACAAGATATTTTCGATTTTGCAATAAAGAAGTTAATTATACTAATATTGTTCTAACTTGTAAATAGTAGTAATATTTGTGAGCCTAGCAAATTTGATTTGGAGCAAAAGCGAATTCTGTAAGTTGCGCCTCAAAGTAAAGACACAATGTTTGGATTTGGGTCTTAAGTTACCAATTTTTTGAGTTTTACATGACAAATTCAACGATTTTTTGGTTATTGGTCTAACCAATTTTTTTATTTACAGACGAATTATTTTTTGACAAACATCTTTTTCCCAAATTAAAAAAATCATTAAAAATTTTCTTTAGTAATAATTATGTCCTTCAATTTACTACATCTTCAGTTTTTCGATATCATTGGCACAAAAAACTATATAAATGTTCGATTTTTGTACCTCAGATTTATAACATTAAATAAACATTATAAGTATTATGGAAAAACAAACAATAAGTTTTAGAACCAAATGGAAGACATTAAAAATAATTAAAATAATTTTGCTTGAATTTTTGACTAAGAAAGAACTTTTCGGCAATATGTTATCCAATTTTTTGCATGTGAAACCATTGCTTTAATTTTTAGTCCTGCAAAATCTGCTGTAATGGCTTTCTAGGCAAATTTTCATCAAAATTTGGGCAAAATATTTTGCTTAAGTAATTTCCTTGAACAAGAGGTCCCGGCAAAAAAACGGACAATTGTTAAAAATTCAGAGCCCAAAAAAGTTTGCTTTTTTTCTGATCCCAAAATTTACCTTTATTAGTTAACTTGTGCTATCAAAAAAAGTTTTCTTTATTAATTTCCTTTTATATGCAATCCTTGGAAGGTATCACATTTTGTTAAACTTTTTCCATTTACTTATCAGTGGACTTGGCAGTAATAATTTTATTCAAAATTTTTGAAAAAAAAAGCAATTAGTGAAGAGTTCAGATATAACGCATTAAAAAAAAATGATATTATTCACCAATTGAACATTTTTTTGAAGTAGCAGCTTAGAAAAAATCGTGTTAAAAAAGGCATGAGTATAGCATAATCGTAGTAACTGTTTCCTTACTTTGATTTTCAGGAAAAATGTAAGCTAGTTATAAATTCCGTATATCTGGCATATAAAGAAAAAATACCATATTCATATTCATAATTAAAATGTACAGAAAATAAATTAAAAGCTTCAACTTCCGATGTAGGCATACATAATATTTTTGAATTCAAATAAGCTAAAATAATTATTTTGAAATATATTTAAACCATTATAAAAATGTTTTCCTTATAAAATCGTAAATTTAGATCAAAAGTAGGCTTGACATATAGACATTTTCCGTCTAAAAATCGTTCAAGTTTGCAGAATATTAGGAAAAATGTAGTCAATAACTTAAATGGATCAACTGATATTATTTTTGCCACGTTTTTGGTCAAAACGAGCCACTGTGCGACGTTGCAACGCTGGAAGCTATCTGTTGGATGGCTGAATATTATATTACTCGCTAAACTTACTGGGAACTTCTTTACGATTAATTAATATTCAGAATAAAATAATTAACTATAAAATAATAAGGTTTTAACTTTAAAATTATGGCTCTGACCGATTTTTTTTTCGGTTTGTGGAGAAGGGGGGAATATCCACATCTAAATCAAACTGAATCTGCGTATGGTATATATCTATTTACCTTCCAAAGCACGTGGATCACAACTTCATAATACCCTTTATACACATTTGTATGGTTACAAAGTATTATAATATCTCACATAATGCTAACTTGTTCCTTGGAAGTTAAAAAAGGGATTCATAATAAATTTTGTTTTTGTATATAATAAATTGCCAAATTATTACCAAAGGCTGTCATAAAACTATCACGAAACACTCTTTTTTTTACAATGGAGATAGATTCACGATAAAATGTTTAAAGGAAGTAAACATAAAAATGTATCGTAGCAGGTATACATATGCATAACGATATATGCAAATCATGAGAATCTTACTAGAGTTTGGGGGTTGTTTTGTTGCCTGTGATCAATAAATGACTTTAGACTAGCCGTCAATGAAATACAGAATCGCACATATTTGTGACTAGAACAATAATTCATATGTATTACCTTGTAGCACCAAGAATTTTTTGACAAATAAAATAAAATGACAATCAAAACGAACTTTTCATTCGGTCAAGCTTACTTATAATAAAATAAGTTTGCATTGCATATCAATTTAAACTTCAAGTGAGAAAGAATTTGTATAGGGCTTAATTGTCGATAGAACGCAATCACAATCTATGACAATTAAAAAAAATTTATCAAGAAACCAAAAGACTCAAATCAAAGTCGAGTCCGTGACTTTGAATCGAAAATTTTTAAAATGTACGTTACATTTTCCATTAGTGAAAACCTGGATATCTTTTTCGACTTAGATGAGAAATCGGCCCATACATAGCATCACCTTGAAGAATTGACATACACCAAATATATTTTTTTACATTTTGATTTGATTTAGAGAAAATATCAATAATTTTGGAAGCATTTAATTCGAAACCCCATTAATCGAATTTGATTTTAAAACCTATGGTTTCTTGGGAAAATTTTCCCAAAATTGTAGGTAAGATAATGTTTCTGCTATGGTGTCGGAAATGCTTTCTTCTGTGCGTTGTAATTTTCTAAACCTAATCAAAAATTTCCCAATTTCCGCTTTGCCGTTTTGCACTCTAACGGTTATTTTAATCTCATTAAGGGGAAAATCCCCACTCAACCAGCAGCAGTCATTAATTAACCACATAAAATCCCACGCATAATAACATCAATTAACCATAAATTCTCATTAGCTTAAAGCTTGCAGCACAATGCCAAAATCAGAACAATAAATAAGTCCTGGCCAGACTTTTCAAAACCCATCGCTCAGGCGGGGTGGCAAAGCGAAATAATTTCACTTCACACGCCACAAACAGAAAACTGTAAGGGAACTATGCTTATTAATGCCAGCCCCGAAGCTGGGTTTGCCTTGGTTCACACAACTCACAATTACAATTATTTTTCTAGTTATGTCGACGGCTGCGACGCATAAAAATCGCAGCTGTCAGTTCAAAAAGCCGAAAACTTCAGAAACAGCATCAATTTTCCACACGCCAGCGAATTTTTGCCACCATAGACACTCGCCCACAATTGAGGAAGACATGTGAACGCAATTTTCACGTGCAAACTTTGGCGCTCCTAAAGGAAAAAAACACAGAACCAAAACAAACAAACAAAGCAAATATAGCTAGTGAAATGTGGCGTACTAGATAAGGATTCAGAACGAAGTGGTAATACTCTAAGTGGAAAATTTTTATAAAATTAAATTCATAAATTTTTCAATAAATATTTTCTAAATAATAAAAGTGGAATAAACAGAAAACTATAAAGTCTAAGACGGGATTTATGATGAAGCAAACTTCATGAATAGTAGGCGAGAGATTTAAATGTAATTCCTTACTAACCGTTTAAAAGGTCTGAAAGATTTCCTCAAATTCCACGCCTACTAAGAAAACTTCATGAAGTTTGCTTCTGGTGTAAATCCCGACAAACTCTAACAATTTTAAGCTAAGGGCCGTTTTCTCATCCTCATGTTTTTCAAATCACGGTACTTTTAGGCCGCTTTTAAAATATCTTGTACGCTCAAACGCGGCCTAAAAGCAGGCAACATAAATTTATTTAAAATGCAGCTAAATTTGAAAAACATGAACATAAGAAAACGGCGTTTAAATCTAATTACTACCTGAATATCGCTGCACTATTTCATATTGTACATCATACTTTTTCATGACAAACGAGTCCGACTTCAACTGACCCAACCGTTGACCCATTCATAAAACAAGTGTAAAATGGTGGCGTGGCATAAGTTGGCACAAATAAAGTAAAGTAAACTGCACCATTTTATTTCGTGCACAGCGTGACGCTGTCAGCAGCCAAAAGAAAGGAGTTGGTAGCGGGAGCTAATCTCAACAAACAAAGCGTGAAACTAACAATTCTGCAAATACAGACAAAACCGCAACCACCCCCCACCCCCCTTTGAAAAACTTTGTCTGGCTTGTGCGCGAAAATGAAACTTTATTTTCAACTCAGAGCCATCGAATTTATTTTCATGTCAGCTAAGCAAAAACTCTCGTAAGCTACTCTTGCACTTAGGATTGGCGTTAAATTGGCATAAGGCGTTGGCTAAGCAAATAATGAACTTGCTAATTTGCTGAGGCCACATTACATTTGGCACGGCAATTGGCCATCATATTTCTCACTCAAAGTTCAACTTTTAAAGCAGCAGCAACAGGAACCCGGCCGTTCGGCAAGCAACAAGCTAAGCTCTAATTTTCTCACGTACTTGTAAATTTTGCGGAAAACCGCAACAAATTCACTTATAAAAGTAATCTAGAAAACGCGTACCAAACAGGAAGCACAAAAAGGCACAACCAAAAGAAGAAAAAAACAAAATAACAGCGGAAAAAGAAACGTAACTCTCGCACACAAGAATTGCGTTTGCCGCGACACGGCGACAACTTTGCGTGTCGCCATTAGGCAAAAACCAGGCTGGGAGTGGGTGGCAGCTACTCCTAAGCTTAAAGCGGTCGCCACTTTATCAGAGATTTAAAATGAAATGAATGTAAGCACATTAAATGACTTGGACGGCTGTTTAAGGTTCACAAGAAATAAGGAGACTAAGAAGGATTATGTTAGGGGAAATGGGAAATGAAAAAGTTGCCAAAGCAAACTAAGTTTGCAAAAAAAAAGAAGAAGGCAACAACAAAGAGTTAATTGGAGAGCGATTTGTAGAGCGGTAAATAACAAGAAATGTTTGGGGGTTATCATTTTAATTTATTGCAGGTACCAGATTCCCAGCTGCTGGTTTTTGGAAACTTTGGACAGCATTTTAATACAATACAACAAAAAACTTTTCAAAACATTTACAAAAGTAAGTTAACTTATTTGAAGCTAGAAAATACTTGAAAAAAAAAAAAAATTTAAAGTATTTCGGTTCAGTCAGTGGGAAAAAAATTTGTGGATTTTAAGGATTGAGAGAAGCTGTTAAAAAAAAAAACAAAAAATTGAGAGCTTCGAACATTCTATGTTCAAAAAACTAAAAATTATCTTTGCTGTTAAACTGATCTTTTAAAAAATTTTTATTAACAAATAGTCTCTTAGACTTTTCCATAAGCGTGTGATTTGGCTGACGCTTAGGCGTCATTCCATTCGTGCTAAGTCAAGGTCTGCAGACAAGAAGTTTTATAAAATGATCGTGAATTTTTATCATATCAAGTTAATCTTCGTCATATCGGAGTTTGATATGAAAAAGTGAGAGGCCATTTCGTATCAATTTTTTCTCTCTGTGTGTATCCGGCTGAGCTGATGATGGACTTATATATGACGACAATTTACACTTGAAGAGAAAGATCGCTCCACGCATCTCAATTTTTTCGCTTAATTGATAGCCATGCAAAAATCGGGGGTGGTTTTTTGTGCAGCGCTTAGCCAATTTTCTCTCTCTCATTTGCCAAAAATCTCTTTACAAAATTCTAAATTCACAAATTTCCGTCGCACAGTGGCGCCCGTAGAACAAAGTAGGTTGCAAAAATCAAAAATTTCATGAGCCTAAATTTTGAATGAACCCATATTATAGGAAATTTTTCAAAGATTTTAAATATGCAACTCTTAATAAATTGCGATTTTTATTTTAGAAGATACAACCTGTCAAATTTGACCTATTTTTAGTTCCTAAAAAAACACAATTTTTTTGGTAATTTGATCCGCTTTCAGGTAGAATATCACGAAATCTAGGTAACATATCGACATTATATTTTTTCTGGTGATTGATGTATTTATTAAGCGTATATTACAAAAAAAATGTACTGTTTGCTTTTTGTTTCTCAATTAAATCGCTTTTTAAAAACTATCCATTTTTCACTATTTTTAACTTTAATGGAAAATAAAAGAAATATATATATTTATGTGTATTTGCCATCTGGCAAACGTATTTTGAAAATATTTTCAAAATACATTCTTTGCTTATTCCTTTAAGTAATTCAGAAAGTTCCAGCTGCCTTTCGCGGCCTTTTCGACTGTAAGAGGTAAAATAGATAACAAAGACATGGCAAAATGGGGGCCCTCATTCCTTCTTCCGATCCACATTTTCATCTCTGCGGCATGTGAAGTCACGAAAGAGTTAGAATCCACTAGAGATACCTTGTCTTATGAATAGTAAAAATTATTTTGGAAAAAACTTATAAAAATTAAAATAAAATCAAAAAAATAATTTTTTTTTATAATTTTGGGTAATAATTTAGAAACATAGAAACATTAAAAAAAAACAAACAAAAATACCAAAATTGTTAAAAATAATTTTTTGTTACAAAAAAATGAAATTTTTCCACAAATTTTGACTTTGATAACCCATTGGAAAGCATCCAGAAGGCGTAGCACCCTTTCAAACATAGGTTTCATATGTTGAACAATTATCTATCATTTGTCATTTTAATTATTCAATTATCTCATTTGGTTGAAAAGTTATGATTTTTTAAACGAAAAAACTCCAATGGCGCCATTGTGCGTCGCTAATATCTACTTGTTACCATCTTGCCAATTCAAGGACCGCTCTTAAAAACAAATATAAGCTTTCCATAATTTTACACAATTAAAATGATTTGCCATACAATTTCTTCGTCTCCCACCACCACTTGCTCAACTTCGATATCTATCTAATGAGCAATTAGTCATAGCCAACAAGTGAACCCAGTTCCTGGTTATTCTCAACATTCAAAATATATAATGAAAGTCAGCGAAACTTGTTGTGATTCAAAGCATATTTTGGGGCGCAACAAATCGAATTTCCTTTCTGGCAAACAAAAAAAAATTGTATAAAGTTAAATTGTGAAAAGTTAGGAACCACAAGGACAAATGCCAAGCCCCCCGCAGCTATGTGTCAGAATTGTAAAAGGACCTTCATCATTATTACTCGAGCGCCATGATTGTTATTAGCAGGCGGCAATGGCAAACTTTAATAAACTTTGCCTTGGCATTCGAGCACTGAGTTTATGCAAATTGTATACATTCGCAAAAATGGCCCTGGCAATAACAACAAATTTCAATTATGCCATCAAATCTATTTAGGTGTATAAATATTTGGAAAATTTGTGGCAAGAAGAAGTTCGTGGCGCCAGGCGTATAATTTACAGATTTTCTTGTTAAGATTGTGGCAAAAGTTTTCCCCCCCCCACCCCCCAATTGTGTGCACAAGTTTGGGCCCCTGTGAAATCATCGACATTGGCGCATAATTGGCGGCAACATGAAAAGTCAATAAACGAATCAAAAACCTCCTCCAGGAACTGAAAGTTCAGTTGTAAAATAAATTTGGCTACAAAATTTAATCTCATAATTTTGTTTTGCATTGTAATTGGGTATTTCGCTTTATTTCATTTCAATTACAAAACACAGCAAGTAAAGTTTTTCAAGTTCATTAGGAAAAAAAAAAGAAGAAGAAGAAACAACAACCCGGCAACACTTCAGGCCACTCGACCGACCCACTTTGAGGAGCTCTGAATTAATCAAGTGTGTGTGTGCTTGGAGCATTGTACCTACCAGGTCAATTTACTTAATTAATAAAAATGCCCAAAATGAATGTGAGTTGGGGCAGATGGAAATGTAATGTGTGGGGGTTGGCTTTTGTTCTATTGAAGAGTGCTATAATTTGTTTGATTGCCAGTGTGGCTGTGCGTGAGCGTGGGGGTAGTTGTACTATAGTTTAACTAAAACGAAGGAACTTGTGAACCGATTTAGGAAAAATACAAAAATAATAACAAATAAACCACACAAACCGCCTAAGATTTAATTTTTCATATAATATCTAAATTTGTAAATAAATAACAAATAATAAACTTAAATAACCTTTTTTTAAATTCATAAAAATTATTTTTACACCTGGATGCAGTCCAGCTGTTTTCGTGAAGCGAACCGGCTTAGTGAATTTTATAAGATTATCTATGATTAAAGTTAACAGTTGACATAATTGTGCTGCTCTTTGTTATTTAATGAATTTTGACATAAAATTTACTTGTAGTATGAAAGATTTTTATTTTCAAATAAACTGTTGAAAAATATTTAGTATTCACTTTACTCATCAGTTGACTGTAATCAAGCTTATGAAGCTTGCTTCCTAGAGCAGATTGAAAAAGAAGTCATAACGTCTACCAACCAAAGTTCTTCGTTAAAGTAATTAACTTGTTGCAAAACTTGTTCTTTATTCTTTATTGTTCTACCTTTGAAAAATGTTTTTTCATTTTTTTTATTTTGCCTTATGATTATAGCTTGAACATTTCCCTTTCATCCCCTTTAAACCATTTTCAAATATTCAAATTAGGTTAGCAGATATATTCATTTTAGTGGAGCAATGTTCTTGCTAACGTGAGTATTTTCAACGTTGCTCAAAACTTTAAGCGCGTTTTTCTCGAAACCACGTTTTTTGACCTGGTAGCCATGATTGGGCCAGTTCTACAGAACCGATTTTGATCAACCATGTTGCAATCGACGCATAATTGATATAATTCTGGCCCGTACCCTCAATCAAGAGGAAACTCATTTTCTTACTATTTTTTACACTAAACTACAAAAAAATAACTTGAAAAATCGAATTTTTTTAAACGGCCGCCAATTTTTTACAAAAATATTGAAAAATATGATTGAGGTACGGGCCAGAATCACATGAATTCTGATCAAAACCTCATTTACCGTTCTCAATTCCGATAACCTGGAGTCTCGGAATCATGGCCTACCACCTATACACCTTTTTTTGCGAGACTCTAATTGGCAGGCCGATAACTTTTTAAACAGCCCTCGAATTACAAACTTTTTTTTATATTTTATTATATAGTTAATTAATAACACAAATCCAAAAACCAAACTTGAAAAGCTCTTATGCTTTTCTCTCTAGAATTAAAAAAAAAACACCTCAAAAACGCTGCTCAAAGGTAGAATACCCCCTTAACCCACCAAAAATAAATTTGACTCCTGCTCCATAAATGTTTGTATTCTCGAATAATATTTGAAATTTGACAACTTTTAAATTGATATTGAAATTTTGATGACAAAAATTTGAGGATGCATACGTGTCGTATACGCAATGTTTGTGGAAACTTTTAAGCCATTACGCAGAGCAGGCACGTAGCTAGTGGGAAGGCTCTGGGGGCTCAGCCCCTACCAAACTTCAAAATATATAGGCTTGCTAAGTTTTATTTTCCCTCATATAATCGGCAAGGTTATAGACACAAGTAGGCTGCTAAATGATTTGTATTTTACTAGAATCAAAATTTAGAAATTTTTAGAATTTGCTGTCAAAAATTAATTTATATTTTGTAATGGTGCCGACAAGGCTCTAAACTTTTTGTTATTACTCATACGCAGTTTCGCCTTTGATCTGTATTAGAGATGGTCGCGGGATGGAATATCCGTGAAAGTCCTGAATTTTTCTGAATCCCGAACCTTAAAAAAATTTATTTTCAGTAGGAAATCACATGGGAATATTGAAATTTAGTAATTATAAAATTATCTTGTGACGTCCCAAAGTAATTTAAATATTTCTGAAGTTTTGAGCAGCATGTAAAATACTCACTTTAGCAAACACATTGCTCCACTAAAATGGGTTAATCTGCTAAACTATTCCGAATTTTTTAAAACGGTTTAAAGGGGATGAAAGGGAAATGTCCAAGCTATAATAAAAATGCAAAACAATAAAATCGGAAAAATAATTCTTAAAAATAAAAAACCGCATTAGACCATTATAAGTCCAGTCCAGAGATGCAGAGCTTTCAATATCTGAGGAAGATAATGTGGGATTTTTAATACAAGCAAGTATAGATGCTCGTAAAAGACGCCAAATTTGTATTTTGCTTACGAGGCGTATGAGTAATTTTTAGTTAAAACTTTAACCATTAAAACTGAAAATTATATTTTTATTTTTGGCATTTTATTAACTTTATTATAGAAATAATCCTTTAACGAAGTAACTTTTCATTATTGCTTCAAAATGTGCGATATAGTGAGCATCTTAATATACCCTTAAAAATATGTAAAGTAAATATCACGGTGACTTTCCACTATTCAAGTAAAACCAATATCTCTACTTTAAACCAATTTTAGCAGAAATATTGACCTTTTTTTGACAAAAAATTTATTGCTAAAAAATATATATATAATTTTCACATGGCCCTAAAAAGCTAAACTGCTTCCTACCTATATCAACTTTTTATTTGACCAATTTTGAATAGTCTGTTTATTTTTTTAATTTTTTGTCACGGGATATTTTTTTATTTTCAACAAATGCCAATATCGTGTGTATAAAAATAGACTCATAAAGCCCAAAAAAAAATCATGTTGCTAAAAAGCAGACTTTTACCCAATTTTTGTAGCTCAATCGAGTCAGAAGTTGGCAGCAACTTTCATGGTACAAGGCAACAAAATGTGTACCAAAAACTTTGCCTAATTTCAATTGTTATGGCCTGGCCTTTGTTAAACATGGAGGTGAACAAATGGCATAAATAAATTTTCAATTCTCTTGCATGCGGCTGGGCAATCAGCACAGATAAATAAAGTGAAAGCAAAACAGCATAAAACTGTCATAATTTATGTAGTTTATCATTTTTTATTTTAGGTTGTTTTTTTCTGCTGTTGTGGGGGTGAAATTCAATGCCGTGTGGGCGGGAGATGGGGGCAACAAAGCGCATTTCTGTCAATTTAAATTTATGTAAACATAAAATGGCCTACCAAAACATACTGAGCGAGGTGCGGTCGCCCCAGTTGGGGACAGTATCATATTTTTCATTCCATTTGGTATGCCACATAAAGTCGAGGTATATGCCATTTGGCAGGATGTTTAGTTCAAAATAAATTGTTGAATTTTTGAAATAATTCTTTGTGTATATGAATAGGATATGTCTGGGTGAGACAGAAACGTACATAACATACAAAAGTGCTTAAAAGAGTATCTCAGCTTCTACCTATTGCTGACTCCTTGACTTTCTTCTTCTTCTTCCGCCTGTGTTTTTTATGATTTAATGCGCGCGGCACGCCATGACGTTCACTTAGGCATGGACACAATAAAAAAAGAAAAAATATACACAGGACAACAGCAGGACACGCTTTCCAGTGCCGCCTGCGCACTTTTGTCATTTCATTATCCTGTTAAGTATTCAAAAGTCAACCAAGCAACGCATTTGTGTGGGCTGCTGGCATGTCTGGCCTGGACCACGCCCCCCATCCGCCTTAGTCAGCTTATCATTTATGCCAAACGCGTACTTTTTGGCTTTTAGTCGCTTCTCTCGACGTTTGTTTTGTCTGCGTGTAATGTCATGCGGAATTGCCTTTGTGTCCTTGGCGTTTATGACATTGTATAGCCAGTGTCTCTGTGTGCGTGTGCGTGTGTATAAATTACATTACATAACAAGCAATATAACAAACGATAACAAACACCTTGCCAACAAAAAAACAAGGAAGCACCAACAACAACAATTTAATAAAAATGTTTCGCCTGCCGCGTCTTCGATTTCATCTGCTTTATGTCTTATCATTTGCTTATGGCATTGTTAACGATGGACATTTGCCATGACATTTTTCGGTATTCCCGGTATTCTATTTTCGTCCCTAATTTTATTCCCTAATGCCCAGAGCACGTAATTTTACTTGGCTGGGTGAAAATGGTGAATGCAGATTTTGTGCAATCGATTGATTTTCTTTTTCTTTTTTTTTTGTCTAGCGCTTAAATTTGCTTGAGACATTTTTAGGTCCTTTTGATTGATGACTTAAGTTTATATACTTCAGTTTATTAAAAACTAAAAGAACGCCAAAAGCAAATGATAGTGAACTTAGAAAGGATAGGCAAATCCCAAAATTAAGATAATGTTAAAAATAAACAAAAAAAAAGAGGTAAGTAGATACTGGAAAATAGAGATATTTTCTATTAACTTTTATGTAATGTTCAATCTTAGCTGAACGAGACACCTACAAATGTGTCCAGACAGCATACTCAGCTCAATTGTACACTGGATCTTCTATAAATATTTAATATTACTAACGAGAAGGCAAAGCTAACTTCGTCTGTGCCAAAGTTTTAATACACTTGCAAAAGCTTGCGCCAGCTGACTCAACCGATAGAATATATATGGGATATACACAGAAAAAAATATGGGAAGCTAAATCCAAGTTAAAAAACAATTATTTGATCCCGACCTTCGGATTGAAGTTTTAATGACGACAGACTTGAAAAAAAACTCAATCCGAAAAGGCCCATTGGAAGTTTTGATCCCACTTAAGGGGGTCTTCTATCTTTGAAAAAAATTTTTATATTACATTTTTTGTTTTGCAATTTATATAGCTTGGACATTCCCCTTTCATCCCCTTCAAACCATTTTCCAAAATTCGAAAAAGTGTAGTAGATATAGCCATTTTAGTGAAACAATGTGCTTGTTAAAGTGAGTATTTTTTACGTTGCTCAAAACTTTAAGAAATATTTTTTTCGACCCGGTAGCCATGATTGAGCCAGTTCTACTTTCGAATTTGATCAAAAAACTAAATTAAAATTCTTTTACCCTAAACTCCATAAAACATTTTAATTCCCCAATTTAATTTAAAAATAAATGAAAAAATATGATTGAGGTATATAATAGCTAAGTCAATATCAAGGCCACCAACTCTACACCTTTTTTGAGGCCTTAATTGGCAGGCTCGATAACTTTTTGAACTACCCTCTAGTCTTCATTTATTTTTAATTTTTTATTTAATTAATAAATAACTTTCAAAACAAAACTACAAATTGAAAATGTTCTTATGGTTTCTCTCCAGAATTTTTGTACAGCAACAAAAAACCATGTGCAAAGGTAGAAGACTTACCCCTTAAAAATAAATGCAATCATTTTGGGAATCTCAATTAACGTCCTTAGACTCTGATACAGAGCTTGGGAAGGGATGAATATCTCAACTCTATTATAAACGAAAACCTTAAATTTGTGTATTTGTGACGTCGCATAAGGGGGTCAAACAATTTACGGCTTTGTTGAGAATTATAAGTGGATCATACTTCAATGCAAAAACAGACCACAGAAACATTATGTTCAAAATTTTAAAGAATAAGATTGAATAAATTTGAATATACTATTCACGCTATTTCCTTTTGTTCAAAGATTCTAAAATACCATTTGCTGCCTAAAAGAGATAACGTCTTTCCGAAATAACAGTACACGTTTAATCTGTCATGCCACAAGCTTTTTGTCGAATATCACTTCTTCAATTGGGTTTTGATAGAGTTTAAGCTTTGACGAAGTGATTATTGTACAATAAGGTATAAATCATGTTTATGTTTAACTCATACGTCACATGTCGGAAAATTTTGTAATCAGGATTCATAGTGTGTAAAATTATGTGTCTGGGTTAGCAGTATACAATCTTAAAGGAATTTAATTTGAAATCTGGTTGTGCTTTGTTATTTATGTTTGATTTTTTTTTGGTGAATTAGGAGGATATTACCAACGTGATTTAAATGTTGTTTTAGCGATTTTAGTCCTCTAAAAATAATTGCGAAACATACTAGTTTTAAAATAAAAAAATCAATCTGCAGCACCATAATTAAATTTGCCTACAAATGTTCAGTCTTATGTCTCCGTTTTAATTTATGAACCATATTTTACAATTTATTGCTTTAAACCAATTGTAAAATACTCGTTCCGCAAATTTTATAAAAAGGGATTTGATTAGCTGATCATAGCACTTTTTTTAATCCTTCTTCTTTCAGCTTGAAAGAATTTTCCCTTTTTTCATTTAGACATTTCAATTGATTTTATTGCACCTTTCCAATTTACGAATTTTCCATCTAAGTCACAACAAATGACCGCACTTTCGTAAAGCAATCAACTCTAAACTGTGAAATATCTACAAGATCCTGTATCTATGTATCTCAATAAAGCAATCACAGCGACCAAAGCAGCCTGTCTGGAGTATATAAATTTCATTTCTTTTGCAGCGCCAGCAAGAAGGGAGTCCAGTAAGCCTTGGAGGAGCGGCAGCCAATGCAACCTGCACAGACATCATTAGAGGCAAACCAAACCACCAACAACACGTGAGTAACACACACACACACACACACATAAGCTACACTTTACTACAATATCGACACTATATATCTTGGACATGTGTTGGCCATCAACTTATGCAATCAACGATTTGGCTTTGACCAGGCAAACTGACTGCCGCTGGGTGCTATGTAAACTAAATAGAAAAGACGAAAAGGACGAGGACAAATGTTTATTTAAGCATAAAGCCACGTAGTACACACACACAATGTGTTTTTATACATAGACTTGGCCACAGCTGTACTTGCGAAGTACGCCTGGTAATTACATACAGACTAGGACAGCCTCTGCTGTATAAATATTTGCCTTAACCTTTTCTTCTTCTTTTTGTGTTGGCAGTATTTGCTTTTGGTCTTAAAATACAAAAAAAAAAAAAAAAACATTGCTCAGACTTTTTAAGCTTAATTTATTTATTTACGATTTGCAGATATTTTTTGTAATTAAGTTTTGTCTGGCTGAAGCTTCAAACTGTTGCTTTTTTATGGCACATGACACGTCCAAGGCCAGCATAGCAAATGCGCTGCTCACGGTTATTTATGTGGTGTTTGTGTGTGTGTACGTGTTGCCAAAAGGATATGCTCGTGACAATAGCCCGACATAAAGTTTGAACAAAAGTATGTCCCCAGGATGTTCCTCCCGCCTGGTTTTTGTCTTTATTTATCGCCTTGAATGAATCACTTTGTGCCAGTTTTGCCTGCCAGGCAGTCCTTGCCTTTTGTTCCACAAAAGCCACGTAGCCTGGCGACAGGATATACTTTTGACTTAATTTGATTTGCTCAAATGAATTTCAATTAACTGAAAATGAAATTTATGCCAGCAAAGTGATTTGCGTTAAGATGAAAGAGGCCAAACATGAAGGGGGAAATCAATTAAGTGAACGATTTTTAAATAGAAATCGTACAAAAGTCATAGATCTTATTGAACAAAGTTGAAATGGGTTCAAATTA
Organism: Lordiphosa mommai; assembly: GCA_018904225.1. NCBI lineage: Eukaryota > Metazoa > Arthropoda > Insecta > Diptera > Drosophilidae > Lordiphosa > Lordiphosa mommai. The sequence goes on along the minus strand of JAEIFT010000427.1, from coordinate 152,650 downwards.
AATGCCATTCATTAAAGGAGCAAGCGAAAGGGTAAAACCACGTGTAAGCCCAATTGGCAGTATAATGAGCTCTAAAAAATTGACGCACTCATTCAGGTTGCATAAAAGAGCTTGACTTCAACTCAATTGGCAAGTTTGTCTAAAAATAAATACTTGCATGACGCTTTCAAGTCTATAAATAGATTTACACGCTAAGCAATTGACTTTGGAATTCCAAAGAATTTATTCTGACCATTGTTTATGCAAATTTGGCGTGTTTGCTATGTGTAAAAATGTGTTGTAACAATTTTTTAATGGTTTAAATATAATTTTAAGTAGATTAGAATTTTTTTAAAAATTAAAGATTTTAATTTTGATATAAAGTAAATTTATTTATGTCTACAAGTTTATCCTATGAATTTTATGAATTATGAAAATGTTATTCTTTTTTTTTTACTATCTTACACTTTGCCTGAATATGAAATTAAGGAAACAGATGTCAAAAAGTTAAGATTTTAAAGTTGTTAGTTGACCAACCCAAATAAGGAACTTTGGCAACACGGCCTGGAGGTTTTTGAATATGTGGATACGTGGGCTGCTATTTAAGTTTCTGGCCTAGGTCACTTCTAGCCATTTTAGGACCAATTGACCTTTTCCCAAAAAAAGTTTGAACTTTTATCGATAAAAGCTCCATACAACTCTTTCATGTGGGACCACGTTTGATATCGATTAACGATTAATCAAAAACTTACCTCGGCACAAAAATGGAATTAACTCGTGAACATTTTCGTGCAATCATTTTTCACAACTTTCGACGTGTGGATTATCACGACAAGAGTGCAACGATGAACTTTAATATTTGTATGGCGATGAAGCACCATGCTAGAATGTTAAAATTGGTTTAATGAATTCAATCGCGGGCGACGCTCGCTCAAAGACGAAGGTCGTGAAGGTTGTCCAAAAACAGTCGTTGTGCCAGAAAACATTGATGCCGTGCGTGAACTGATAATGCAAGATCGTCATGTGACATACCGTAGTGAGATAGAGGCATCCTTGGGCATTTCTTCCACCAGCATACATTCGATATTGCATGAACACCTGGGCGTACAAAAGGTTTGTTCTCGTTGGATCCCGCACAATTTGACAATCGCTCAAAAAAGGCTCGTGTGGATTGGTGCAAAGAAATTTTGAAAAATATAATCGCGGTGTTTCAAAAGACGTTTATAAGATCGTCACAGGTGACGAATCATGGATCTATGCTTATGAGCCCGAAACAAAACAGCAATCGACCGTGTGGGTCTTCGAAGACGAGCCAAATCCAACGAAAGTCGTTCGTGGAAGAAGCACTTCGAAGCAAATGGTCGCCTGTTTCTTCGGTAAAACTGGTCATGTGGCGACTGTTCCGCTTGAGCAACGTAGGACGGTCAATTCTGAGTGGTACACCACAATTTGTTTGCCTGAAGTCTTCGGAGAAATTCGAAAAACGAACAAGAGAAGACAGATCATTGTGCACCATGACAATGCGAGCTCTCACACATCAGCTCACACCAGCGCCTTTTTTGACCGCCCAAAACGTCGAATTGATGGGTCATCCGCCGTACAGCCCTGACTTGGCACCCAATGACTTCTTTTTATTCCCGCACATCAAGGGAAAAATGCGTGGTCAACGATTTTCGTCGCCAGAAGATGCTGTTGAAGAGTTCAAAAACCATGTTTTGGAGATGTCTCAATCGGAGTGGAAAAAGTGCTTCGACAATTGGTTTGAGCGCATGCAAAAGTGTATAAATCTTGCTGGAGAATACTTTGAAAAACAATAAAACCATTTTTGATCATAAATATTCGCGTTTTCATTATTAGGCCAGAAATATATATAACAACCTACGTACGGATATCTTTTGCTAGAAAAAAATTATTTCATAAAAAAATCGGTTGGCACTCCTTGAAAAAAGAGAAAAAACCTACTTAAGAATAGACTTTTTTGAACCTTTTATTTTTTCTCGGATAGAAGACATGAAAATAGTAAAATCACAATTTTCGTCGCTTAAATCGGATGCAACGTTACGATGCTATAATCGATGCTATATCTCGCGAACTGTTAGTGGTGGGGAAGTTCAAAAATATGGATTATATTCTCGATGTGTAGAACTTCGATCCGCGGATAGTGATATATTTTTTTTAAACAAAAAAAAATTTGGGTGGCTGAGTTCACATGGAATGACCCATATAACAAATGCAAAAACATCAGAATTTTTTTAAGCTTTAAGCTAAATAACTTAAAATCGATTTACATTAGGTATGATAAGCATGATATAACAAAAAATCCTTTTACATATTACGATCTTTTAAAAACGAATACTTTCCTGCCAAAAACTGGGCAATAGATGAACGGACTATCGTTTTGAGAAACTAGTTCACGCTATGGCTTATAAAATTTTTTCCAGCAATTAAGAACAAATCTTGATATATAAAGCTTTCAATTTAAAGCACATTTAGCCCTATTAAAGTTCACTTTAAAAAAAAATTCTACACATTTTGTATTTTTCAACTCTCAGTGAGTTGTTCAGCAGAGTTACAAAGCTCCAGACAAGTTGATTACGGGTATATTTCTTTTAAAGTCCTTGAAGCGAAGTCAACTTAAGAATCTGCCCTCTTCTTGTGTGGAGTTGTATACATCAGTCATACGTATTGGAATTCTATAAAACACTTAAGCTTCTTTCACTCTCATCTCTTTTCTTCAGTTTAAATTCCCCAATTCGCACAATTTTCACACTCTCCTGCAATCATTCCGATACATATGTATAATATTTATTCACTGATTAAGCATTTGGCCAATAATGAATTCTGATATATATTAATATTCGCCTTGCCGCATCTTGTACGCCTGGGATGAACACTTATTCAAGAAGTGATGTGCCTGCGAGCATACAATCAATTTACGCGCTTTTTAATGGTTAAGAACACGCATACGCCGGAGTGGAGCGGACCGGGCGTATATATTTAACACAAAAGGAGCAAAAAGCTCATTAAAAATATTTTCCACTCATGCGTAGGAATTTTTAAAAAGGTATTTAATTAAACTTTAATAATAAAAAGTGGTTGGGGGGTGGGGGGGGGTGTAAAGGATGGCTGAATGTAACAAATTTAAAAGGCAGAAAATATAACGAAATGGGCTTAATGCGAAAGATTTCAATTAACGACACGACACGAACGTCGAGCGTTGGTGCTAAGTGGATAAACAGAAAGAGCCGTTTGGACACGAGGAATGCCAATTTCATTTACACATGAAGAGCAGGACAACTGAAATGAATGCATTGAATGGAGCTTCATTAAGGTGCAGTCGAAGAGGTTTCAGGTCCTTGTTGTAATTATCGTAATTACAAAGAACGATGAGGAGATGGGAGAGAGAAGAGGCCAAATGGTGTACAGTCAGTCAACAATAATAAAAGCCAACGAGGCGAACATCAACAATCAACAATAGAGCTAAATCAACATCATTATTATTGACACTTGGGATACCCTGGAATGGAGATTTTGGGTTTGAATGGAGATTAGCGGGAATTTACAAGGAAACAGTAGAGAAAAAAAGAGATATAAAAATATGAAATTTATATATAAACTTTGAAAAATTATGAATTCCTAGAAATATACAATTACTAGCATATAACCCGGCGCGCTTCGCTTCGCCACCATCAGTAAAGCCGCCAAAATGATGAAAAAGAACGTTTTTTTCCGACCTTCAGAAAATTATTTTCCACCTATTTGGTCCACTGAGCGTGCAAACCCTGCAACCACTCCCGCAACCCATTATCCGATCTTGAGGGTGGGTTTGCGCAAAGCTAAAAACTTTATCCTATTTAATTGGCCCATAGAGCTTTCAAACCAAATTTAACACATATCGGCTAAAAATCCACCCCTGCACCCATATTCCGACCTTTGCAGTGAACTTCCCGAAATAAAAAAAAACGTGTTTCCATTTATTCTGACCCTAGAGCTTACAAAACTAATTTCATTCGGCTCAGATCGGCTCACAAATAGCTATTGTCACTGAATCCAAATACGCCCACCATTATCCTAGCCCGGGGCGGAAATACCACCACCGAGAAATCACATGTCCAATTATTTTCTATAATGCGTTCTCAAATCGAGTTTGAAGTCAATCGGATGAAAATAGTTTATTCCATATAGAATTTTCCGGGAATTTCCCGACTTTTCGGGCGGTTTTTCCAACATTTGAAAATCTCATGTCCAATTATTTAGCATACTATCCTTACAAACCGAGTTGGAAGCCAATCGGATGAAAAATAGTTATTTCGATATGGAAGTTTCCGAGAATTTCCCGACTTTTCGGGCTGATTTTCCAACATCGGAAAATCTCATGTCTAATTATTTTGCATACTATCCTTACAAACCGAGTTTAAAGTCAATCGGTTCAAAAATAGTTTTTCATATAGAATTTTCCGGGTATTTTCTTTGTGGGCGGATTTTCCAACATTTGAAAATCTCATGTCCAATTACTTAGCATACTATCCTTACAAACCGAGTTTGAAGCCAATCGGATGAAAAATAGTTATTTCCTTATGGAATTTTCCGGGAATTTCCCGACTTTTCGGGCGGATTTTTCATCATCGGAAAATCTCAAGTCTAATTATTCTGCGCACCATCCTCACAAACCGAGTTTGAAGTCAATCGGATGAAAAATAGTTTTTCCCATGAAGAATTTTCCGGCCATTTTCCATGTGGGTGGATTTTCCGAAATCTGGGAAATAGGTGTCCAATTATTTCGCTTACTTTACTTACAAACCAAATTTCAAGTCAATCGGATGAAAAACCAAATTTTCCACATAGTAGCTTTTCCGGGAGTTTTCCATCCCTTAGGGGTGGAATTTTCCAAAACCCCGCCTTTATGCTCATTTTCAACTCATAAGGAAACTTCTGTGAAAATTTCAGCTTTCTATCTCTTACCGTTCAGGCTCTACGTTGATTGCCAATCAGTCAGTCAGTGAGGACAAACTCTTTTATATGTAGAGAGATAATTTAACATATTTTTCTTGGTAATAAATTTTATCAGGTTTTAAGAAGTTTTTATTAATCATCTTTTTTTTTTTTTTTTTGCCTGCTGAGTAACAAGCTATCGACTCTTTTGGTCACAAAACTCTCCTCCTATCATGTTAATTGCTAGCAAAGAACCCAGCTCAAATGCAATGCCTGACAAAAACTGGGGCAACACATATTTTGCCACATGTTGCACACACAAACACACACACAAAATGAATGAAAAGTGCATGTGAGAAAAAAAAAACTAACGACCAGACCTTCTGCTGTTCTTATGTGTTTGCCTTCAATGTGTGCTTACTTCTAATTATGATAAAGAGAGAGAAATTCATCAACACTGGAAAGCTGCTCCCCATTCCCATCCCCATCCATCTTAGTGCGTACCGAAAAAAAAAATTGTGTGTCACTGCGGAAATGAGCAAAGCAGGGCAAAACAAAAGCACAAGGAAAATGGAGATGTGAAAGCGTTTAGCAAATGATCTAAAAAGAATGTGCAAGCTTGCACAAAATTTTTAATGAATACAAAACAAGCATATGAAATTAGAGTACGGACAGAAAAAAGGGATATTTTCATCATTAAAATTAATGAATTTATAAAAATAGCTACACTAAACACAAAAAAAATATTTAAAAAGATTTCAACAACAAAGTTAAGTCTGTTAAGCAACATTTTATGAACTTGAATTGATTAATGGCTGCTACACAGAAAAGCATTCTGACAATTTGGTATTTTAAAGCCACACTTAGTGATATTAATCTTGCTTAATTTTTGAAGCTCCCTCATAATGGGTGAACATTAGCAACTAATAAAAGGGAAATTAGTTGAAACATCAAAAAACATGGCCTACTTTTTGGGGCAAGTTGGTAAGATTGACTGCTCATCATTCATAAGCCAGCTGTATATTACCAGAATAATGCAAGCTCGGCGCTTATTATTCAAAACACATACGACAAACGACAGCCCTGGCCGCTGTCAACAATGACAACGCAACGAATGAGGATGAGGATGAGGATGATGCTGCTGCCTTCTCATTGATAACAAACTCAACGATGACAACAATGCTGACACATCGAAAGATTGTCATTCCATCAATTATTCAGCAACACGCAAATCATCAACAAAACGCTTCACATACCAAGAGTCATTCGCCTTAGCCGGCAAATGAATCAAAATGGGCAGGCCTACACCCCATATGCAGCAGGGGTAACAGAAATACAAATATTAAGTGATACAATTTGTATTTGGCAACGTTTGCCGCAGGCCCCCGAAACAGCAAAAAAAAAAAAAAAAATGGCATGAATATCTGAGTGTTTTTATTTATGACTCTGCCTACATAATCTGGCTGGGGGGGGGGGAGAGAACGAAGTGATGCCTGTTCTATGACACAACTACAACAGAAATCAATCAATTCTCTGTACCAAAAACCGGGAAAACTAACAGTTGACGAGGACGCCTAGGAAGTGCTGACTAACAGGCCGTGGGTGGCGTGTTGTGCGTGTGTGTAAAGTGTTCATGAAGCAATAAATCGGAGCTTGACATGGTTAAGTGCTTGTGCTTAACAAAGGCTTAGGCTTAGGTAAGATGAAGCATGGCTACGGGTCATCAGCGTAGCCAAAGTGTGAAACAATCTGAATTGGTGACGAAACGTGCGATTTAAAGGGGGCAACGAAATTGTGCAAGGCCCATATAATAGTTAATTTCATTAGACTCTTCTAGAAATAAAACAATGAAGCTCATTTAAAATAATACTCAGTTAATAATAGTTTTCTAATTACACAGTCAATAACAGTTATTGAAAAACTTGTATAATTAAACTCATGTAATGACAGTTTTTTCAACACTTTTATTAAAAAGTTAATAAATAACAGTTACTAAAGACTTTTATTTGATTACTCAGAACCAGCGAGTACGTGCCGAAATAAGAATTTCGGTTAAAGGTTTTTTTTCGGTTTTCAAATTATTACGGTTTTCGGTTCCGCTATGGTACTCTGATTTTTATTTCGGTATACCGGTACGTACCGGTACAAGTATCCTAAAAATTAATGGATGTAATAGAACAAAAAAAAAGGTTTTTCGAAGAATATGCCACATTAAAAACGATTTTTAAATATACCGATTTCTAGCTTTTTTATTTTTGGACAAACAATTTCCCTAAATGCTTCTGTTCACGCTTCCAGCAACCTAGAATTAAGCAATTCTCTTTTCTAATGTCGTTCAGACAAACTCGCCTTAGTGCCATTTCTCATAAAGCTGAAAAAATATTTCTAAATAATGGTTCGAAATAATCCGCCTAAGCGTTTTCTTTTTTTTTACATTTTTCAAAAAATTATAGCAGCAAGTTCGATTAAAATAAAGAAACTTCATTTCTTAAATTAATATTATCATTTTTCTAATATTTTCATATTTAAGTTATTATTTTTTTATTTAGGATTTAGAAATCGTTTACATTTAATAATAGGCTTTATATTTCCCAAACAAAAGTTTTTCCTTTTTTTATTATTTTTGTTTCTTTATCTCATATATCTTAAAGAGAGAATTTAATTCTGGTTTTTTTTTAAGGGCTCTTGCTATTTTACCAGTTTAAATATATATTTGAAATAATCATAAATAAACCAAATAAATAGTAAGAAACCAAAGCCGGGTCCTATTATAACTGTTAGCGGTTTTCGGTTCTCAAAAAAATTTAATATCGGTTCTGGTATCGATACCGGTACCTGGTTTCTGGTTACGGTATTATTCCCTGCTCAGAACATCATTACTATCAGAAAAAGAGTGATCAAAAGACTTTTTTTTTAAAAAAATTCAGTAAATAAAACTAAAACTTTATTTTTAATAAAAGTCTTTTAATTTATTATAGCTTCAGCTGTTTGCTCTTTGCTTAGGTGATCCATTAACTGCTATAAATAAAGAAGACTTTTATATCGTGATTTAAAAATATAAGACACTCACTGAGTTTTATTTAATAAGTTAAATAATTAAAGTCTTTTGATAACTCTCATTTCCTGAGTAATAAAATAAAAGTCTTAAATAATTTTTGTTTCTGAATATTAAAACAAAAGTCTTTAGTAACTGTTTTTTATTGACTTTTCAATAAAAGTCTTCCTACAACTGTTATTTACTGAGTAATATAATAAAAGTCTTTAATAACTGGTATACTCGAAGTCAAAAATAAATGTTTTATATAACTGTTTTCTGTGGAGTAAAAAAATAAAAGTCCTTAATAACTGTTATTTGTAGCCTTATTAATTAAAACTCTAACAATAACTCTAAAATGTGTACTTTAATTATATAAGTTATTACTGTTACCGTCCCTGATAGAAACACCAAGTTTAGAAGTTATCCACATTTGTGCTGAAAAAGCAGATCAGAATACTTCAGACTCATTAATCAGTTTTAAATGAAATCAATTGATTGAAATGTTCAAATTTTGAAACAAATTTTGATTTGGTGTTACGTGTCGTATGATTAATTTTCATTGTTAAAAAAATTAATTGGCTTACGGCACGTATGATTAATTTTTTTTTTTAAGATAATATTCGACTTATCAAAATTAAGCGTATTGATAACTAAAAAAATTTACAAATTTTGAACAAATTATGATTTGTTGTTACGTGTCGTATGATTGATTTTCAATGTAAAAAATATTGATTTGGCTTACGTGACGTATGATTAATTTTTTTTGTTGAGATAATATTCGACTCTTCAGGATTTGGGAAGCATAACTAAAAAATACTCTCCAAACGCTTTATCGACAATTATTTCAGCTTGATTTTTATTGTTAATTATCTACCTGTTTCAAAATGCTGCCATATATAATTAACTTCTACTGAACACTGCAAAACAAAAAGAAAAACGACCAATCAGAATTATTATTGCGGAAAATGCTGACCCAACTTCATAATAAATATTTCAATAGCTTACCTCAACTCAAGGTCGGCAGTTATTTTTATATTTTCACCCTTGGTCAGGTAATAAGCACAAAAACAAGTAACCAAACCAATAAACTTGGCTACAAGTACAAACAAAACAAACAAAATGAAAACGAAAACGGAAACTTTTTACAATAATATCCGTAAATATTAAAGGTGTCCAACAACATTTTGGCGGCAGGCGTGAAAAACTCTTGAAACAAAAAAAAAGTAAACTCATAACTGCAATGCAAAACTCAAATAGACCAAACCAACCAAGCCAGACGTTGAATTGACCTTAATAAAGTCGACCTTTTGTGTTGTGAGTTGAGCCTTCAATTTTTCATTCCCCTGCCCTTCTTCTCTCTTTTTCTTTTACAGAAAATGCTGATACTGCTGCTGCCATTGTGGGGCATATTTGGTAATAGTCTCATTGCTGGAGTCGAGGCAAATCTGAGTCTGGGCTTTAAGGTCATCAAAGTGAGTTGTGAGAATATGAAATGAAAAATGTTTATGATTAACATTAATGCTCTTTTCATAATTATACAGCTGCCCAGGCATACAAATCCGGGTAAGAGACTTTAACAATTTTTTGTATCTTTTTATTTTGCCAAAAAAATATTGCTAAATTATATGCAGCTGGTGTTCGCTTCATTAATCAAAAGACAAGTCTGCACTTGAAGCACAAAAATGAATTTTTGAGTGCAACCCGCCAATGGAAAATATTCCTGTTCGTGTTGCTGTATAAATAAATGTTGATGCCACAGATATTTGCCCAGGCAGGAAATGAAAAGTGCAAAAAGAACTGACATAATACCGTGCAGTTCGATGATTTTAATAATACTTGGCAGTAAAAATGATTTAAAATGGGTAGACTCCGAAGTCATATTTAAAAAATTGCATATATGGACATTTCCACAGAAAAGTCCACCGTGACCAAATTGTTACTTTAAAATAAATGCACAAAACAAAAAAATCATGATTTTTGCTCTACGAAGTCTGCTATGTTTTATAAAAAAGAAAAAAGAAAAATTTTTTATGTAGCCTTAATACTAATTATTGTTGAACACCTTTGACTGGTCCGACTGGAGTTATGGCAGCATCATATACAACTATAAATTTTTTCGTTCAAATAAATTATTCTTAAAAAAAATTTTAATAGCATAAACGTAGTAAATGTAAAGTTAATTAACAATTGTTATTTACTTGATTTAGTCAAGGTAAGTCCTCAAAATTATTATAGTTAACTTGCTATAATAAAGCATATAAAGATAATCAAGCTTATGAAAAAAGCATTTGCTTATTCTCTCAGAATGTTACCGTTACATAAAATTTTTCTGAAATGAGAACAAAATTCTTAAATCAAGTACGAAATACTTAAATCAAGAATTTTGGACTCAAACGTTCTAGAACAAACGGGATCGAATATATACCGTTGTTTACTTAAAATATTAGGTATGATTCGTTCTTGGGTTTACTTAAACTAAGTAAGAATTAATTTAATAAGAACGAATCGGGATTTGTTCTAAGAATAAGGTTTAAAAAACCTTTAAATAGCCCAAATTATACTTAATTTATTCCGGAACGGTCTAAAATCAAGTATTTCGGGATTGAAAAATCACAAAAAATTAATCGTACTTGAACCAAGTATTTATACTTATATCAAGTACTTTCGTACTTGGCATACTATTGATACCGTTTGTACTTAATTTAAGTACAAAGTTTTCCGTTTTTTTCTGAGTGTATCTTTAAATTCTTAAGCCTAATACGGAACTGCGAAATAACGAGAAGTTTCATAGAAAACTTGTGGGAAGAAGAAACAGAAGAAATGATTTATTGACCCTTTACATATTCCCAATACATACTACAAAAATGCAATATAAATTGTCGTGGCAAAATTTGATTATGCAAAATGACAAGTTAGCGAAATACATGTCGAAGTAAGCAAAATCACTCACTTCGCCGGTCCGCATAGGGCTTTAGGGTCTATCTGGTTATACACAAAAAGTAGGCAAAGCAAACAGCAGTACTAAATGCTTTAGGACAGCTGGTGCCTAGAAGTATGCAGTAGAAACTATAGTACGTTATGCCTTAGACCACATGGCCCAAAAATGTAGGCAATACATACCAACGGATCACCTTCTGCTCTGGCCTTCTCGATTGATAATTCTGTTCCTGTTCTGTGCCCTGATTCCAAAACTAGACTCGGTTTTTCTACATCAGCTCTTGTTTTCCAGAAATCGCGGAAAAAACTCCATTTTGCAGTTTTTTCAGCTTATGGAAAATTATGGGGGTCACACCAAGCACAAATTTGTAGGTTTATAAGTTTTATGCGATACTTCATACATCAATGCAGCCATGAAAAATCAATCGAGCCGCATTAGCATACCCGAAAGCGCCTAAATTGGACCTTGAAGATAATTTTTTCTCAATTTATAGCCAATTTTTCAAAATAAACCGTCGTCTACAACCTAGTGCGTAAATCGGAAAACCAAAACAACTATTTTAGCATATAGCCTAACATATCAGCAATTTTTACGAATTTTGTTGCACTTTTATCAGCTTATTGGACTAAGCTTCAGCCGTTTTTTTCACAAAAAAGTAAATTAAAATTTATGGCAGGACAACTAGATTAATTCACAAAATGTTTGTAGGAAATATGAAAAGGCTACTCGATTTAACATAGCTCTTACATTAATAGTCAAACAAATGTACAATAACATTCCGGCAGTACTAGATTAAACAAAACCTACAACACTGAATTTTGAAAATGTATAATAAATTATTTATTAAATTAAAATAATTATAATTAATGAGCTTTAAGCTAATCAAGCCTTTATGATGCACGATTGGTTTTTCGATTTGAGCTTTCTTTCTGGGCTTGAAGAGGCTTGAAGCAGGGTATTTGTATATAGCATTATTTTGTGCTCGGTGTAAAGTAACGGGACATTTTAAGATGCTTGGGCTTAATACAAATACCTATGAAAATTGCGATTAAAGTTACTTAATCCCACATTTTTTGAAAAATGTAGCCTGTTCCATTACTTTATTGATTCGCTGTACATATTTACAAATATCTACCAATTTGTGTAAATAAATGTCACTCTTCTTTGCTTGGTCTCTGCTGCAGGATATTGAGAACATTTCATTAAAACATTGCACAAACCAAATATATATATCATTTTTGTTTTTTCTTTTGTTTTTCTGCCTCTGCTGGGTCAAAAGTTTCCGGCTACTTTCTTGCGATTCCTTTTTACACCTATCCCCAGATCCGGGCTTAGGAGAGAGATGTCCCATCTCTTCCACGGACACACGGCTCAAAAGCCTAACTAACGAGTAAAGTGATTTTAATGGTTTTATTTTTGCTGCTTCTGTTCAATTCGATTCGACATGTTCTCTTTTCCTGCCACCTCCAACCCCTCACATGTTGTTGTACAAAGCTTTTCGAAATTAAACTAGAGTCCGAACTGTGCCAAAAACTTTTCGATTTGAGGGCGTTACAACAAAATATATGTATGTGTGTATATACAACCAATTTTCGTTGTGTGATTCCACTGCTACGTTCTCGCCATTGAAGTCAAAAGTTTTGAGTCAAATGCCAATACAGTTTGTTGGCCACCAGTTTTTGGGTTAGAGAGCTTGGGGCGTTGCACGTAGTTCACCGTGTGTGTGAGTATGTGCCTTGGGCGCATATCAATGCTCCACACGTTGTTTGTTGAATGTTGTATGGAATTCGCCTTAAGTGCCTCTTCCACCCGCTGCGCTGATGCATTGTCCAAGCCGAAACGGAACAAGTTTATTTAAACTGTAGAACTTGTTCTTTTGATTCAGGTTTTTTTTATTTTTTTTTTTTGCCAAAAGTTATTGAAACAAGAAAAATGTGGAGCACTTTTCAAACATATTTACAAATACGTGAAGAAATAAAGAGTTTGAAAAAACCGAATGGGAATGAAGTCAAATGATTAAGGAAAGTATTTCAATGGGAAATGAGGACAGCAAAAAAGTGAGTTTTAAAAGGGAAGCAAGAATTTAAGAATTGCAAAAATTTGAATTTAAATGAAAAAATGAAAATAATTTTCTAAGAAGGTAAACGGTGTTTTTAAGACACAAAATTGGTGCTTACATTTTTGTATAAATTACGGTAGAGGCAATAATTTGTGCCCTTCTTAGCCTTAACTTAGTTTAACTTTGTTGTTATGCATTATATCCTTATTTTGTTGAACAGCACTCGGAGTAGTTTCAATTGTTTCACTTCCATCCTTTTTTTTTGCTTAGAGTTGACAAAAAGTGCGCCCAGTGTCCTCTTTGTTCGGGTCATCGTCGTCATCATCATCATTGCCAACGCCTTCTTGGGCTTCACTTTGCCTGGGGGTCACGTGTGCCCAGTTTATTTGTTTTATGCGGCCTGTGTGTCGTCTTCTTTGGGTGTAGTGTTTATTTTGCTTAGAGTTTTTTTTTTTTTGATTTACTTAAGTCGTTGATGACCATGACCAAATAAAGTTTCATTTTGTGCAAAGATTTACAACACTCGAGCGTGTGCGACAAGTTTCGATGTGTCCCGGACAATGTTGCAGCACAAAGGAAACTAAAAGTTCCTAAGGCTATGGTCATACGCTGCGTATGCTTAATTTTTTTTTTTTTGTAAAGTGTTTGCTTGGGACCTGATGCAAAATCTCGGCCAAATTCAGTCAATCATTGACCACAAATTGACAAAATGTTTTTCAATGAAGTATTAGGCAAATGTGGCAGATTGTGTAATGAAGTTTAAAAATACTGGGAATTAAAGGGGCAGTTTGGGGCAACTAAACTCGGTTGCATTGTAAGCAATAATGTTGCCTTATTTTTATGAATTTATCATTAATTCATATCAAAGATAATGCACTAGCTTAAGGGGGTCTTCTACATTTGAATATTTTTTTTTTTCGATTTTTTTGATTTGCTTTATTATAAAGCCATTCATCCTCTTCAAACCATTTTTAAAAACTGAAAAAAATTTAGCAGATATAGCCTTTTATGTAGAGCAATGTTCTTGCTTAAAACTTTTTTTTACTAATTTTTTTTACACTTTACTACAAAAAAAAAAACTTAAAAATCGATTTTTTTTTTAAATTGCCTAAAATTTTTCAAAAAATTATTGAAAAATATGATAGAGGTACAGACCAAAATTACATAAATTTTGATCATAACCTCATTTACCGATTTCATTTCCAATAACATAAAGTCCCAGAATCATGGCTACCAACTCTACACCTTTTTTTTTTTTTTTGAGACCTTAATTGGCAGGCACATAACTTGTTGAACAGCCCTCGAATTAAAAAAAAAAATTTATATATTTTTATTTATTTAATAAATAACACAAAACAAAAAACCAAATTGAGAAAGATCTAATGGTTTTCTCTCCAGAATTAAAAAAAAAAAAAAAAAAAAAAAAAAAAAAAACAAAAATTTTTTAGTATTTTGGTTTGGCATTTTAAGGGGTTAAACCGCTGATTCTATTTTTGGAATGAGTGCTGTCTCGTTCAGCGACAAATTTTTTAAGACATATGTGACATCCAAAGTCTCCAAAGGCACCCAAAAAAAAAAACCCTTCAACGGGCTACACCATTTTCGTTTTACCTAAGTTAATGTTTGCCTCTTGTTTTTACTCAAACCGATTCGTTAAGCATAAGCGTTGGCTTGTAACAAATTCTTCGCCTCCCCCCCACGCCCTCTCTAGTTTGTGTGGTGTAAAAGTCAGTCTGACAAGCAGACAGCATTTTCTCGTTTGCCAATGTACATTAAGAAGATTGCACTTTCGAAATTGACACAATTCGCTACCACCGGAACGGGGTGTATGGACTAAATGATGAAAGGTTCTAGATACTTTCTGCATTGCTAATAACATAAGTAGGCAACCACGTGCCCATATTCATTACAATCACCTTGGAAATGCCAATTTTCACATTAACCATTGATGCCAAATGAATGATGATGTCTAAATGGTGGGTGAGAGTCAAGCGACACGTCTCCCTTTCAAAGTCACGTCGTCAGGGCGAAATCAATTCAAAGTAGAAAAGTACAGAGCACGTACGTACGGGAGAGTACTACATATACATACGTTCATGTTAGTTGCTCCTCCGCAAACCAAAGTAATTGTGATTGGCGGCTACACATATTTTGTGCAAAGCAAACTTTTGCGGCCTAATGGCAAGCCATAAAGCAACAACATTTGTCAATATCAATTTTGATGAGACACGAACGCACATAAAGTCTATTGTTTGCTGGGTAAATATGCGTTTCGAGCAAAAAAAAAAAAAAAACAGGAAAATATGCAACAACCAAAAAAATGTGTATAACACACACAGCCGCTGACATTAATTGGGTTTCTTTCTTTGGGTATGGCACATGTGACATGTTTTGGGTATTTGGTGAAATAAATTAACGGAAGTAGGCAGAGACTTTGGAACCTTAATGAAAAAAAAAGGAAAACAAAATTTATACTAAACATTCATCTGTGATGGCGGCTGAAGGTACAAAGTGGGCTATGTATGTATTTGTTTTAGAAAGGTATTTGTTTAAATAAAAGCGTATTTAATATATATTATAAAGATCTAAGAAGACACTGCAAGAGTTTGCTAAGGAAGTACACTCAAAAAAAAAACACCCATTATAAATATAAGTATGTCTATTTTTCCGTTTTTTTCAAAAATATGAAGATAATTATGTTTTTTTTTAAATACAAGTGAATCTATCCTTAATTCTTAAAACATAAGAGAAGAATAATAATAATGTAATAGAATGCGTTTAATTTCAAATTAGAGCGACTTTAAAATCAAAAAACCAACAAAAAATGCGAATTTTGTTTTCTGAATTGGAAATACCGAACTCAGGCAGCTTTAGAGATCGTTTGTACTTAAATTTCCCCTATTTAAGTACGGAAATCTTGATTTTTTTGTTGAGTATACCTACAAGCTTAACAATAGTTTCTCTAATAGCGAAATGAACGTTAGTTATATTTAACGGGTGATTAAAGGTTTTTCTTGAAAATTTAAAAAAAGGAAATTTGCAATAGTGAATATAAAATATTTATTTGGAGCGATACTTTAATGCCTGCCATTTACTTTTTAAAGATTGTTTCATGTAAATGTGGTCCATCCTTAAGCTCCTACTTTGGCATACTTTTTCCAACATTTTGGCTTGTTTTTCAACAATGGCAGCCGTAATGTTGTCTGTCAGGCCTGCAATTGTGGCTGGCTTGTCCCTGTATCCCACAAAAAGTAGTCTAGTAAGGTCAAATCACATGATCTTGGCAGATAATGGACTGGTCCAAAACGTGAGATTTATTACTCCCTAAACTCGCCTCTCAATTGGTCAACGGTTTCGAGTGTCGCGTGATATGAGACACCGTCTTGTTGAAGCCACATGTCAACCAAGTCCAATTCTTTCCTTCTAGGCAGAAAAACGTAGGTAATCATCGCACAGTACATGGCTCCATTGACTGTAACGTTGCAATTTTCATTATTTTTAATAAAGTACGGTCAAATGATGCCGAAGGCCCACAAACCGCACCAAAAAGTTTATTTATAAGGGTGCATTGACAGCTTTTTAACTGTCTCTGGCTGCTCGTCAGACGGACTAAGGCAATTCTGTTTGTTGACGTACCTATTGAGCCAAGAATGAGCCTTGTCGCACTTTGCACCAGCCAGCACTCTAACTGCTTTAGTCAAATTTTCAAAAATCAATTGTAGGACACTTAAACAAAATCATAGTAATGAGCTAGCTTGAGCTTATCTCCCATAAATTGACGTTTTTTAATCGAACGCATCGCAGTCCGTCTGTCGATGCTCAAAATTCTGACTTAAAAATCTTTAAATATATTTGAAAAACTTAAAAAAATTGTCAGTTTAATCCCGGGATGGTAAAGAAAGATTTATTAGGAGCTAAATTAAGCTAAGAAATTTTGCAATTCGAATGCAAAGAAATGACGCTATGCTCATTCGGATAACGACTCTTCTCTCTTTTGAGCAGATTATTGGAATAAACATCACATTTAAAACCAAAGGTCGCAAAAAAAGGTATTCTGGGATTGAAAAATCTTTTCGTACTTGTGGAATCGACCTATTTCCAACATCAATTGAGATATCTCGGACTTTTTTCTGTTTAGACATTGTTTCTTCCTGAATCTGTTTATTTCTTTTAACATCTTAGAATTGAAAGAACAAACATTAGTATGCTCGTCCAGATATCATATCTGGAACAGGTTTTAAGACCTATTCAAAGTTTGTAAACATTGGTCGATATATGTTTGTTCTCTTGGACAATTTTAGAAAAAATCTTGGAAATCATTGATAGATTGATTTTATTTAATAAATGTCAATTGCTTTCTACTGCTGTCAAAAACTTTAATCTGAGTACTTTTATTAAAAATTTCAATTGTTTTAAATTATGAATCGAAAATTTTATATTTTAATAAGTGGTCCGATTCGGGTTCAGGTTTGGAAAGTTAAAACTATACAAGGTACCGGTTTTCAGGGGTTCGGTTACGGTTAAAACCCTGTATAGGCCGACATCTACATGGAATTTACCGCCATATAAAATGCCTTAAAGTCTTTGAATAACATTTTTACATTGTCAATTCTTTTATCTAAAATTTAAGCTTAAAAATCATACAATTCAATTTCTTTTTCCACTTTGGCAATTTTCCATCAACTGGCATCTGGCTTTATCCAAAGCCAAACCTAAATCTACATACATGCATACATACAAGTATATGACGTTTTTATGCTCATTTGATATTTCTCTTTCTATATGCATTCTATTCGCTTTCTTTCTTCTTCCTTTTTTTTTTGGCTTTGCGACAACAATGAAACCAACGACTACAACTGCCTGCCTGACTCTGAATCTCTGGCCTTCTTCTTTCTGCACTATCATATGGGCTTGGTCGCCTGCAGCCAATTGCAGTGTGGGCAACACAACATTCGCACATGGAGTCACATTTAAATTGGATTGTAAAACTCAATGCGTTTGCGAGGTAAGTCCAAACGGGGGGAAAATGGTAAGGGAGGGTCAGCCACAAACCACAGAAACAGCCAAAGTCAACTGTAGTTTCATTAAACGATTCTAATGACTGTCTCTCGTTTTGTGCTGTTAAACCGACGCTTAGGTTAGTTTGGCCATTTTTTTCTTTTTTGTCTGTTTTAACACTTGGCACTGAAATGCTTTTATCCCCAAAGTATTTTTAATTAAAATTTAAGATAAATGTTTATTGATTATTATTTGGGGATGAAGTGAAAATTGCTTGTAGTTTAAAATTTTGTATAGCATACTTTTTTGGGGATGAAGTGAAAATTGCTTGTAGTCTAAAATTTTGTATAGCATACTTTTTTGGGTGTTTTAATTAAGTAAGCCAAAGTCTTAGTAAAAATTTCCCAGGAATTTAATGTGACCAAAGTTCCGTTTTTATGCCATATATCCGTCTGTCCATAGGAACGTACAGATTTTAGAGCTGGAGACTCGGCATGTATGGAACTCAAACTCCTTATATTTGCAGGCAGATCAAGTTTATTTTGGATTTTTGCCCACACTTTTGAAGATAGATTGTTCGAACCTTCTGGACATGTATTCATCAAATTTATCAATATTTATCGAACCATCTTTTAAAGATTTCCGATCTTATGAACCAAAGTTGAGTTATAAGCAATACAATTTTTTCTGTATTTTATTTATTTTATTTTAGTTCAGAATTTGATTTGTAAAAGTTATTTTTTTAAGCACTTTTGTCCAAAATTGGTAGAAATCAATAACGTTTAGCACAACAATTTTTGATTTCCTAAATCTTCAATCTTTATATCAGCTTTAACTAAACCAAAGTTATGTCTTAATTCAACCCGAAAAAAATCAACAACCTGACTTTGCTTTATGGCCAACTGTTTCTTATGGAGCATCCGATTGTCTGATTATTTTACCTTTTTACCAGCTGCGGCAACTTATCACGACGCTCCCCACATAAAACCAACACAAATTGCGGTAGCGCCACAATTTATGCAATGCAATTTGGCGACGAGAGAAAAACTCCTCAACCTCAAATCTTCTCAAAAAAAAAAAGAAAGGGGCAAAAAGCGGGTTATAAATAAAACAGTGTGCTTCAATGAAATAAAATGTTAATTTCCAGTCTGAGTCCACAAACAACATTAGCCACACACACACACACACTCGCATACACTCACTGGGCCACATCTGGGTCAATATTTTCTTTATATTATGACTTCATTTTTGGTTGCCCTGGCAAAAGCTAAATAAACATCTCCACAACAACAATAATAACAACAACAATAAGTAGAACACATTTAATGTATTTTAATGTCCGGTCTTGCAGAATGGTCGCCATGCCTGCTCCACGCTCTGTCCCAATGAACAGCTGCCAGCGCCCGAGGACACGATTTCGTGCAGATCACCGCGTCTTGTCGAGGTGCCCGGTCACTGTTGCAAAATGTGGCTCTGTGAGAATCCAACAGCTGATGGTAAGTGATGATGGTGGGGGGGGACCCGCATTGTTATTGTTTTATAAGTGTGTTTATTATGTTGTCTGCCCAGTCGACCGGTCGCCCGTCGCCAGTTAATGGCGCTCGGGGGCATGTTGCTCTGGCCGGCTCTTTTGCAACTTAATGCTTTTTAAGCGCCCAACCAAAAGCGCAGCGCATATTTATGAAGATGAATTATTCCATGACCAAGACTCGAGGCCAATGGAGATGAGGGTATATGCCCAGTAGCAGGAGCAGCGGCAGCGGCAGCATAATTACTTACACAAGGATTAAGTGTTAATTAAGAGCGCAGAATGCAATAAATAAACAAGATTATTAAGCGTTCTCACCAACAAACAGAAAGAGTGGAGCGTGGGCAGGGTGTATCAGCTTTGAACGAGGGGAGTTTGATAAGTCAGCAATAATTGCTCAGTTTTTAAATTGATTTCAGAATTTTATTTCCCAGCGCTTTAACATTTTTAAGGAGGTCCTTAAATACATCGAGAAAAAATTTCGAGTTTTGGGTTTGTTACAGAAAAAAAATAAAATTTGAAAAAAAAATTTGCTTTTGTTTCAGATAAAAAAAAATTGGGTAAACTAAATTAAAAACTTTTATTTTTAATAATGCCTTGACTGGAAACGAAATACTGAACCTTGCACTGAACCCGAATGCAAATGCATAGTAGTTTAGTGCACCATCGCACACGCTTGTTACCACTTTTCTAAAATGCTACACTCAGAAAAAAAATCCAGAAACAGGAAAAATTGGAGAACAAACGATCTCAAAAGCTGACTAATTCCAAAATTGCCAAATCAGAGCTCAAAATTGATTGAGGTACGGGCTAGAATTACATCAATTCTGATCGTAACCTCATTTACCGTTTTCAATTCCGATAACCTGGAGTCCCGGAATCATGGCTACCACCTCTACACCTTTTTTTTGAGACCTTTATTGGCAGGCCGATAACTTTTTGAACAGCCCTCGAATTCCAAACTTTTTTTTTTTTTTAATTTAATTAATAAACAACACAAAACAAAAAAACCAAATTGAAAAAGCACTTATAGTTTTCTTTCCAGAATTTTTTAAAAAACACTCATAAAACGCTGTTCAAAGGTAGAAGACCCCCTTAAAATTTAAAGAACAAAACGGTCTAAATTCAATCACTGACATACTTAAATTTAGAATGACATTTTTTTCTGGGTGTTCTGATTATCTTTTGACGTGCGTTTTTTGTGCAATGATGATCTGTACTAGATTGGGTGAAAACTTACCAGCTTGACCGCCAGATGGCGCTCCTTTCATATTTAGGCAGATGCGTCAAATTTCAGCGGAAAGAAGCCCTTAATTTTGTTTTGACATCTGATTGTTGTTGACGTGTTTGACATCATGTTGAGTTTGGAAAATACGGTGAATGAACCTTAGTTCAAACCTGAATCTCGACCTAATAAACCCTCCGTAAACCGAAACACCAAAAGTTTTGCAAGTTTGAACAACTCCCGATTTTTGGGAGATTTGCACACTCTGAAAAAAATGTCGTTCTAAAAGGCAGCACAAATTTATCACTTCCGTTCCAATCCGTTCTTATTTTTTCCGTTCTTGAAATAAGCCCACGTTCTCAAAAGTATACCATCCGTTCTAAACCAACGAACGAACTGAGAAAATACGTTCTTAAAATGGTTCTTGAAAAATGACCGACTCTGTTTAACACTGAGCTCAGGCACAACATGTTTACTTGACACGGTGAACTGTCTTAGACTCCTGTTATATGCAAAAACGTCAAAGAGGGCCCAGGTTCGAATTCCAGAAATATAAAAAAAAAATAAAAACTTTCAAAATTAGAAAAATTTGCTTACTGTGGCATTTGATTTAGATAATAATAAGGATAATAGGTGAAGAAAGGAAGAGATGGGTGGAGAGCGGGAGGAGAACGGGAGGAGGAGAGAAGTCAGCAATAAAATTTTTTCCGTTTCAATAATAGGACCGGATGGTTCTTTAACGCGAAACGTCAGGTCTCTATAAAAGCGTTCTTACCTTAAGCACCGCCGTTCTTAGTATAAGAAAAAACGGACTAACCCTACTATTGAGAACGAAAAACACGGTTTTCGGTACATTTAGAACGGATTTTTTTTTCTGAGTGCAAACTTAATGACGCAGCTTTCTACGTTAACAGCTGGTATATTTTTGATGATCCATTGATATTTAATATCCATTTGGACTGGATAGTCCATATCCATTTTTATCATATGGTTTAAAAGTTTAATGATCTAGTTATTCATCCAAGGAGCTGAAAAATATCAAAAGAACGTAAATTTGAAAAGGATAGCTTTCAATATCCAAAAAAGGATATGTCCATATCCATTCAATGGATCTTTTTTCGTAGTTGACAGTACTCTAAGGGAAAATCAAAACGAAAAAGTTGAGTACGAATGCTCTTGAAAAATAATTTATTCCTTTTTAAATTTTTAAGAATTTCGTTCTTGAAATTGCGAGCAGAGAGTGCTACTTGGATCAAGAATGAAAATTCTTGGTCCAATAAATTCGAACTCGAAAATTCTTTCTTGGATTAAGAAATTCACTCTTAGAACAAGAATATTCACTCCTACCGTATTTCTATTTTTAATCTTTATTTTTTCTATAAGAGTAGCAGTGGTGCATTTTAATTTACAAAAAAAAAATAGTAAAAAATTTTGACTTATCAAACTGCCCTCTTAATACGTTCATAGTCATGATTAATGCTTCATGATTAATGCACGACTGGCACTCGATCACAGGCATAAGCATAACCATTAGCATCTCTTCTGTTTTTCCCCTTTTTGGTTGCAGTTTATGCCACCTGCCATAACAGCAGCATCAGCGGCAATTGGACCGCCTGCAGTCAAGCCTGCGGCCTGGGCATTGCCACCAGGCAAACCAGCACCCATGCGGGTTGCCATCAATTGAGCAATTTGCGGTTATGCGAGAATCGCAAATGTACCGAAGACAATAAGCAGAGCAGCAGCTGGACATTAATGAATAGGCGACAACATAATGTGGCTGAAAGTCATCATAATTATCACCACCACCACCATCATCATCATTATCATCATCATCAGCAGCTGCATCAGGTGGAGCCATCACAAGAGCCTGCTCATCGAATACGAGTAAGTTTTTTTTATTAGTTAAGCTTAAGTGAAGGCTCTAAGCTATACTTACTAACTCTTTCTCAGAAGGGCCACGAATGCCGCAGCATACAGCGTCTGGGACCGGCCAGAATACGGCTGGGTGAGTGCGTCTCGCGAAAACTTTATCGACCCAAACTGTGTGGGCGCTGCCATCGAGGCGTCAAGTGTTGTGCCCCAGCAGCATCCACAACGATACAGGTAAATATCTGGGCTAAGCTGGACTCAGTTTAAGCTTTAAGTGCAAAAGAACAACTCTTCGCCCCCCCTCTTAACATTTGCACTTTCATTTGCATTTTCTTTCTTCCGTTTCGTTAGTTGCCATTTGTCTTTAGTTCAATTAAATTAGCTTTTATTCCCAGGCAAGCCATCAATGGCAATTAAAATGCACTGTCTTTGCCTAGGAGTAGCTGCCTGAGCAGCAAGAACTTTTGTACTCTCAAAACAGAATGGCATATTGGCAAAGTGATTGTCTATAATAATTTTAATTGATAGTCACGAATGCAGCTCAATTTTTATTAACCTAACTAACTGGTTGAAAACGCAAAAAAATCCTACAATTTGAGCCCTCATGTTTTCTTATAATTTAAAAAAGCTTTTGAGGCAAATAAATATGAATTAATCTTATTAAAAATCCATTTCCTTTTACAATTTGCCTGGGCAAATGGAGAAAGCTATTGGAAAAAAATTAACCATATGAGATTATTCACTAAAATATTCATTCCTGCTTAAGGCCTATTCTTAGATCACATATAAATTATTTTCGGCTTAATGCTTCATATGAATAGAAACACTTTTTTAGGGCTTTGAAATTAGAATGCTTTTGAACATCAGTCTTATTTATATGAAGTATTGTGGTGAAAATAAAATGAATGTCATCTGAGATCAGGCCTTAACGCAGTTACTCAAAAAACTCGAAAGGTGTTGAGCTGCAACTTCAATTCCACTTTTTCCTAAAAGTATACACCGACAAGAAGGAGTCTGATGAAAGATATGGTTATCTCGAAACAGTCTGTAACTTCAAATACTTGTAGTCTTGCTTTCGAGCAAGCACCTGAGTGTGTTTATTTTTGAAATCTTCCAATTTGAGGCCTCAATCCAACACCGCTAATAATTACACAAGGCAACAAAATTAAATCTTTTCAGTTTAATAGAGGGCTGGTAGTGATTCGTGTGCTTAACACGAAACTGTTTGGCAAAATGCTTCATTACGTCAGGATTTTTGATAATTTAGGCCTAAAGTTGATAAAACTTATTTTGCTTATTGACCATTTTAAGTCATGTTTGTTTTGAATCTCCTTGATATTAGCGTAAAGTTCTATTCAGTAGCTTTAAAACAAATTGTCCCAGATAATTCTGAAAAAGCAAATCATATTAAAAAAAAAAAACTTGACTTGCCGCCGCCCACTGTTTTCAAAATTTTCCCCGCAATTGAGCATTAAAAAAAAAGCTGAAACAGCTGGGAAAAAAGCTAATTTGGCAACACTGGTTCGGTTCGTTGAACCCCGAACGTCAGGTTTTAGTTCAAACCCCCGCTAAAATTTTTTTTTTCAAAAAAATTTAATAGAACTTCTCTTTTTTATTATATCCTTCAGTTAAGGCGATATATTTATCATATCGCTTACTTAATTCAATACCGGCATAACTCAAAAATCGTGATTTTTGATGTAGAAATCTTAACCTTAATTTATCTTAGTGGTGCTGCAAACGTTAACGTTTTAAAATCGCTTGGCTTTCTGCAATAGCGTCATATTTTGTGTTATGACATAATTCGTGAAAAGGTAGTGGTATTTTTAATAAATATCAACTTTTCAACAATAACGACACATCTAACTTATGACACCCAAAATTATTTAATTTGGCAACAATAACGTCACAATTCAAAGTAGAGTAAAATTTTATTTAAACAAAAAAACCCTTTAGGGACTATTTGGACTCCATTTTCTTTTATAGACATATATATAACATTTTTCTGATTCGAAGTTATACGATTTATTCTCGTTTTTGTAAAAGTAAAACCCATTGAAAACTTTAAACACGAATTTCTCAAAATCAATTTTTTTGAGTTATGTCGGTATTGAATTCAGTGAGCGATATGTATATTAACTGACATTAGTCATTTTCAAGATCTACTCAGTATAAGTAAATAGGCCTTATATCTTCCTGAGGCCGTTTAGATAAGAATGAAAAAAACTTAAATGTTGAAAATGAACGTTAAACTGATTTCTGGGTTGTTGGAAGATTAAGTTTTCGTTTTGAAGACAATTTCAAATTTTAAAACATTTGTTGATTTTTGTTCTTTTTAACAATTTTCCAAGGAATCTATAAAACCAGATCTAGAGTTACAATTTAAGGTATAATTTAAAATTTCTTTCGTTGGAAAACTTAATTAATATTTTGAACCGAACCTCTTTTTTATAATAAGTGGTCCGGTTCAGGTTCGAGGGTCAAAAATGTAAATGGTTCGGTTCATGGTTCTCAGGGGTTCGGTTCCAGGCCGGTTTGCAGGTTTGATAATAGGACTGATAAAACCGAAATTATAGGTTGCCAACAAAACATACCTTAAAATGCTGAACAAACACACTTTAGCCCACTTAAGGCTCAAACCAGGAACGTAGCTAGTGCGGGGCTCTGGTGGCTCCGCCCTAACCAAACTTAAAAATATCTAGGCTTTCATAGTTTTTTTTTCCCCTTATATAATCAAACCGATTGTAGACAAAAAGTAGGCTGCTAAATCTTTTATTTTCTACACGAATCAAAATTCAGAAATTTTAAGACTTTACTGTCAACAAAATAATTTCATCCCTTCCCCCAGAAAAAAAAGCGAGTTTGGTAAATATTTTAGACAAATAAAGTTTTTTTCCCAAATTGTGGTGCAATCTATACGATCAAACTTGTGGCGGTAAATGTAATATGTCTAAAGTTTGAAACGTCAGTGGGGATTGTTAAGCGGGGGGTCCGGGGTTGAGGTCCGTGGGGGGTTCAGTGGGGGGGGTAAAATAAAAGAGATTTCGGGGCGATGGGGGGGGGAAATCCTGCTCCGTGCCTGGCTCAAACTACCAAAAAATACGTAAATGACGTGATGAATCATTTTGCCAAACAGATTCATATTAAGCACACGATAATCATTTTGAATCACCACCACTCCCTTTAAAAACTGGACCATGTTGCTAGTGTTATCATTGTGAAGTATGAGGCATCAAATAACAATGTTGAAAAATTTTCTTCCATATTTTTATTTTTCCAATTTTTGATAATTGATAACGAAATTTGTTTTGAAATTTCTTATTAAGTAATTTGAGCTTAAAGTAACAAAAAGTGTATATCTTGACAATTTTTAAGTATATTCAACGTTTATGCAATTAATTTAAATCAATTTCATAAGCAAAGAGCAACTCCTTGTCGATCACAACCGCCTTGTACAATTTTTTCCAGCGCTTGTTGTTATTTACTTAATTGGCTGTTGCCGTCTCGCCACCTTTTAGTTTTAATTAAAAAGAAAATTGCATTGAAATGTCAATTTGCAGCAAAAGGCAGACATCAAAATGGCGAAAGGTGGCAAACTGAAACGTCAAATGCTAGCGAAGCTGTCCAAATCAATTAAGCACCTGTCTCTCATTGCACATTTCCAATTTATTAAACTAAGGCCTGATCTGAGATATTCAACTTGTTATTATTTTTTTTCCCCTCTCCCCTTACAGGTCGAGCTGTTGTGTCCTTTAAATGCTGTAGATCCAATTAACTACGTACAGCAGCGAGCACAACGTCAAAAGCAACTGCAATTGGCGGAGGGCTGGAGGAGCAACAACAAAAAGCGCAGTTATGGGATACCCTTGCCTTGGAACCAATCGATCAGGAATTTCTGCAATCGCATCAGATACAAATTGAGAATAAATTCATTGCCGTCGAATGGATACTGAAATGTGAATGCAACCAGAATGTAAGTATCAGAAGGGAAATGGTGGGTGGGGGGAGGAGAGGCATCAACGTTTTCACCAGGCCATAAACAGAGTCATATTTCTGTGCCCAACTGTATACCATGCCAGGAGGCAGTCATTCAGTCCTTCAGCCCGTTGGGTTGGGTGGTGTCTTTACCTGCTCTGCAGCAGCTGCACGAAAATTGCTTTCACTTGTCATTTTAATCGCATTTGTTGTTGTTTCAGCTGAAAGTATTTTCCTTTGATTACCATTAAATAGGTTGTGGGTATAAATTTAGAAATTTGTAGCGATTAAGAATCAGAAAATTATATAAATAGTTAAATAAAAAATTATATGAAACTGAATTATTTGTTTTACGATAACAAAGAGATTACTAAATGTTTCATTGCTTTTTTTGTTTAGATTGGCAAAGCCCTTGCTCCCAAATTGCTCCGAGAGTTATTGTTTGGCGCCACTTTGTCGCACAAGCAATTGCGTCGTTTTGAAACGAATAACAATAACAAAATGCAAGCAGTACCGTTGCCAGCTCGAACTAGCTGACGGCAGCAAAAACAAAATTACATTTGATGTCTATGTTAACATAAAATGTTAATGTTTTATGTTAACACTAATATTTGATATTTAAATAAACATTTTGTGATTTAATATACAATTTTTAATTGTTCCATTTCCTGAGTAACGACTATATCAAACCTACGCTTTAATTTTTTTTTTTTTGTCGTTGTTGGACTGCTCCCAAGCTTAAATTTCGGGAGTAAATTTTATATTGCTTCCACCGATTTGAGGGGTCTAAATTGTTATAGGTATTTAATTTGAATAAATAATTAACATATTTTCTTGATCGAATTTCTGTCTTGTTACCAATTTATGCCATATTTCCGCAGTCGACCTAATTTTGTTCATCAATGGGCAACATTGCTTCGAACCCCCCTCAATCCTCAGCTTACGCCCGCTTGTTATTTTCCGTTCTATGCACAAATGTGTTTTTGTTTTGCGAACAAAAAATATTACTGCAATTTTTTTGTTGACTGCTTTGTGGCGGAGTCTGCGGAGAGTGGGGCAATGGGCGCCTGCAGGGTATTCAGAGTCATTCGTTTGTGGCGCGCTCTCGCACCCATCTGTCTGTTGTGTTTTCCCATTATTTTGGCGTATTCATCTTGAATGCTTTTAGTTTTTTTTGTTGTTGTTTGTTTTTGTATTTTTTTTTTTTTTTGACTTCCTATTTGGCGAGCGCTCTGCAATTGCAATGATTGGATTTTTATGAATACATTCATCATTTTGCCACTGCCGCAGTGGCAAGAGACATACCTACCTACATACATGAAAACCAACTAACATTCGGTTGCATACTCCCGGGCAAAAAAAATGTTATTTCTATGGCGCTAAATTAGTGTGTGTTAGTTTTGTGACTAAAGTGAGGCCTTTGTCTTGCGCTGACGGGTTTTGAAGTAGAATTGACTGTTTATAAAATTTGCCACAGTTAAACTGAAAATAAACAAATTGTTTTTACGTTTTTGTAAATCGAAACAAAATTTTTCTTTAATTACAGTTCAAAAGATTTTTTGGTAGGGACTAAATTTAATTTAAAAGTAACTAATCTTTGTACCTTCGTTACAGAATATAAAAATCGATTAAAATATTTTTAAATGGTCTTTTAACCCCAAAATTCGGGCAATTAGGACCATAAGGATGTGCTTTGGCGAACATATGGTCCTAGTGAATTATCATTTGAAGGCATCACTAAATCCTCGATTATCCTGTAAACAGTAGAGTTTTAAGAACTTTTCTCTTAAACTAAAATAGCTCATTACTCCCATATCCTCTCCACAATCAAGACCATATTGCTGTCCAAAAGATTCTACTCTAGGGGACTATCATCTGACTAAAGAACATGCAAATAGTCCTGCGGATGGCAGAGTTATAGATTTTGTGATTTTTTAACATTTCTAGCGATCTTAGATGAGCCCCACATCTTGTGATGTCAATCGATAAGAAATGTCTCAAGGATATAGGCAATCAAAATCCCCAGTCCTGCAAAGAATATAAGCCATTAGAGCAAGTAGTTGCTAGAAAACTTTGGCATGACAACAATTAGAGAATATTGGTCATCACATTTTATAAAGTCATTTGAAATAAAATAATGCATTTATAAATATGCAAAAACTATTTAGTGAAAAACGAATTCTTCAACAATTTCTTTGGGATTTATTGCTTTTAATGTCGAGAGAAATTCAGAAACAGAACAGCCAAGTGAAGTCTTCTCTTGCCTGCAATATGTGCATATGTCTTATATCAAATAAAGTGTAAATGAGCCATTTCGACGTAAGGAATAAATCTTTTTTGGTGACTCCAACTTTTTTTTCATATATAAAAATTACTAATTTCAGGCCAAACTGTTTCAATTGGTTAGTTCGGTCTGCGTAAAATTATCTTGTTGGCTCATATTTTAATAAGGACGCATTCGAGATCATCTGTCGAACGTTTAAAAAAAAATTCATTTTTATTGCTTGTAACGATTATGGTAAAAATTCAAAAAGACCAACTGAAAAAAACTTTTCCGTGGCTGAGAAACAATTGCTTAAGGGGGTCTTCTACCCTTGAAAAAAATTTTTTTATTTTTTTTGCATTATTAATATAGCTTGGGCATTTCTCTTCATCCACTTCAAAACTTTTTTAAAAATTCAAAATAGTTCAGCAGATATAGCCATTTTAGTGCAGCACTGTTCTTCCTAAAGTGAGTATTTTTTACGTTGCTCAAAACTTTAAGCGCGTTTTTCTCGAAACTACTTTTCTAATCTGGTAGCCATGATTGGGCCAGTTCTACTTAATCGATTTTGATCAGCCATGTTGCAATCGAAGCATAATTGATATAATTCTGGTCCGTACCTCAATCTTGGAATACATTTTTTAAATTTTGTCACTAAACTACCAAAAAACTTCGAAAAATCGTTATTTTTTTAGTTGCCGCCAATTTTTCAAAAATATTGAAAAATATAATTGAGGCACGGCCAGAATGACATTAATCCTGATCATAACCTCATTTGCCGCTATCATTTCCGACAAACAGGAGTCCCGGAATCATGGCTTCCACCTCTACACTCTTTTTTTTGAGACCTTAATTGGCAGGCAGATAACTTGTTGAACAGCCCTCGAATTGCAACCATTTTTTTTTTATTTTCTTATATAATCAATTAATTACACAAAACAAAAACAAAATTAAAAAAGCTTTATGGTTTTTCCTCCAGAATTTTAAAAGAATAACTCATTAAACATTGTCCAAATGTAGAAGACCCCCTTAATGTAGCATCATTCATCAGCCACCCTTTATAAAGCGGAGATATAAAAAAAAAAATGAACTTCTGTTATATATTTGTGGACAGCAGCGATCAGTCTCCTAACTTATTGTTTATTATCATAAATTTTAACAATGATATTAGCATTTATGTTAAGGTAAATGTCCTGTTAATTGATAGGAGAAAAGACAATTAAATACTTCTTTCCCTGCGAAACGGGTATATCGATGTAGTGCAGCGCCGACCCTTACTTACGCTCACTTTTGTATGCTTGAAATAAAATGTTATAGTTTTGAAATTATATAAATGATATTGGACTAAATGTTAAAGCTCCTTTTGATATTGATCTTTGTTTGTCTGTGTGACAAAAGTATTTACAAAGACTATAATAACACTGTGCAAGTCGAAAAAAAGACATGGTCAACTCTTTTCCCTAGTTTGACTGCATCTTTAATTTTTGAGTTAAAACGATGGCTTCATACAAATTTTTTTTTTAAGTTTTTTCATCAAGTTAAATTTTTTTTCTAAATTGTAAAAAAATTATATCTGATTCTAGTGAAATCTGAATAAATAGATTTAAGTGTGCTCTAATTTACTACATTTACAGATTTTCGATATCATTGCGCTTTTCAAAAGTTATGGTCTAAAAACTAAATAAATAATTGCAATCTTTTTTACAATAAAATTTTGTACAACTAATTATTTAAAATTTTCAAATATTAAGTAAAATCCCAAATAAATTCATTTTTTAACGCCTTCTTTTGTTCTCCAACAATAACTTGATTTCTTATTAAATATTTCCTAATTTAATTTAATTTTGGTAATAAAAATTATTTAAAAAATTTTTTTTAGATTTTTTTAGATTTTATGCTATAACTTTTGAATGCACAATGATATCGAAAAACTGTAAATGAAGTAAATTAGAGGACATTTAAAACTATTTATTTAGATTTTTCAAGAATAATATCATTGGAATTTACAAAAAAATGGTAACTTCGTAAAAAAACTTAAAAAAAAATTCGTATGAAACCATCATTACAACTCAAAAAAGTAATGATGCAGTTCGATTCCTAGGACCCAAAATAGGGGGAAATCGTCGAGTTCGGTCGTCTTTTTTTTTTAAAAAAAACTATCACAGTGTAATTGGTCTGGTGGCTTAGAAGTTATCTTATATAGACCATTGAAATGAGCTCATTTGCCTATTTAGGTTCAGATAGCTTTAAATTTGAGGGAGGTGAAGCGGACTTGGTTAAATCAACTCAGCTCTTTATTCTGATCAAGAATATATATACATACTGCATTGGGTCTAAGACTTTTCCTTCTTTGCGTTACAAACATCTAGACAAGAAATAATATAACATCTTCTACAAGGAAAACATATTTTTTGGGTATCAAAAATAGTTTGTAAATCGCACCTACTTAAGTATATGTACATTAGAAAGTGTTCAGCATTAACTCACAATTTTCTTGAACACTTATGAATGCAATCAAGTTTATAGTGTGATCTACACTAACAGAAAAACAAAAGAGTGAAACTAGCGCGCATCTAGGTCAGTATAAGAGATAAGACATTACTCTTAAACGCTCTCTCGCATCTCTCTTTTTATTATGTAGTTTCCTCAATCATTATCACAAAATTACTGATAAGACTAAAAGTGCTGGGAATTTTATGAGTAGTTGCAGAAATAAACCTATGCAATACACGAGCCTCTTCTAAACAAATTATTAAACACAATTATGCCAGATAAATTAATCTAATCGCTGTTCATAAACCTCATAATAAATACAGTTCTTCAAGTATAAGAGAATTTCTAAATGAGTAGTTTGCTGTCTAAGCAAAAGGTGTCCAATTCAGTTGCTGGGCGAAAGCAGAGCGTGACAGACGTGTGTCAAGTGCAAGTGTGTGGCTAAAGATGAAAAATAAACAAACTGCTCGAATTGTTGTCATTGGAGCGGGTGCATCCGGTATAGCGGCAGCCACTCGTCTACTGGAGCAGGGTTTTCGAAATGTCTTACTACTCGAGGCCGAAGATCGCCTAGGTGGACGCATTAATACCATACCATTTGCGGATAATGTTGTGGATTTGGGTGCTCAATGGTGTCATGGTCAAAAGGGAAATGTGGTATATGAACGTGTTAAGGATTTGAATTTACTGGAGGACACCGAGGATCATTATGATACTTTTAGGTGTGTGCGCTCTAACAGGGAGGTGGTGCCGGAGAAAGTGGCTGAGCATTTAAGAACCATAGCCATTAATTCTATACCAGAAAGACAAACCGAGTTAATAAACTATGAGGGATCATTGGGTGACTATTTGACCATAAAATATTGGAAGGAGTTGGCCAAATTACCTGCCATAGATCGTCAAATAGCCGAAGAGTTTTTGTCGTTTTTTCATAAATTTGAAAGTTCTGTGGAGGCTTCAGATCATTTATATGAGGTATCAGGACGTGGTCATCTGGAGTACTGGCTGTGTGAGGGTGAATTGCTGCAGAATTGGCGCGATAAGGGATATAAGAAATTCCTTCAAATTTTAATGAAATCCCAGGACCATCTACAAAATGATTTAGGCATACTTAAAGGACATTTGCTGCTCAATAAACGCATAGCTGAGATTAATTGGAAGAACCCCTCAGAAGTGATCATACGCTTGTGGAATGGTGAGTTAATCACCGCAGATCATGTGATATGCACTGTCTCACTGGGCGTGCTGAAGGAACAGCATGATAAGCTATTTGTGCCCGCTCTACCTGAGGCCAAGGTGTTGGCCATTAAAGGTCTTAAGCTGGGCACTGTGGATAAATTCTTTTTGGAATTTGCTGTCCCACCCTTGCCACACGACTGGCCTGCCTTTGCTTGCCTGTGGCTGGAACAAGATTTACAGGCCTTGCGTGGCACCGAACATTTCTGGTTGGAAAGCGTTTTTGGCTTCTATCCCGTGTCGTTGCAGCCACGCCTGCTACAGGGTTGGATTATAGGCGAACATGCACGCCATATGGAAACCCTCACAGAGGCAAAGGTCTTGGAGGGTCTCATGTGGCTTTTCCGCAAGTTTTTGCCCTTTGAAGTGTCTCAGCCGCTACGTTTCCTGCGCACCCAATGGCATGCAAATCCCAATTTCCGTGGCAGCTACACCTTTCGTTCGACTTATACGGATGAGTTGAGAACTGGTGCCTGGGATCTGGAGGCGCCACTGTTAGATGTGGGTGGCAGGCCGCTTGTGCAGTTTGCTGGGGAGGCCTCGCACACGCATTTCTATTCCTCTGTACATGGAGCCGTGGAGACGGGTTGGCGCGAAGCGGATCGTTTGAATGAGTATTATCGAGCACGCACCGCGCAATTGTAAATAAATTAAACTTGTATTGGAGATTAAAGCTGATTAAATTTGCTAGTTCATTGTAGTTTTACTTTTGCTAGGGACAAGGTCATTTTAACACTTGTAAAAAAAACTTTAAAATAACAAAAATACACTTATAGAAAATATAGAGAATTTCATACTCAAGGCCATTCGAGCACAATAGTACGGTAAGAGTGGCAATTCTTGAACAAAAAACGGAATTTTATGGATCAAGAATTTTTATACTTGATCTAAGTATAAAAAATTTGTTGATTTAAGTGGTTGACAGACTAAGACCAAGATTATCTTATTTTTTTGAATCAAAAGCTGAACTTACTCAAATCAAAGACATAAAATAAATTTATGTTTATTTTCAAAACATTTGAAAAGGATGTGTAAAACAATTATTAAATTTATGTCGGGGAGACAGTCACACATAGCAAGGGGCAATGACATGCGAGTGTGTATGTTTATTTTTACATACGCTCAAAATCAAAGACAAAACATTAGAATAGGAACTTTAATTGAGAAGTGTCTTATTTCGGGGAGGAGGGGTGGTTGGTAAATAAAAAGAAAATCATTAATTACAATACTGTCCAAAGTGACAAATGATTTAAAGGTGTAGAAAGCCACTTTGAAACGGAGCTGTATTTTGAGTAATATTAAGGGACAATCATCATGTAGATACTTGACTCAATCTATATTTTTCTATGGGAAAAGATTGTGTCTAGAACGAGACGCATACTACGTTTATGCACAAATAAAAAATCATGATTTTTAGCCCTTCAAAGTATGCTATGTTTATAAATATAAATAATTTAGGAAAATATTTATTTTTTAGTAGCCTTAACACTTATTATTTTTGTATACCTTTGACTGGTCCGATAATCTGAGTAAATGCAGAATGTGGATCATGTAAGATGCTGCCATAACGGACATTAAATTATCACGTTCAAAAAATAATATTTGAAGAACATAAAGTTTGCATACCTTGAAGGGCAAAAAATCATGCTTTTTTATAAGCATAAACTTAGTAACACATAGTCAAAAAAGAACTCAGAAAGCGAAATTGACAGCTAATAGCAGACTAATTTTTTGTGAAAAGTATTGCTTTTCTATGTTTGTTCTATGTCCAAGAATCTCCCATTCTTGAATCAAATGCTGTCACTTAAAAGCTTAAACATTTTGAATTCAGTTGATCTTATTTTTAAATAAAATAAGATAGCAGTTTTTTAATATTTTAAATCAGTGGTGGGCTTGAAATTTTAGTTTTCGAGCAGTCCAACAACAACATACAGAACCATGTCCGAGCGCCAAATAATTTCTTCTTAAATTTGTGTGGACATTAACCGATCTTGCTTCAGCTAATTTCAAATGCTGCCTCAAGCAAACGGAAGATATTTTGAAATACTCAGAAAATCACGAAATGAATTTATAACATTTTCATGATGCTACTTAATTCCTATACCTATTTTCCAATTTTTAAGAACTTTCCGCGCTTTAAAAAAAAAATAGCTGATTCTGGTGACACGCCTAGAATATGCAGGGCTCTTATAGAGAACTCATCTCATTTGAAGAGCGTTTTTGGTTTTTTTTTTAAAGAACATTTTGGTATGACTTTCTGACAGCGCTTAGGAAGCATCTCGAAAACGGTTTTTGTATCATTTTTGACGCAAAATGGTTTCCTTTGAAAACTATTGTATTTATTAACCAAATATAAAACAATTAAGAAAGTTGGTCCAGCCAGAATATAATAATCTTTGTACCTGCCAAAGTTGGTATATAACTGATCAGTTTTAAGTGTGGGACCACACTAACTGTGTAAGTTCTACCCATCAAGGTAGCGACCGGTGCTGCCCAGCATAGTTATTTCTTATGTTTATAACTTGACTATCGTTCATCTGTTCGGTATATGGTATATAACACGAATGGCATATTTCAAACAATCACAGCACACGCACGGTCAAAAATTTCGGAAACACGACACGAAACGCACGACTTTATTAAGAGTAAAATTAAAATTCGACGAATCGTTCTCTCAATTCCGTTTTCAATTTTGTCTAAGGCTGCGTTCACACTATTCGACGCATGAGACATGATAATCGAGTAGGCTTTCATGTTGCCTTGTTTTCAATGTCAAATGACAAACTTTTCAGAATGAAAACAAGAAACTAGATTATCATGTCTCGTGAGTCGAACAGTGTGAACCCAGCCTAATCGAGTCGACTTCAAATAAGTGTGACCAACAGCTGATAAAGGAAAAATGTATAAATTTATACAATATATTTTGTCCGGTTGACTTATTGTCTTAGTATTAGTGTCGTGTAAAGCCATGTTAGACCGAGTTCGTGTTCTAAGGGCTCAAAACTGACACTCACGTAATCTGATGTTGCAACACGAACACGTCGTGTTGAATCGTGTGTGTTTGTGACACGATGAAAAACACGACTCGCGCCCAACTCAAGTCCAAACAATCTATCTTCAAAATTTTAGCAGATTTAATGATTTTTTAGAAATAACGTTGGCAAAATTTGGAATCTATGACTTATGATGATTAATATATATTTACATATGTCTAGAAGTTTCGAGCTCTATCTATAAAACTGTGGAAGATATGAGTTCCTTTTTCAAATTGCGGGAATTGCAGAGGGAGTGGCAAAAACGTCTAAAAAATTCTATCAACTGGGCAGACAAAATATAAGAAATATTTTATACCTTTAAAGAAAGTCCTTTTATTGTCCAAAAAGTTAAAACTTCTATCACAATTCTTGCGAAAAAATGTTTTGCCATAAAGGAAAACAGTTCAGCTTAATTTTATCTGTATTTGCTATATGCAGTAAGCATTTAAAAATATAGGTTAATGGTTATTTACTAGCTTTGCCATATAAATAACATTTATATGGTTAACCAATAACATAAAAACCACATTTTAAATCAATTACCTGTTACCAAAAAACAGTCAAATTACCTATAGTGCAGGGCACCCTGCTTTGACAATTTCACTCCACTTGCTTTGTGTTGTTCAAAGTCAACTTACCTACTCAACAAAACACACACAGACAGAAAGAAAATCTTTGGCCAGTCATAACAACCATTACCTGGACCGGACCGGACCATAACATAAGCCCCAACAGAAGACAGAAGGCAAATGTGTGTCCACTGGTCAAACACAGACTTGTTTAACATTGTCACTCGAAGTCAGTGTTGTGGAGTGGGTACGAGTAGTCCGAGTAGTAAGTGAAGGACAAAAACCATAGAAGAATCAACGACAATCTTAGCTAAGGCAAAAGCCACTACAACAGATGTGGACAACTAACCAGTTGTACGAGCTGACTTTTTTCCCCCAGAATGGCGACAAAGTTGCATATGTAATTGAAGCTAGGGGGTAATTTGCGAAACAAATACAGGACAGGAATGGAGCCCGACTGCCGCTTGGCATAAATTTGAATTTTCAGCAAAAGTGCTTAGGCAATTGTTGGACCATTTTGTAGGGATCTGGCGCTGTTATGTTGTGGATTTTGGTTGGACCTACAGATAAGTGCTAAACAGATTTTTGCTTCTGCATTTTTGTCGTAATTTGGATTTTTGCATGTGTTAGACCAAAACCAGACAAAGGCCGGACGGGGCTGAGTGAAATGTTTTGGTAAATGCCCTGAAAAACAGACGCAATTACGCAATGTTGGCTGCAAATGAGTTGGTCAACATGTTTTTTGGGCCAAATGTTGAGAGTGCCAATGGCCAAAGGATATGCTGTGAATTGAAATGAAAGGACTTTAGAAAAAGTCCAAAAGCCGATTGTTGTTTTGTCTATGCAATTTAAAGAGCAAGATGGCTTACAATTTTCTTTAATCAGGCAGAGGCAGTTCAAGAGCTGCCCATGCTCTTTAAAAATGCACTATTTGGTGCGGTTTGTGGGCCGGCGGCATCATTGGACCGTACTTTTTAAAAATAAAGAAAATCGCAACATTATAGTCAATGGAGCAAGGTACCATTCGATGATTACAAACTTTTTAGAGCGAAGCTCTTTAACGGACGTTCGGCTGGGGGACTTAAACTGGAAAAATGTTGACTTGAATTTTTTTCCGACAGCGTTTTTGCGTGAGATTTTCATTATTTCGGAATTTTGTTTTTATTTGTGCTGATATTCGTTTGCATTGAATAAACACAAGCAAGATCAGGGATGTGGAATCAGGGATCTGGGTTTAGGGATTTCGGATCTGGGAACAGGGATCTGGGATCAGGGATCTGGGAACAATCAGGGATCTGGGATCAGGGATCTGGGAACAGGGATCTGGGAACAGGGATCAGGGATCTGGGAACAGGGATCTGGGAACAAGGGATCTGGGAACAGGGATCTGGGAACAGGGATCTGGGATCAAGGATATGGGATCAAGGATCTGGGATCAAGGATCTGGGATCAGGTATTTGGGAACAGGTTTCAGGGATCTGATAATAGGGTTCAGGGATCTGGGATCAAGGATCTGGGATCAGGGATCTGGGATCAGGGATCAGGGATCTGGGAACAGGGATCTGGGATCTGGGATCAGGGATCTTGGATCTGGGATGGGTCTGGAATCAGGGATCTGGGATCAGGGATCTGGGATCAGGGATCAGGTGTCTGGGATCAGGGATTTTTGATTTGGATCTGGGATAATGGATTTGGGATCAGGGATCTGGGATTAGAGATCTGGTATCTGGTATCTGGGATCAGGGATCTGGTAATAGGGTTCAGGGATCTGGGAACAAGGATCTGGGATCCAGGATCTGGGAACAGGGATCTGGGAACAGGGTTCAGGGATCTGGGAACTGGGATCTGGGATCTCGGATCAAGGATCTGGGATCACGGAACAGGGATCTGGGATCAGGGATTTGGGATCAGGAATCTGGGATCAGGGATCTGGGATCAGAGATCTGGTATCAGGTATCTGGTGTCTGGGATCTGATCAGGGATTTTTGATTTGTGATTTGGGATCATGGATTTGGGATCAGGAATCTGGGATCCGGATCAGGGATCTGGGAACAGGGTTTCAGGATCTGGGATCTGGGATCAGGATCAGGGATCTGGGGGATCTGGGATCTGGGATCAGGGATCTGGGATCAGGGATCAGGGAACAGGGATCTGGGATCAGGGATCTGGGGAACTGGGATCAGGGATCTGGGATCAGTGGGATCAAGGGGATCTGGGAGGATCAGGGATCTGGGATGGGATCAGGGATCTCAGATCAGGAACAGGGATCTGGGATCAGGGATTTGGGATCAGGAATCTGGGATCAGGGATCTGGGATCAGAGATCTGGTATCAGGTATCTGGTATCTGAGATCAGGGATTTTTGATTTGTGATTTGGGATCTGGGATCAGGGATCTGGGACTGGTACAGGTACATCTACACTATTTTATATAAAATAATAATAATAAAATAACTTCATATTCTTATGCAAGAATGATTCAGATTTTTCTTGGTAAAGAGTTTCGCTTGTACCGTGTGTTCCACGATACGCACTTATTTTTTTTTGCCCATAATCGAAGAACTGGACTTGGTTGACATGTGGGTTCACCCAGTCGGTGCTACGGCTACGTGAAAACTCTCTTAATCACCTGTTAAAAGTGATGTAATCAAATATAATTTCTTTCGCCATTTACATTTTGTATTTGAATTTATATGCAGTATTTTAATTGAATAATTGTGTTAACATTGGAATAAGGTTTCCTTCACAAAGTTCAGAAATCAAAAGTCGCCTAGTGCTAAACGCGAACTTTATAATAATCATTCAAACGATCCGCCTCACGCCAACCAGTTTCAATGGCTCCATGCACCGTGGAGTTGTGTGTCTTGCTGGTGGCTTCGCCAGCAAATTGCAATCTTGGGCGACCATTTACATCCAAAAGTGGTGCCTCCAGATCCCAAGGTCCAGTTTGCAATTCATCTGCATAGGTCGGACGGTAGCTGTAGCTGCCACGGAAATTGGGATTAGAATGCCACTGGGTGCGCACAAAGCGTTGGGGTTGGGGCACTTCAAATGTAAGAAACTTGCGAAAGAGCCACTGAATACCTTCTAAAACCTTTTCATCGGTCAGCGTTTCCATATATCGCGCATGCTCTCCCAAAATCCAACCCTCTAGTAGTCTAGGCTGATGCAAAACTTTATGGAAAGCATAAACGCTCTCCAGCCAAAAATGATCCGAGCCACGTAACTCCACCAGATGCTCCTTCAACCACATACAGTAAAAGCCCGCAGAATCCTCCGGTAAGGGTGGGGCAGCAAATTCCAATATGAACTTATTCACTGTGCCCAATTTGTAGCCATTGAGGGCTCTTACCTTGGCATAGGGCAAAGTGGGCTTAAACAGTTTTTCATGCTGTTCCTTAAGCACTCCGAGTGAGACAGTACAAATGACATGATCAGCTGTAAAAATTTCACCATTCCAACAGCGTACCATTAGCTCGTCAGCACCTTTCCAGTTAATCTCAACAATACGCTTATTGAGTTGCACAAGTCCCTCCAGTACTCCCAGTTCATCTTGTGATTCTTCACTGGCCTTTAATAGCACTCTGAGCAGGCTCTTATAGCCCTTGTCTTTCCAATTGAGCGCTGTATCACCCTCACTATCCTCATAGTATGAAGTTGTGGAATACTCAAACAAATGATCACAACCCTCCCAACCACACAGCATTATCTGAATGGTCTTAAAGGCTTCCTTCGCCACTATAGGATCCAGTGTGGGCAACTGATTTTCCACTTCCTGCCAATACTTTGGCGTTAAATAATCACCCATTGAGCCTTCGTACGCTTCAGGTACATCTGCGGTGGCATATTTATCCATTATGCCTTGCAAAATGGTGCCAGTTTCCTGTGACAAAATTTCTCTATTGGAACGCACAAAACGCATGCTCGTGTAAAAGTCCCCTGAATTCTCCAAAAGATTCAAATCCTTAACCAGTTCATAGACAGTGTTACCCTGCTCGCCATGACACCATTGTGCACCCAAATCAATGACATTATCAGCAAAGGGTATGGTGTTGATGCGTCCACCAATGCGATTTTCTGCTTCGAGAAGTTTAACATTTTTGAAACCCTGCTCTAGGAGACGAGTGCCTGCCGCTATGCCCGAAGCACCGGTGCCAATTATAAGAATACGTGCAGTTTCTTTAGTTTTGCTCAAAGAGCTGACAGAGGGAGAATTTACACACAAACTCATAATGGTTTAATGAAAGCTTTAAACTCGACAAGCGACTTGAATGTTGTAGGGGTTTACCCTGGGCTTTTATAGGCTTAGTGGCGATTATCAGTTTTTCTTTGACCACAGTTATACCTAGTATATATTCCTTATCATATATTGCAACTGCTTAGTAATATAACCTAACCTAATTGTGGTTAGCAAAATGTATAGCGAAAACGCATATCGCCAAAAAAGTGTGAATAACGTACGGCGAACGTGATTTTCGATAAGTTTTTAGAACATTTTTAAGAAATTAAAACACTTTTGACTCCAAAAACTGTAAAGAAGGGGTAAAATCTTCGTCAAATCCAGAAAATTTATAGTTTCCACGATTCCATTCCTAGTTTACTAGATAAAAACATTTACTTAATTTTTTTTTGGTTTATATCAGGACTGCAAACTGGTCCGGAACCGAAACCCCTCGTAACCGGTTCGGTAGGTTCTTCCGAGATGTCTGAACCGGAAACCGAACCCCATTCAAACTGATAACAAGACTCCGAAACCCGAACCGAAACTATTTTTTTTAATTAAAAAAAATTTTTTAGCAAATAATAAAATATATTCCCCAAAATTAAAATTTTTGAATATACGGCCACACTATAAATAGGACATGAGCCATATCGACGTGCCTGTAATATTTGTTAATTACATCTACTCAATCATCGGTACGCCGATGTGTCTCATCCCTAATTTATAGGTTTAGTGTGGCCTTATTTTCTGCAGGTTTTATGTCCACACTATGCCTTTTGTATGAAGGAAATCAAAACCGAAAGCAAATCCATTACAGCATTCGCTGTGATTCCGAATTAGTAGTAATACTTAACTCTTATAAACACACATACAATGTCCGTCAGAAAGTATACGATAGGATCTAGGCAGATATGATTGACTTCAGAAAATTACAGCCGTCTATCGGGGGAGTCCTGGAGATCTCTAGGGATTTTCGTATAAACGATTACACTACGAACTTAAACTGTTTGACTTTATACGGAAGGTGAACTTAAGCGATTTGAAACCGGGTTTTCTTCCATTGTATCTAGTTAGCGTAACAAAACTTGTCATTTTATATATAAAGTCATTTAAGATTAGTTCGAAATGCACTAGATTATACGAAAATCTCGAGAAAAATCCAGGACGCACCTGTATTTAGCATTTTTCCATACAATTACAATTTGGACAATTGGCCATTATGTTCGCATTTACACGAAGATTTTTTTCTTATAAAGTTCTTAATGAAGTTTGGGTATTAAAGGTGGAAGTGCATTTATATATATTATAAATTTAAAAAAATTTCAATTTTTTAACCCAATTTAACAAATTTTTTGAACAACTTTTAATAAACTCCACCCCAAAAAAAAAAAAATAATTTAAAAAAAAAAAAAAAAATTTAAACACACAATTTAGATATATAAAATTTTTAAAAAAAAAACACACCCCATACATAACTTTAAAAAAAAACATCTATTACCACTTAACAATAATAAAAAAAAAAAAATAAATAAACATAAAAAAAAATTAATTTGTAAAACGTTTTATACACTTAAACTTTGTTTTCTTTACACCTTACTTAAATAGGACCATATTTGAAGTTTTCCTCTTTAAGTAAACTTAAAATGCAATATTTTTACTTCCTCTTTCTTCTTTAAGAATATTTGTTATACATTTACAATGTCTGCTTATGATTATAAAAATTATAAACAAAGCTTTAAAGGGCTTATGTAAAAGAAAAAAAAATCCAGATACGTTTTATCTACTCTAGGGAAAAATATCGGGGAATGGGATTATAGTATATATATATAATACCTTTCCAATTACTGTTTTCGAGCCCAGATTAGCGGATTCGTTTATTGGGCTAACCGAATTTACAAACACATTACAAATTTATTTGACTTTAATAAATTACAAATGCACTGGGGTAAGAAAGTACCCCAAAGACGGTCTACGTTAGTTTTGACCACGAAAGGTTTTAGGATTATCATAAGACATTAGTGGCCTTGTGTGGCTCAGTGGGTAGCTTGTGTGCGGGAGGTTGTGGTTTCGATCCAGCTTCAGAACATCTAATTATAAGTTTTTTCTTTAAAACTTTTACTCATGAGGTCACCTTTACAGCTGTTGCCGCCAGTTCTGAAGTATGTAGCCATCAAAAATCTCTAAAACTTTGCCGTTCCGATTCGGAGTTAAACTGTACGATCCCTTTTCTCTTGAGCGAAAATTTAAAGACCCACGAGCCAAGAGATTTAGAGAAGCTTGGCCCCATTGGGGGACTGTTTAAAATTTTATCGTTTTAAAATTTCGAACATTACTCCAAATTCAGATTGTTATCAATTTGATAAGCCTAAGTTTTTTCTGTTATCGCTTAAAGGCTTATCAAAAAAACATAGAATTGCGGCACACTTATGGCTTATCAATCTCAACAAGCATTTCAAACACAAATAGCAAAAAAAAGTGGATAATAGCAACAAAGACTTAAGCACTAAATTTCAAATCAGCATACGTATACTTTATGGTGTTGTCTTTGGATTTTGTTATCAGTTTGTTTTGTCGGTGGGCAATAATAGTAAGTTTCCAAGTGCAACTTGAGGTTTTTGTGGTAAACATTTAAAGGTTAAATCTTTAACTAGTTATTTCAAAATTTCACCATTATTTATTTAATTAAATTGTGCAAAAATTTAATTAAGTTGTGCATAAATGCGCTTGAAATTTTAACATTTTGTTTTTCCCCCCTTTCATTTCTTTGCCACAGCATTGCAATGATGGTGATGACACTGGCGGCGTGAATACAACTAACGCCAACAAATATGCTTATTACAACAACAACAACAACAACGACAACAATGAGCTAGCTGAACCAAATGATTTTCAGCCAGCACAAGAGCAACAACATTACCACGAAAATAATGGCAAACAAAATGAGCTAACCAACGAGAATGATGACGGCGTCGACGACAGCAACCGCAACAACATGGACCACAACGACGTCGACAACAACTCTTCCTCGGAACAACAGCCTGATATTATACCGTATCCACTAAGCGTGGGTGAAACCAGCTGGAAAACCGCAAAACTGCGACAACAAGAGGAAGAGAGAACACAAAAAAAATGGCAACAGCTCACATAGCGTAAAATGAGGCGTAAGCATTTCTCTCGCATGCGATAAAAATAACACAAAAACACACACACATACATACATACATATACAGCTCTAAGGTCAGTTTAAGATTTGTACAGCATAGCGATACATAAGGCCAGATGGGAAATAACTAAGTTTGTAAAAATTAAAACTAAAAATGAACAAATACAAAAAAAAAAACTAAAAAACTAAATTATGAATTGGAAATTGTGTAGGATTTGAACATATCGAGGCATAAGTGAGCTGGTAACAGATAAATAAACATATTCATTAATTTCTTAGGCTTTCAAAACAACATAAATATATATTATGAAATTATTTTTGCGAGCACATATACAGCAAAAAAAAAAACTACAATAAAATAAAATAAAACAGAAATTGTATCAAATGTTTAGTTAAACAATTTCAATAGTTAACTGGGGTGTTCCACTAATGTAATGAAAGAAAGGGCATATTTCTACAAGTCTTATATCTTCGTATCTCTATATTTAATACTGTAGGCATCATGTGAAACCAATTCGAGTTTCGTTCAAGTTTGCGGCTCTGATAAGTACCAAAACTTTTGTTAAGGTAAATAGTTGTATCGCGGTTCTATTTTTTTTTGGTATCCTAATTTTTTCGGAACATTAAATTTTTTTAAAACCAGCGTAGGTATTCACTAAAAATTTTTCCATGGGCAAAAAAATTTCATATTAAACAATCACTCGCTAAATGTTAAGCAAACATCCTTAACA
This sequence comes from Lordiphosa mommai, assembly GCA_018904225.1. Taxonomy (NCBI): domain Eukaryota; kingdom Metazoa; phylum Arthropoda; class Insecta; order Diptera; family Drosophilidae; genus Lordiphosa; species Lordiphosa mommai. Next base: position 108,400 of record JAEIFT010000427.1, on the reverse strand, counting down.
ACGTGCATTGAAAAAAACCATTAGCGCGCAAATTTGTTTACTCCCAAAGACTTTAAACGATGTATCAAATTGAAATTAAATTCAGTTAAATTTTTTTTTGGTATTAAGAGAGTAAAGATGGACGCAGGTGATACGGTTCGGATGCTTCGTTAGATAGGTCAAAAAATATTTTAAAATCCTCGGGACTTCAAGAGATGAAATTATAATTACAAAATCAAAGAAGTTGTTTGTAATTTTTTAAAGCTTTGTACTCAGACCAGCAAAATTTCGCTTAGCGGAACTGATATTTTTGGTGGTGAGATAAATTTTCAGTGTGACCCTTTAACATCAAAATACCAAACGATCACACTGCAATGGAAAATACAAGCATATTTGGATATAATGCAAAAAGCAGAGTCTCTTCGAAATCAGTTCGACGGTTTTAAATTTTGGCAATCGATCATTTTTTGCTGTTTACACTGTTGTTGTCCGTAGGGTAACTTCGGAAATTTGACAAACATTGTTTACGCTCATACAAGAAACAAGTCTTGTGCGGTCAAAACTGGCGGTCAAACGAGCCGGTCAGTCGAAATCGCAATATTTCGATATCAATCGATTCGGAAACAATCCATGGTTATACGGGCTGTATGGCATGTTGCGCCATCTTGTTGGAACCAATAGTCGCCCATGTCATGCTCGTCTAAATCATCTGCTACAAAATCGCGTAACATGGCCCGATATCGGTTACCATTGACGTGCCGCGACGTCGGCGCTTACGGCTCCGTCTGGTACGCGGTTTATTCCGTCGAGAAGAGGTTGCCAAAGATCCTGTGGCATTGAATTTTGACACCAAAGCACGAATAGTCCTCAGAGTAGGCGCATTCTGCCCACGATACTTTGCTCTGAACGCGCGTTGAGTCGGCGTAACAGAGGAGTTTTTTTGAAAATAAATTTTTACAATTTCAGCACGTTGTTGCGGTGTAAAGTGGTTCATGTTTAAAATTGTACTGAACTGACGTTTCCAAAACATAAACAAACTTGGCAATCTGTCACCGGGTTGTCAAGTTATTTAAAAAAAACATCGGGTAAAAACATAAGATACACCCTGTATAAGCGTATAATTAAGTTAATCTGAAAACTGACCCAGCGTTGAGACTAGTCGGAAATTTTCGAAAGCATTCCGACACCCTTTTTAAACACTTGCAAAGTGTATATTGATTTTGCCAGAAGTTGTAACGCATAGAAAATTTTATTTCCGACCCCATAAACTATATAGGTAAAAATTGAACACTCGGATTTTTTTTGGTATGAAATATTTCTTTTTGCAATCTATTTTAAAAAGTAGAGGGTACATATTTTCAGAGTGTACCCGAAATATATTATCTTTTATATTTTATTATATCTTTTTCTCATTTATTTGAATTATTTGGAGAATGATTATTTGGATTATTTGATAAACAAAACTTTACCGCCTCAATTAATGTGAAAGCTATATCGTTGTCGGATCTGATTTCAATATTTTTACGTTATTGCTTACGAACTTATGCCCGCTTGGCCCATGTCGTACAAAAATGTGTATTGAAATATTATTTTTATTTTTTATCATTTCATGAGAACAGTTTTTGGAATTTTTTAAAACGCTAGTAAACTGGCTGTTACAGTCCCAAAGCGTCAAGCCAATCTTCTCTGAATTTCTTGGCTCGCGTGTCTTTTAATTTTCGCTCTAGAGAAAGGAACCTACAATTTAAAGCCGAATCCGACCGGCAAAGTTTCTGAGAAACTTTTTCAAGGCTACATACTTCACAACTGGTGCCAACAGCTGCTGAAGGTGACCTTATGTGTACAACTTTTTTAAGAAAAAACTTTTAATTAGATGATCCGAGGCGGAATCAAAACCACAGAAAAATATCCGATAAAAAAAGAAAAAAGAGATTGCATGATTACTCTAAATTTGGTTTAACTTGCAGAGTTAAAGCTGATCCGACCGAATCAAACTTCATGATCGTCTTGAACCGAAATGCTAACGTGCATTGGTTGTGTGCTATACCAATACGACGGACCATACAAGATTGATCAAATGAAATGGTGATCCCGAAAATTAGGTTTCCGTGGAAGTTCTTAGGTTTAATATTTTATTTTTTTATCAAACCGAAAAAAAAGGGAAATAGCGCGAAGATCGTCTTGAGGGAAAACAATTTTTGAATGTTGTTGCTGTGAATTTCTTTTAGATTTTGTTGTCCATCGCTGGGCATTGCTTTCACATTTGTCCACTTAAGTTTTTTATTTGTAGGTAGATTAGAAAGTTTCGCATGATTGATTTTAGAAAACATTTGAGACAATTTCCATTCGATTAAATTTCGTGAAAATCTTGGAATAATAAGCTGATTATATAAGGAACCACGCATTTTTAAAACATTGTCATATAAATGAAATGCTGCCCGACTAAATAAGTAAAATTTAGATGTACCATATAAAAAAAGCTTGCTCTAGCAAAGGCTTTTCAAAACCTAAAGGCGTAATTTGATCTAAATGAAACTAAATAAAAAAAACAAACCCCAAAACGAAAGTTAAACTTTGTGTATGTATTCAAGTTATAACTGTGCTATCTACTCACTTGCATATGTATAAGAGTTTGCTTGAAAAACATCAGTTATATTTGCCTAGCATTCAAATTAAATCAAACCAAACACTTGTGTCTAGGGTACCATATAGTTTATACAACTGATAACCTAATGCAATAAACAACATATCCCAGCCACCCAACAACAAAAAATATTCCCAATGTGTGCTATAATTTAACGAAGCTTATCTACCAACCCATATCAATTGTATCAGTGTAAGATTCAAACTATAAAAAAAAACCAACAATAAACGCAAATTTAAATATACAAAATTCTGCAATTTTCTATATATATTTTTTCACATTTTGGTCACTTCTTCGATCCATTTGTTCCAGTGATCGTTCCATTTTTTAAAGGCCTCAGGTTTCTCTTTATCCAAAAGTGCGCTATATTTGATCGAATTCATGGCCAGAGCCTTTAACAGTTTCAGGTCAGCACTCCAGGGTCCTATGCCCAGAAAGGCAAAGTAGAAGTCATGCGACAAGGGTGCGGCATGCCAAAATGAAGGATCATCGGAGGATATGACAATGGGCACATTTTTGGCCATTAACAAGGCAGCCGGATGACTGCGATAGTCCTGACCCAATTGCAGCACTTGATTCGATACGGGACACACTTCGATGGCAATGTCAAGGTGTTTGCATAGTTTCATGGCCAATGGATGTTTGGTAAGTGCATAGCCATGCCCAATACGCTTGGTGCCCATTAAAATGGCATCAATCAGATTCTCATCGATGGATGAACCAAACCAATTCGTCTCTCCAGCATGAAAATAGAAATTGATTTGCTCGGGCATTTTGAGCAGTTGCTCCGAAAATTCAATAAGCGGACGTCCCAGCTCCTCTTGTCCGACCAAATCAAATCCTACCAAAAATTCGGGAAATTCTTTCTGTGAAAAAGATATAAAATAACAATTAGCAAATTAAATACAGTTCTACACTCAGAAAAACAGAAACCACAAGTAGGAACATGAAATTAACCTTATCAATTTATGACCTTCCCATTCTTTACACTAACCGGAGCCATTCTGCTATGGACTAAAGTTCGAACCAAAACCGCGAAGCGAACCTTAAACTTAAAGAAAGGTTCGAACCTTTAGAAGTTATTAAGTCTTTATTACGAGGGTCGGGGATGAGGAGAGAGGAGAGCCAAAATGTATGTACCTAATATAGGAATAAACGTGATCGTTTGGTACATAGATGTAGTAAAAAAAAAAAAAGGTAAAAACGCTGACACGCCAAGGAAAAAGAGTCGAGAAAAAATGATATTAGAATTATTCAGAAAAATATTATAAAAAAAAGAAAAGGGAAAAAAAAAAGGAGAAAAAGAAAAAAAAAAAAAGTGATTTTATGGTTTTTTAGATAAAAAAAATTAAAAAGAAGAAAAAGAAGGGAAGTTGAAATTAAGAATTAAGCACCTACATTTATACCCACTGTTGTTTGATTTAGACAAAAAATATTTATTTTAAAATAGATTAAAAAAAAATATTAATTTTATAAAAAAAAAATTAAAAAAGAACCCCGAACCAGAATTTTCTTCTTGAATAAGAATAATCCAAGATTGTACTAATAAAGAAGAAGGAATTATTAAAAAAATCTTTTATTAAATCAAAAAATGTTATTATTAACATTAAATGTTAACATGTTATTGTATAGCTACATTAAATGTTAAAATTCACAGTCTAATTCAGCAAAAGGCGACTTTATGTTAAATGCAGGATTTAGGACATTTCGCTTTCATATTTTGATGTTAGCAAAATACAATGCTTGTTTTAAAAAATTACAACTTCTTGCTAGCAGAGCAGAAATTGTCGGATTATTTGGTCGGTTGTGGTGCAATGGATAGCTTTACCTTCCCTCCTTTAGTGCGGAAGACCTGGGTACGACTCTACCTTGGAACTTTTAAATAAAATGTATTTTTCTTTATTATAAAATCTAAAACATTAACTTGGTGTCAAAAACTTGAGGGCAAAATGATCTTCCCGCTAAGTTAGCACTCAGTGACAAATTAAAAGTAAACCCATGACAACGAAATTTCTGTTAGCTGCAGGTTTAAGTAGCCTTCAATGATATGATGACAAAGTTGAAACTCGTATTTCTCCGTTATTTATTATCCGATCTTTTTGAAAATTTCACAGATTTCAGATATTGACCAAATACATTCGAGCTTGATATCTGTCAAATTGTAGAAGTAAATCAACATTTTCAAAGAAGATTCTATCGGCTGGGGAAATAATGTTCGCGACATTTGCGAATACAAAAAGAATCATCATTATCTACTACTAGCACTTGGAAGTTTATACTCAGCTATTGTGTTAGTCCTAACCATCGTGCAAGGCGGAACTAGCTTTCTGCAACTTTTTATACTCTGTACCGAAGATACAAAAAATATACACTATATAGACCCAAGCATGCACTAATTTCTGGTGCTTTCAAAAAGTTGGATTTTTTACAGTTGAAAAATATAAATTAATTAAGTTATAAACCCATTAATAAATGAGGCAAAAGAAAGCTTCGACATGCGGTCACTTTCAAAGCTTTTTCCTTGAAACTTGGCCACAAAAGCTTCACAAAAATGTCAATAGATCGGACCAAGGTGTATCTACAAGGTGTGGCGCTTAGTAAAATTTCTAAACTCAAAAGCTTTAGGTAACTGCGCAAGAGTGAGACAGACAACGTTTTCATGAAGTTGTGTGTGTGTGCGCTACACGAACCCACCCACTCGCTCAAGCGTGGAGTGACCGTACGCGTCGAGTGTCATAGGCACACTAAAAAATTGCTGGTGTCATTTGAGATGCACGCACATATTTTTGTATGTATGTGTCTGTAAGTCGTACGCGCATACATGTGAGCATGGAGAACAGCCGTGCGTAAACCAATCGTCCACGTCAAGTGTTAGCTGCACACTGACAATATGCAAGCTATGAAACTTGAGCTTTTGACTAACCGCCACACCTTGTAGATGCATCTTGGATCGGACAACTAAGACGGGACTTACACGATGAAGCAAATTTGCATGTAGGAAACACACCTCTTTTCCCACAAACAAAAGCTTTTTGAGAAACTTAATGATGTTTGCCTCATCGTGTCAATGCGGTCTAAGTCGGGATTTACACGATGAAGCAAACTTCATGATGTTTTTGAAAAAGCTCTTGCTTGTAGGAAAGAGGCGTAGAGGGGCAAGCCACCCCACCACACCACTTTGCTTCATCGTGTAAATGCAGTCTAAGTCATATAACTGCCGATACGTTTGATATGATTTATTGTATTCGCTTAAAGTGTAGGGTGACCATATTTATTATACATTTTTTATTATTATTTTTATTTATTCCAACTGTTATGTTAATAACGGTAAATTTTAAAAATATTAAAAAAAATCCATCTTATTATTTTAAAACCTTTTTGACCGCCAGAGTGCCTTAAATTTCAGTGCGATGCAGCCCTTAATTTAGTTTTGACAGCTGATTGTTGTTGACGGTTTCGGCATCATTAGAAAAAAACGAAAATGTTTGACTTATTGCGTCGATTTTTTCATTATATTCAATTTAATGGCACTCAATTCGGTATTGAAAAAATTGGTGTTATTTCCTTAAACATTAAATTTCACGAAAAGTTCAAAAATCTGCACATTGAGATAAAATGCAGCGGACGCAGAATTGATGACTCTCAGATTTAACAAATACTAACAATTTTTTGCAAGCCTTCATGAACTTAAATTTTTTTCACAAATTTTCTCTTGTGAAATGCCTTACGAATACCCGCGACAACAAGAACTACACGGTTAATTTATATAGACCGATGGTACAGACACATTGTACAATCCACAATAATCAGATTCCGACCAAAACTTTTGTCTCTGTTCATTCTGAATAAATTTCGGATTTTCCCCCCCAACTCTACTTACATTAAGGGCCGTACAGGTTTTAACATATTCGTCCACAACTTTTGGCTCCACACCTCTTAACGGTGCATAGATTAATTTGGAGCCAATAAATCCTGGATTATTGGCCACAAAACGTTCTACCTCCGATTTGTACAATGCCACTGTATCATTTATTTTCAATTGTTTGCCTTCCAGACAATACAATTCAGGGAGCAGGGATCTCAACTCCAAGTATTGTACACCATCCGCATAGAACTCCTTGAGGGCATTGTAATAGTAATCACCCCAAACGGGTGCATAGAGCAGCAGACCATCAAGTAAAATGAATATGCCCATGAAATGCATCCAAGCTTGATTGTTGGATCGAAAATTGGAATATGGATACATGCTGAAGCGTTGCGTTAAATAACGGTCCACATTCTTGTCGCCTCGTCGTTCACGAAATGCCTCCATAGGCTCCCAGGAACATGCCTCTATGGCCTTCATAGTGGGCATTTCCGTGGAGAAACGAAAACCAACCGCCTTGCAGCCTTCGTCGGTGGTGCAAATCCACAAATTCTCACGATACGTCAATTCGATGAGAAACTCTGTGCTACACAGGGCCGTATCGTGAGCATGAAGTACACCACCTTTGGGCATTTTCTTGAGTATATTGAATAAAGGCGATTTATTGATTTTCGATAACATTTCGAAAATGTGATGACCCGGCGAGAATTTTGAAGGATCGAGCAGACCTCGCTGTATCTCATCGTTCTTCACACGCATAATCACCTCATTGGCGGCCAGCTCCTGCTTGTTTAACTGCAGCTGTTGTCCCAGTCCAGAAATCTGTTCCATCTTAATAATGGCATTGCGTAGCAGCTGGTAAGCACCGATTGTGGTAGCTCTCAAGCTGCGACTAATCGAAATCGTACTGTGCGAAGCATCCATGCAGTTGGAGGCATAGCGCAGGGCCATAAGCGTAGCCCTTTGTGATTCGAATCTCATGTTTTAATTTAGAAAAGTAGTTTCCGAAAATGAGATTTGAATATATTTTCAGAGGCTATGTGTCAATGGGCCGCAACATTTGTTAGCGCTTAAACTACACGCGGCTTTTATTAGTAATTTATGTGCCTGGGCTTCGGGTTTTTTATGCATCCGTGCGCCCTCAACACCACATAAAATGTGCACGACATCAAATTGATGAGCCTGCCACTGGTTGTGGCGTCCATTTTGCGCCCCCCTAACACACGCACACCCATTCACATGAGGCCATCAATTTGATGGGCTTACACATACACACATACGTGTATTTGCAGCCTCCAACCTGAGCACATAAAACTCCCAGCTCATTACGAGCGCGAGCCAAATCAAAATCGAACTCTAGCCCGGCCACAGGATACGCCTGCAGCGGAAGCCGTCGATACCACTAAAAACAGGCCATCATAAAATTGAAACATTTGGAGCAATCGCATGTATGTATGCCTCAAAGGCAGTCAGACGAGTGATGGCTGGGGTGGTTATTGGTGGTTAGAAGGCATAGTGCATATTCATTAAGCATTCGCTTATACACGTAGTACTTTTCTGTGCACTCAGCAGCAGCAGCAGCAGCGCCAGCAGCGGAAGCGAGCAACGTTGAGATTTATGCGGGTCCCACCTTACAGTGTGTGTGTTGAAGGATTTCCGTTAGTGATGGAATCATGATTCAAGTTTTCGGTGGCAAATGAAAATGGAAGAATGAAAGGAAAATAAGCTTAGAACAATCTGCTGGGAAAACAAAACATTCGAAAGCATACAAAAGGTTTCAAAAAGTGATCAAACGAGAAGGCAAAGCTAACTTCGTCTGTGCCGAAGTTTTAATACACTTGAAAAAGTTTACTCTAACTGATTTAACCGGTACAATATATATGGGATATAGATATAAAAAAAAAATTTTAAATCATTGATAATAAAAATTTGATACCAAAAAAAATACCTTTCTTAGTCAAACACATTTTTCGACCGATCGGTCCTATGGCAGCTATATGCTATACTCATCCGATTTTGATATATTTTTCCAAAATGATGTAAAAGGATATAAAACTAATATATACCAAAATTGGGAACGCTACGATAGAAAACAAAATAGTTTTTCTCTCTAGAACTATTTTTTTTTACCGACCGTTTCTATGGGAGCTATATAATATAGTCATCCGATTTTGATAAATTTTTTCTGTATTATGTGAATGCATATAAAACTAACATATACCAAGTTTGGTGACGTTACGATAGAAAACAAAAAAGTTTTTCTCACGATAACTAGTTTTTTTACCGACCGTTTCTATGGGAGCTATATAATATAGTCAACCGATTTTGATAAATTTTTCCTGTATTATGTGAATGCATATAAAACTAACATATACCAAGATTAGTGATGCTACGATAGAAAACAAAAAAGTTTTTCTCACTAGAACTAGTTTTTAGACCGACCCTTTATAAGGCAGCTATATGCTATAGTCTTCCGATTTTGATAAATTTTTCCAAAATTACGTGGAAGCATATAAAACTAATACAAACCATGATTGGTGAAGCTACGATTGAAAACTAAAAGTTTTTCTCACTAGAACTAGTTTTTTGACCGACCCTTTATATGCCAGCTATATGATATAGTCATCCGATTCTGATAAATTTTTCCAGAATTATGAGAAAGCATATAAAACTATCATATACCAAGATTAGTGCCGCTACGATGGAAAAAAAAATTTTTTCTAACTAGAACTAGTTCTTAGACCGATCGTTCCTATGGCAGCTATATGATATAGTCATCCGATCCGGCCGGTTCAGACATATTAGTTGCGTGCAGTAAAAGAAAGACTCTGTGCAAAATTTCAGCTCGATAGATTTAAAACTGAGAGACTAGTTCGCGTAGAAACAGACAGACGGACAGACAGGCGGACGGACGGACAAGCGGAAATGAACTCAGCTCGTCGTCCTGATCAAGAATATATATAGTTTATGGGGTCGGAAATGAATATTTCTATGCGTTACAAACTTCTGGGCAAAATTAATATACACTTTTCAAGTGTATAAAAAGTTTTTATTAAAAACAGTGTTGGAAAAGTGAGTTGAAAATCAGTGTTGGAAAACAATGTAGGAAAAATGTGTTGGTAATAAGTGTTGGAAATAGTGTTGAAAAAAGTCGTTGGAAAAATGTGTTGGAATGCAGAGTTGGAAAATAGTTTTGGAAAACAGTGTTGAAAAGTTGTGATGGAAAATCGTGTAGGAAATCAATGTTCATAAACAATGTTTTTAACAATATTTAGGGCTGCAAGCCCAAATAATTTTTGGGGAGAAATTTGCAAGGCAATTACTTGGAAAATAGTGTTGGAAAACAGAATTAAAAAACAGTGTTGGAAAAGTGAGTTGAAAAACAATACACGAAAAATGTGCTGGTAATTAGTGTTGGAAAACATCCAAAAAGTCAAAGTGTCAAGTGTTCTAGAGCATACTACTTTGTTTAATTTAAATGCCACATTTGGCCAGGCGATCGCTTGAAATGAATGCTGTGTCTGTGTGAGCGTTATGCGTTACGGGTTATGCGTTATTTTTTAATTAAATTTTAGCTCTTTTCAAAAATCATCCGTACCGAAATTAAAAATGTTTGACATCAACAAAAATTTCTATAAAAGAGTTAGTCCCATGTGGAATCGTATGGAAATTGGGTCGTTTTTGGGTCGAAAGCATTTTGTAGAACACTTGGGAATAATATGTTAATTAGTTAAAAGTATTCAAAATTTCAACTCCAAAAATGGGTCAGATTGTTTTAGTGGGTAAATAAATCTTGGGATTAATCGAAGGAGTAGTAAAAATTTCAATGTTCCGTATTCCAATATTTCTTCCTTGATAAGATCATGATGATCAGTTGTCATGTGTAAAAGAAGATAATGGCCATGTTCAGCAGAAGCAGTTGTGCCCTGATCAATTATTTATTTGTTTGTAATTTACGTAGCCTACTTTTGCTCTGGTGCTTAATATAATATTTGCATTATTCTTTTCCAAATATTAATTTAACAAGACCCCCTAAAAGTACGCTTAATAATAATAACAGTTTTATCAAGCTTCGTCTAATCCAATGTAATTCTGGGGGCCCAATGTGTCTGTAGCCAATGTGTTTAATAGGTCCTTAACAAAATGAGTATATCTCCGACAATATTTATTTCTGTTATTCGTGAAATTTCGTGACAGATGGAGGAGATGAAAAATAGTGTTGCTATTATTTTTTGTTTCTCAACTGTATATCCTTGATCAGGAAGACAAGCGGGACTGTTTCTCATTGCTGTCAGTGCCTAAGATAAAAACCTAGCAGTCTCCATTATCAGCATTCCTTGTAGCAATATTCAATCAACATTTTTTTTATACTCAACCTCTGCACTACCATTCAAACTCACGCTGCCATTCCCAATGCGATTGCTCGCCACTTGAATGCATTTACTCATTACGATTATGCTTAGCCTTCGTTTGAGTTGGCAAACACACATAAATTGCAATGCACTTTTCAGTTTTTGTACTTCTACGACTAACACAAGCTTACAAATTTATTACGATAGTTTTGCTTTAGTACAATCATCAAGAGAAGTTAAAGCGTAGGTTGGAACCTTAAGGCTAACACTTAGAACTAATGCATAACAATTAGCTTACAACAAAATTGGCATATGGTTCGTTTTAAGGGGATTAATCGAAAGCATTGAGTGGAAGTCGTTAGTCGAAGGATGGGTATGGGTAAGTGTGGGACCGACTAGTGCTGCAGGTTCAGTAGGGAAAAGAAAACCAATAGCGCTGTCACCACCCGTGCTAGTCAATCGAGGTGCTGACTGGGCGATGCGCCATTTCCCTTCTCATTGTTCACCACAGCTATAAAGTCATCCCATTTGGTTTGCCACTTGGCCAAAGCTTCAAATTGCTGATCCGTTGACAAAGAGCTGTACTGTATCGAATTCAGGGCCAATTTCTTGAGCAAACGCAAGTCCGCATGCTGTGAGGCAATGCCCAAAAAGGCTATATAAAAGTCATGTGTCAATGGAGTGGCCTTCCAGAAGGATGGATCATCGGATGAAATGACCACGGGATAGCCATCGGCAAAGAAGTGAGCACAGGGATGATTACGAAAATCGCTAACCAGCTGGAGAACTTGATTCGAAATGGGATTCACTTCAATGGCCACATTCAATTTCTTAAGCATGTCCAAGACCACGGGATGCTTAACCAGGCCATAACCGTGACCAATGCGCTTGGTGCCCAGCAAAACGGCATCAATCAGATTCTCATCGACCGTGGAGCCAAACCAATTAGTTTCGGCAGCATGGAAATAAAAGTCAATATCCTCCGGTATCTCCAGCAGTTGATCGATGAAATCTCTTAAAGGACGTCCCAGTTCCTCTTGACCCACCAAATCAAAGCCAGCCACAAAGTCGGGATATTGCGCCTGTAAAAAAAAAAAAAAAAGGTAAGTTAAAGTCCAGCAAATTTCTTGGCAAGAGTATACCTTGATTTCCTTTAAAACTTTGATATAGCCCGTAACTCCTGCCGGATCGGTATTACGCAAGGGCGCATAGATCAGGCGTGAGCCTATAAAATCGGGATGAGCGGCCTTAAATTTAGCCAGAGTTTCCACATAAATGCGCACAGTATCCATTTCAGTATATTGTTTGCCATCCAAATCGTAGAGCTTTAATTAAAAAAAAATAATTTAGAATTTGAAAAACAAAACAAGTAAGAAAGTCGGTCAAGCCCGACTGTAATATACTCTGTACCTGTTTGAATACAACTAATAACTTTAAAGTGTGGGGTCACACAAACAGTGCAAGTGCTGCCCAGCGTAATTATTTGATTTGCTTATAACTCGAGGTGTTTTTCAATTTGCCGGGGTGGCAACTCTACTATCGTTCATCTGATCGGAAAACGATGTATGGGGGCTCGATAAGTAATGATGAGTAGAATATATGTCTAGAAGGTTCGAACAACCTAACTTCAAAATTGCGGGATATTTGAGGTGTTTTTCAAATTGCCGGAGTGGCAACTCTACTATCGTTCATCTGATCGGAAATCGATGTATGGGGGCTCGATAAGTGATAATGAGTAGAATATATGTCTAGAAGGTTCGAACAACCTAACTTCAAAATTGCGGGATATTTGAGGTGTTTTTCAAATTGCCGGGGTGGCAACTCTACTATCGTTCATCTGATCGTAAAACGATTTATGGGGGCTCGACAATTAATAATGAGTAGAATATATGTCTAGAAGGTTTGAACAGCCTAAACTTCAAAATTGCGGGATATTTGAGGTGTTTTTCAAATTGCCGGAGTGGCAACTCTACTATCGTTCATCTGATCGGAAAACGATGTAAAGGGGCTCGATGAGTAATGATAAGTAGAATATATGTCTAGAAGGTTTGAACAACCTAACTTCAAAATTGCGGGATATTTGAGGTGTTTTTCAAATTGCCGGGGTGGCAACTCTACTATCGTTCATCTGATCGGAAAACGTAGGGGCTCGATTAGATGAGTAATGTCTAGAAGGTTGAACACCTAACTCAAAATTCGGGATATTTAGGTTTTTTCAAATTGCCGGGGTGGCAACTCTACTATCGTTCATCTGATCGGAAAACGATGTATAGGGGCTCGATAAGTAATGATGAGTAGAATATATGTCTAAAAGGTTCGAACAACCTAACTCCAAAATTGTGGAAGATAGGAGGTTTTTTTCAATTTGCGGGGGAGGCAGGGGGCGTGGCAAAAATCAAAACTAAACTTGATCTGCCTGCAAGTATAAGAAACATATGTTCCATACACCTCAAACCTCTATTTCTTACCATCTCTGAGATCTCTTCGTTCATACGGACAGACGGACAGACGGACATGGCTATATCTACTCGGCTGTTGATGATGATCAAGAATATCTATACTTTATAGGGTCGGAGATGCTTCCTTCTGCCTGTTACATACATACATTTGCACAAACCCAATATACTCTGTGTACCTTCGGTACAGAGTATAAAAATTAGAAACCACTTACTATGGGCAACAGACTTCTGAACTCCACATACTGCACACCATCCTCCAGAAACTCTTCCAGGGCATTATAATAATAATCAGCCCAAACTGGTGCATACAACACCATTCCATCGAGTAGACTAAATATATTCATAAAATATGCCCAAGCCGCATTATTGTCCTCAAACTTCTTGATGGGATAGAGGGTAAGACGTTCCGCCAGATATGCATCCACCTTTTCAGCGCCATATCTCTTTCTCACATCCGACAACAGACTCCACTCACAATGCGGATCAGTCATGGCCTGTGGCTTTTCTTTGGCAAAACGCAAGGCGGTGGCCTCCAAATCTCCCGTCTGTTGGCATACCCACAAATTGTCATAGTAGGTTAACTTAAGGATGCAATTGGTGCTGCATAAAGCCGTGTCATGAACATGCAGCACGGCTCCCTTGGGCATCTGCTTGATTAGCTTGAAAAGTTCAGTGCCCTGTATGCCCTCCAGTACATCGAATATATGTTGCGAGGGTTTGAAAAGATGCGGTGTGACCAAACCCTCCGTATACTCATGAATCTTGGCCTTCATTATGGTCGCATTGGCCTGCTGCTCACGCTCCGTCAATTCCACATCATGACCCACCATGCGGGATTCCTCGTAGCGGAAGAAAGCATTGCGTATGGTGTTATAGGTCTCCGGAGTGGGTCGACTACGGCCCAACAGTGGCTCCATACGCGGTGTCTGGCCATAGAGCGTCAATAGTTTTATATCGGTCACATCTTTGGGCGGCGTGCGCGCCTCTGTCACTGCCAGACAGAGGCACAGACCCAGCACCACAATTAAATAAGTTGACATTTTAGAAATTTTAGTCTTATGTCCAACTGTCTTCAGGTCTGTGGCACGACTAACGTTTCAGGCTGTTAACTGGGCTACCTCTACGACTTCGATTTTGCTTATCTGAAACGACAATTGATAGTAATTGAAGTATTTGGGGCATTATCTTTGATTTAACACGCGTTCAACTGGATTTGTTGATAGGCCACATTTGATTTTAAAGCATTTTCTGAGTTGGCAACGCTTTAAAAATCGACCTAATCTTGGCCAGGCATCTTGATTTATGATAGGCTAAAAGATAAGATTTCATAACAATTACCATGACATTCGGAACGCACTTGTCGTTTTATATTTAATTTAACGCCCGGTTGTTATCCCATCGAAAAAAATGTATAAAAAAAAAAAACACAAACATCTATTTTTACAGTGGGTGCAAATAAAATACGTACACCCTTAAATATCAGTAAGGGCATTACCTGTGTAACGTACCTTACATTCGTACGCATATTTTTGACCATTAACATTGGCAGAGCGTTTGGAGAGTACTTTCAAACAAGGTACAACAGTTGGCTCGGTTCGCTTTAGTAAAGAAGTTATGGCTGTTTAAAAAGCCGTTCGTACATTACTCAAATGGAAAGCCGTTCTTGAAATCAACATACACATTCATTATTTTCATACACTAATTCCACTATTTCAACAGTTATGGTGGAAGACAGGCTCTTGTACCTGTGGCTAGGGTAAGAAAGCTGTGTTTTGGCAGAATACAAGTTCTTTAAATGGATGAACGCCTCACAAAATCTACATGACTAGTCATCTCGGCATTAATTAATTTCTTTAGTTTATCTGTGCAGAATTCATGAATAGCAGGTATGCCAGCAGCGGCGCACATACCAGCCGTTCAAACAAAGTGATTTCCCTAAAAATGCAAATAATTCAAAAAAAAATTAAATTTTTTGAAACTTAAGCAAGACAGCGAGTCGCTATTTGATATTTTGTTCGTGTTTTGATGAGTTTTATCAATATATTTCAATATCAGATCGAGGGGCCACAGTTTTGATAGAGCCGCCATGATTTTGTTCTTGAACGGCGAAATATTTTGAACCAATTTCATTTTTTGGTGTCGTATAAAATTGACATTTTTATGTTAAAAAAACACTATTTCCAATTTTATACACCTAAAAATATATAAAATGGGCATTTCTTTTCTGACGTTACGTGACGTTCGTACACTAAAATATTAAAAAAATTAAAGAGACAAGTTTTTAAAACTTTTTATATTTGGTGGTAATTCAATAGCAATTTATTTAGAAAAAAATTACAAGAATCGACCCAGAGGATTCCAAGATATAAGTAAAAATATAGCCTTTTTTATTAGCTTTTTTATATCTGACGTGACGTTACATAAATTTCACTTGTCAATTTTTAAGTGAAGAAAACTTTTCTTTAATTATTCAACGCAGCATACAAATTAATTTTTATTCTAGCTAAAGTACTGCGGAAAGAGTGGAATTGCTCAATGACTGTTATGGCTGTAAATCGAAAAGAGAAAATGCACTGAAAAACTGGCCAAAACGTAACTTTAAACTTTCTAGTCCGATATATCGCCATCTGTACTGAGAAAAGCTATAAACTCTTTAATTGAAATAATTTTGTATAATAACCTTTTCGAAATCAAGTAAGAAAAAACTTTTAATGAACTTTTAATTTTTCGGTCATGGTAGACTTTTCGACGGAAATGCCCTATATAAAAAATATTCTATGTAAAATCAGCAATCATAAAAGTTTTTATGATAAAACACAAATCGCTAATCGAAATTATCTGCTTAATGATCCCATTGACACAAAAAATGTATTTAGGGTTGACAAGTTTTACCATATTTTTATTTTTTTTTTTTATACTGAAACTTAAATGAATATTAATTTACATCATCAAAAATACAATATTACAATATTTTACCAACGCATATGAAACATCAAATGAAATTATAAATAGAAATTGGTATAAATTATTTTCGAGAGACATATTATTGCAGTAAGACCATAATCTGATATACAGACATTCCTCCAAAACTTTCGAATAAGAATTTTAATCTTGAAGTTCTGTGGCACCGACGGATTTTTCGAGAGAACCGTAATCAAAATCTCTAGAGATTTCTGTGTCATTCCCAATTGCGACACTCTAACATTTTCAAAATTATTTGCAATAAACGACGTAGATGAATAAACCGAGCCCTTATATTTTGCGGTTTTTGGTTAAGTTTCGAATTATTGGGCGCATTCACCAGAGACACTCAATTAGTGATAAGTATTAAAAAACTACGTATACTACATAATATATTTTTAGGTGTCGTATGAAATTGACATTTTTATGTTGAAAAACCTTAAAATATACTATGTAAAATTAGCAATCATGAATACCGAAATCGCTAATCGAAATTATCTGCTGAATGGGCCCATTGAAAGAACATAGGTTTGGTTAATGAGCATCGGTTTATATCAAGACTTCCGGTTCGGATGACTATATCATATAGCTGCCCTAGAAACGATCGGTCAAAAAACTAGTTCTACAGAGAAAAAATTTTTTGTTTGCCATCGTAGCATCACCATTTGTGGTATATATTGTATATGCTTCCACATAATTTTGGAAAAAGTTTTAAAAATCGGATGACAATATCATAAAGCTGCCATGGAAAAGATCGTTCTAAAAACTAATTTAATTGGGAACATCTCTTTGCTATCAATGGTAGCGTCTTAAAAAAACTTTTTTTTTTGCAAAGTTAGTTAAAAATTTTAATCGCCTGTAACACCCCAAAGAGAGGCAAAGTAAAATTATTTCGTAAATAAAAATTCGTTTGTGGTTACATTTCTTGTAACCCTACAACAAGCAGAAGATCGCATCTACCTAAGTTCATTTAATTCCCTTCTTTTTGGTCCTTCGAGTCGGCTTCATTTACAATTTCTACAACTTCTTTTTTTTTTGGTCCTTCGAGCCGGACATCTAACTTTCAATTGCTCTCACAAGACAACGGCAGTTCAATTAAAGTTGCAGTGGTTCAGTAAGTTGAATCTTAAGCCAACAACAGCAGAATAAACTTTTCGTTCAGTCAAGCAAATATGTGAGTGACAAAATTTAAATGTATTGCATCAAAAATTAGATGACCTTCATTCGAGAATATTTTGTTCTTATATTGAGAGTAAAGCGTTAAAAAATAAGATAAAAAAAATCAGACCTCTTCTTTCTAAATAATAGAAACGTCCCTAAACACCTTTAAAAAGTTTTTAAGCTATGATAAGGATTCTTAAATAAGATAAAAACGACATCTTCTTTTTAAAATTTTTTCTTTTTTTTTTTATTCTTCCAAAAATCGCTCAAATTGGGGAACCTAAAATCATTAAAATTGGTAACACAGCAGAATTTTTAATTGGCAATCAAAATAGTTATAAATTTTAACAGCAATTTAATGAATTCTTCACTGGCCGACAAATTTCTTCACCCATTTGTCCCAAGTGCAACGCCATTTGACCATGGCCGCTTCCTTTTCCTCCTCATTAAGTGAGCTATATAGCAGAGAATTCATGGCCAACTGTTTAAGCAATCGGAGATTGCCACGACCACTGGCAATGCCCACAAATGCCACATAGAAATCATCAGTCAGCGGGGAGGCATTCCAGAAATACGGATAATCCGAACCAACCACAACGGGAAAACCTGCGGCAATTAAATACGCCGCCGGATGTTGACGAAAATCATTGACATACTGCAGATAATGATTCGAGAGTGGACACACTTCCACGGGGACATTCAATAGTTTCATGGCCCTTAAGATTGCCGGATGGAAGGGCAAATTAAGGGCATTGCCAATGCGTTTGCTGCCCAACAGCAAGGCATCAATCAGATTCTCATTGGTTTTGGCCACATCCAGACAGCGTGATTCGCCGGCATGAAAATAGAAATCAATTTCCTTGCTAATGTGCAAAAGTTGGGCGGCCTGGCCCAATGTGGGAAATTGGCATTCATCACCCAAATGTATGAGATCAAAGCCCACAAAAAGATTCGAAAATTGAGACTGTAATAGGGGAGGGATTTTAGAGGAGTTTTTTTTTTTTGAAACGAATCGCTAAGCAGACCTTCAGAAAACGCGCATTGTTAATATAGGCATCCATGCGACTATCATTGAAATCCCTTAAAGGAGCATAAATTAGTTTAATTCCTATGAAATTGGGATACATGGATTTGAATATTTTAGCAGCGGTAATAATGGAATAGGTCGTATCCCAAATGGTATAATTGGTGCCCTCCAGATCATACAACTGCAAAAAAAAAAAAATAGTCAATAAAAATAGAAGGCTAATGTTTTAAATACCCTTGCAGTTTTCGAAAGGCGCTTCCATTGATAACAAATAAGTTTTTCTCATTAGAACTAGTTTTAAGGCCGATCGTTCCTATGACAGCTATATGCTATAGTCATCCGATTTTGATAAACTTTTCCAAAATTGTGTAAAAGCATTTAAAACTAATATATACCACGATTGGTGATGATACGAGGGAAAATAAAAAAGTTTTTCTCACTAGAACTAGTTTTTGGACCGACCGTCTATATGGCAGCTATATGCTATAGTTATCCGATTTTGATATATTTTTCCAGAATTATGTGAAAGCATTTAAAACTCATATATACCTCGATTGGTGATGCTACGATGGAAAACAAAAAAGTTTTTCCCACTAGAACTAGTTTTTGGACCGCCCGTTCCTATGGCAGCTATATGCTATAGTCATCCGATTTTGATAAATTTTTTCAGAATTGTGTGGAATCATATAAAACTAATATATACCACGTTTGGTGATGCTACCATGGAAAACAAAAAAGTTTTTCTCACTAGAACTAGTTTTTGGACCGACCGTTCCTATGGCAGCTATATGCTCTAGTCATCAGATTTTGATAAATTTTTCCAGAATTGTGTGAAAGCATTAAAACTAATATTACCACGTTTGGTGACGCTACGATGGAAAACAAAAAGTTTTTCTCACTAGAACTAGTTTTGGGACCGACCGTTTTTGGCGCTATTGCTTGTCTCCGTTTTGACAATTTTCCAGAATTGTGTGAAAGCATTTAAAACTAATATTTACACGGGGTGATGCTACGTGGAAACAAGTTTTTCCCTGGAGATTGATAAATTTTCAGAATTGTGTGGAATCATATAAAACTAATATGTACCACGTTTGGTACTGCTACCATGGAAAACAAAAAAGTTTTTCCCACTAGAACCAGTTTTTGGACCGTCCGTTTATATGGCAGCTATATGCTCTAGTCATCAGATTTTGAAAAAATTTTCCAGAATTGAGTGAAAGCACTTAAAACTAATATGTACACGTGGTGCTGCGGTTGCTTGATTGTAATTTTCAAAGTGTGAGCATTAAAATTTTCTTTGGTGAGCTACAATGGAAAACAAAAAAGTTTTTCTCACTGGAACTAGTTTTTGGACCGACCGTTTATATGGCAGCTATATGCAATAGTCATCCGATTTTGATAAATTTTTTCAAAATTGTGTGGAATCATTTAAAACTAATATATACCACGATTGGTGATGCTACGATGGAAAACAAAAGTTTTTCCATAAACTTGGACCCGTTTATATGGCGCTATATGCTATATGGGTAACCGATTGATAAATTTTCCAGAATTGTGTGAAAGCATTAAAACAAAATCAACGATTGGTGACGCTACGATGGAAAACAAACAAGTTTTTCTCACTAGAACTAGTTTTTGGACCGATCGTTCCTATGGCAGCTATATGATATAGTCATCCGATCCGGCCGATTCCGACAAATATGCTGTGTATTTGTATTTAAAGACTTTTTGCAAAGTTTGGTCAAAATAGCTTGAAAAAAACTCTATGCGTTACAAACATCGTGACAATTTTAATATACCCTCTGCAAGGGTATAAAAAGGTAAGGAAATAACTGAGAGTTACACTAAGGCTTAAACTCACAAGTGGTAGCGAAGAGCGCAATTCTACATATTGTACACCATCCTTATAGAAATCCTCCAGCATGCGATACAAAAAGTCTGGCCATATGGGACGAAACGTTATCAAACCATGTATCAAACGGTGAGCCCGTCTCAAATGTTGTGACATATCGCTGGCATTCACAAAACTATGCACATTCACCGATAAACTTGAACGTAAATTCTCCTCAAACTTATGCCAATCTCCATGCTGCCTAAAATTGCTCATTAACATCCAAATGCATTTGTAATCATCCTTGCGGTTTAATTTGTGGAAAATTCACCGAAAAGCGAAAGTCCTCAAAAACATTATCCAAATTCACACAGGCCCACAAATCTTCACGATAGGTTAACTCAATTAAGATATCCGACCTAAACATGCCCGCATCATGAACATGCAGTAAACCACCCTTGGGCATGGTACGCAATAGACCATACAGATCCGTTTCACTGATATTATACCTGTTCAGGCAATGCGGACGCGGCTGATAATCACGCCAAATGTGTGGATGCTGCATATCGTCCACCTCTTTAATGGCCATCAGACGAGCATTGGCCATTTCCTCCAGCTCACTTAACTTTAGTTTGCCACCCAAACGCATGCGTTGCTCCTTTGCCACATATTCGCTGTGTAGGCGCGCATAACGCTGTTCAGGCGTGTTTGAAAATTGATCCGCATTAAGGAATACCAGCCAGAAGACGGATACCACCATTAGGCAAAATAGGGACACCAGGCTCAAGTGTACAAAATAACTTTTAAATATATGTGAGCGCGTGGGAGATCTGTCCGTGTCCTCATCATCCTGCTCGGAATCGGGCACTGCAGGCGTTAGTGCCACATTCAGGCGTGCAATACGCTGTGGAAATTTGATAAAATGCTTGCCAAATGGCCATTTGTTGCTGCTGGTTGCCATAACCGAAAATTTTTGTGTGTTGTCTAATTTAACGAAAAATTTATACAAATTCGAAAAAAAAACAAGTGACAAGTTCTAATATGTCTGATGACTCAAGGTAACGGAGAGTATCAAAGTCCAAGAGTCAGTTTTTTTTTATTTACTTGTGATTTGTTACCCATTACATTCTGTTCTGTGCGGGCCACTTCATATTTATACTTCATCAAAGCCACATGTTCAGTTATCATTCGTTGTGGTTGTTTAAAAATAGCCCAGCTCTTCGGCGATAAAAGACAATCGCAGCGGCAGAGCGAACTCCCCCCCACACAGACCCTAACATTCTGCTCTTTTTGAAACGCATATTGAGCGCACTTTGAGCGGACGTTCGAGTGTCAGCAAGGGGTTGCATTTATTTTCATAGTGAAGTTGCTGCCGCCACCACAACCCAGCGACCACCACCAATATAACGCGTACAGTGGTTCAAGGGGTGGCAAATAAGTAATACAAAAATGCTCCCTTGAAAACCTTCGATCCATGCCCTTTAAAGCAGGGTTCAACAATGTGCCACTGGCAACTGAGAAAATAATTGTATACATAAAGAGAAATCGGCCAGAGCGCTTTCAAAAGCTCCTCATGGATTTTTCTACTCTACAGACTATCTCTAGACTATCTATCTAGACTTATCTATCAATGACGTTATTAATTCCTTCAAAAATAGTCTAAGAGAATATCCATCAAAAATGTTTTAAAATTTTGTAAAGGTCTTTAAATAATATTCTACTAACTAAGTTGTACAAGCATTTTCAACACTTAATGCTGTTCCTTTTAATCTAAGATCTAGTAGAAATGAACAGTTCCTGAAGGATAGAATGTCACACAAAAAAAAAAGAAATCTGGACTTAAATTCCAGATTTTATGAAACCAAAGTACAATCAGGTTCGACTTGTACTTAAACAAGGTGCTTCTTAAAAAAAGACATATCGCCTAAATTATATTTTATGATCAAACTACTTAAATCGTATAAATTAATCGTAAAAACAAGCTTTATAATTTTTTTTTGTTAAAGTGAACCGAGGTTCGAACCAAAACCTAGGGTTCAGAGGATTCAGGAACCGGTGAGTGAACCGAACCCAAAGATTCTTCACTGGTTCGAACCTGCGAACCGAACCTCTTCCGAAATTTGGGAGGTTTGCAGCCTTGCTTTTTATAGAAAGAATGGAGGTGATTCATAAACACGGATTTTTGGTAATTTGAGCCTAAAATTGGTTAAAGTGCCTAACTTGACCATTTTAGGACATGTTATATACGTTTGTTTTGAATGGAAATCATCTAGAATCGTCAACACTCCTTTTATAAACTGGACCATGTTACCTAGTGTAATTTTTCACAGTTCCTTACGATTCAAGAACGAATTAATGCTTCTTGAATTATTTGATCTACTTTCACCTGATTTTGAAACCTTCTAAAAATAGTAAGTGGATTGAGTTCCAGATTAAATTTTTCCCTAGAAAAAAAAAGAAAAATACTATTTTTGAGTAATGTAATAACAGATTTAGCACTTGAAGCCGTGACAAATCTGTATTCGTTTAATATTCACAAGAAGGTTCGATAGAAATTTTGAGTCAGGTTCTGTTAGCGGAACGATTTTAAAAATCATCGCTTACTAAGTTTTAATTTAAACCTTGGTTAAAACTTATTTTATTATTGAAAAATATATTTTCAACATAATATATAAGCAATTTAAAGAGGGAATTATTAAATGAGATGGGTTTCTTTTGTCTTTAAATAACATCCGGAATCTGATCCAGGGCCATATACCGAAAAGAACTGATTAAAACTTAATATTGGAATCGATATTAAAAATTTTTTAAAAATCGGTATTCGACAACCGGTATGTTTACAAACAAAAATGCTGGTACAGTTTCTCATGCAGTTTAATGTCTTCAATCAAGGTTTCTTAGCTTAAAATGATTACATAGTTCTAAGAAGTACTTCGAAATGGTGGCGATAAGCTAACAACTTGTTTAAGAGAGTCCAAAAAAAGAGAATAACAAAGGCAACAAAAGTAACTTTTTCGAGAGCTAACACGAATCTTGTGACAACGTTATCACGTTGGTTTTTTTGATTTGTTTTTTTGTTTTTAAGACATGTTTTGCGGCAACCAATACGAGTGTTTTGAATTTCCAGACTTTATCATAAAGTACTATTCCTTAGCTTTAAAATAAATAATCCCAGATAATTTTGTGATTTTTTCCAACGAATATATACCATTTTGAATGCATGTATTAGAAATTGCATAGTGTCTGACATAATTTTGCGGTCTAAAATGTTGTTAACCGCCCAGTAATTTTTATTTAATTATAATAAAAGTTATCAACAACACCCATAGTATACTTGAGGGCATGGAAAGATTTGGTTGGTTCTAATATTTGTATTCAAAATGGTATATCTTCGTTGCAAAAAAAAAACGCAGAGTTGTTTGGGATAATTTATTTTAAATCCAAAAAATATATATTTTTCCGATGGTGTAAGGATGGGTAAAACAACCACAAAACATGCCTTAAGATTCTCAAAAATTCATGTGTAATTTTAAATTGTCCAAAAATAAAATAAAAAATTGCAGTTCCTTTTTGCATTTCATTTAACGGTCTCAAATGACCACCGGATAAATAAAGATAATTGAAATTGAATTGGATTGAAATTGAAGCACGGCCTTATGTTTAATAAATCTTCAGTGCAACAACCTTGTGCAGTTAATTCTTTGGTTTTAAATACCAAAATAAAAAAAAACTTAAACAGAATATTTTACCTAAACTTAAGATTGGTTACGTATTAGAACCGAAACCAGGACCGGAATACAAATAAGTTTAATTACCTGCTTCTATGGAAATCTTAGAGGATTGCAGGCTAAGTTGCAACTCTACTCAGGAAAAAATGTCTAATAAAATTAGTATTGTAAATTAATGAGGTGCTAATTCATTCATGTTATACTACGTTTATGCTTATAAAAAACCATGGCGTTTTGACCCTCAAAGTATGCAAACTATATTTTCTTCAATTATTATTTTTTGAACGAGATAATTTAGAGTCAGTAATGACAGCATCTTACATAATCCACATTGTAGATTCACTTATTTTGACGGAGCAGTCAAAGGTATAAAAAAATAATAAATAAATATTTTTTTTATTTATTTATATTCATAAACATAGCATACTTTGATGGGCATAAATAAAGATTTTTAGTTTGTGCATAAACGTAGTATTAGTCATGTTTGTTAATAACCATAAAACACAAACAACACCAGAAAGTGGGAAGGTTATCAATGTAGCTATATTAAAATCTAATTTTAACAGACTTCGCCATATCTCTCTATATATAAAAGAGTTTGTCCTGACTGACTGACTGACTGATTCATTGGCAATCAACGCAGAGCCTGAACGGTAAGAGATAGAAAGCTGAAATTTTCACAGAAGTTTCCTTATGAGTTGAAAGTGAGCACTAAGGCGGGGTTTTGGAAAATTCCACCCCTAAGGGCTGGAAAACTCCCGGAAAAGCTACTATGGGGAAAATTTTGTTTTTCATCCGATTGACTTGAAATTTGGTTTGTAAGTAAAGTAAGCGAAATAATTGGACACCTGTTGCCCAGATTTCGTAAAATCCGCCCACAAGGAAAATGGCCGGAAAATTCTTCATACAAAAAAAAATACTATTTCTCATCCGATTGACTTCAAACTCGGTTTGTGAGGATGGTAAGCAGAATAATTAGACTTGAGATTTTCCGATGATGGAAAATCCGCCCGAAAAGTCGGGAAATTCCCGGAAAATTCCATATGGAAAAAACTATTTTTCATCCGATTGGCTTCAAACTCGGTTTGTAAGGATAGTATGCTAAATAATTAGGCATGTGATTTTTTGTTGGTGGAAACTCCACCCACAAGGAAAATGCCCGGGAAATTCTATATGGAAAACACTATTTTTCATCCGATTGACTTCAAACTCGGTTTGTAAGGATAGTATGCAAAATAATTATACATGAGATTTTCCAATGTTGGAAAATCCGCACGAAAAGTCGGGAAATTCCCGGAAAATTCCATTTGGTAAAACCTAATTTTAATTCGATTGGCTTCAAAATCGGTTTGTAAACACATTATAGAAAATAATTGGACATTTGATTTCTTGGTGGTGGAATTTCCGCCCACAGGCAGGAATAATGGTGGGCGTATTTCGGTTCAGTGACAATGGCTATTTGAGAGCCGATCTGAATAAAATTCGTTTTGTAAGCTCTAGGGTCAGAATAAATGGAAACACGTGTTTTTTTTATTTCGGGAAGTTCACTGCAAAGGTCAGAATATGTATTAAATTTGGTGTATAAGCTCTATGGGCCAGTTAAATAGGATAAAGTTCTTAGCTTTGCGCACACTCACCCTCAAGGTCGGATAATGAGTTGCGGGGGTGGTTGAAGGGGGGGTTTGTACGCTCAATGGACCAAATAGGTGGAAAATAATTTTCTCAGTTCGGGGAGGGGTTTGGGGGGGGGGGGGGGTGGGGAACATTGCCAAACGTTTTTTTTTTCATTTTGGCGGCTTTACTGATGGTGGCGAAGCGAAGCGCGCCGGGTTATATGCTAGTCTTTCCATAAATTGGAAGTTGGCAAGATAGAAGCTGAAGGGACTTAAAATGGCTGTATAGACAACACATACTTTGAACACCATAAAGTTTATTACAATAACATTACGAATAACTATTATTCAAAATCAGTATAGCAATTTTTCAAGGATATTTCAAATTTGCCACGGCTGATAGTGCTCTTCATTGGTAGCATAGTCTGGCCCTTTCTCAACACACTGTTACCCACTGTGCAATCGGCTTGCCACACGATCTCTTGGAGTGTGCGTATGTGCGTGATGGTTGGTGGTGGAGTCGTTGTTGTTGTTCTTGTTGTTGGTGTGCACGCAGCCCAGCTGCGATTGTATGGAATTGTCAGGCGAGAGCAGCTGACGGTGGCGGCAAAACACATTGACGACTGTGATTCAAAACAAGGGTTCGTATACCGCCCCGGCACGCGTCCAACTCAGTTGACATAGCTGACTCATCGAGGATGCAACTTAAAAATGGTAACTAACTCGTATCTAAACTATTTAAAACCTTTTCCATTTTCATTTCCTTCTTGCTCTTAGCTACTCATTTAGGTCGCATCACGCTGACAATGCTGAATGATGATTGCTTGTTGCTGATATGCTCGAAACTGCCAATTAAGGACCAATTTGCGTTGCTGCAGCTTAACGAGCGACTGGGTCAGTTGGTGCTACGAATTTGGCAGCACAAATATGCCAAACAGTTCGATTTGAGCCGGGAGCAGCAATTAAAATTGCTCAATCCCGGCGAACAGAGTTTACTGCTGCAGCTAGTGGCCAGTCGAACGCAGGCTTTGCTCAATCTCAATGGCAACCACCTGGACGGTCTAAGCTGGCAGTGTTTGCCACATATGCAGCGCATAAGCTTTAGGCAGAGTAACGCCAGGATGTTGCGGCAGTTGCCCAAAATATGCATCAACTTAGTAAGCCTAAAACTAGGTGCAAGTGTGCAACTGAATGCCCAGGATCTGGGTATGCTGTTTGCCCATTTAAAACAGTTGAGTGTGTTTGAGTGGCAACCGAGCGGGCATGGCTGCTGCTCCGCCAGCCCCAACTCCACTTGGACTGACATCAAATATGGCCAAACATTGCAAACTCTGAAATTGCCCGCGTGCATTGTGCGTGCCACTGTCAGGGAGTTGCTACTCCAATTGCCGCAGCTGCTCCAATTGACTAGCTACCTCTGCTCCTGCTGCTCCCCGGCGTACGATGATGACAAAGGAAAGGCTGCCACAGCCACCCTCTCAGCCTGCCTGGAGGCACTGCCTCCTGCCGCCTGTCAAATTGTGGGTCTTCATTTGCAATGTCAACTTGATGCCAGCCTGCCACGTCAACTTCTGGGAGCGGGTGTACAACTGCTGCGCCTCGCCTGGCACTCACAGCTGACGGTGCACTATGATGTCGCGGATGGTAGCATCAAGTGGCTGCCACAGCAGCCGCAAGTGGCGCGTGCTTGGCTCCCATTCATTGCCAGCCAGGCGACAAGTTTGCATGAATTGGATTTCACGCGCAATGTACACGCCACACCCACATTTCTGGCTGAGCTCGCCCGGCATTTGCCAAGATGGGCGGATGATGAGGTTTCGGTTTCCGTTTGGCATGATGGTTGCCCCAGGATGACAACTACTGCGGATACCATTACCAGTGAAACAAACGATTTGGCCTTTGTGGAGTTAGAATTGCAGCATTCGCCTAATGAACATGTGGGCGCAAGTGGAGGAATGCCAAATAAAAGCGAGAGACACGATAGACACAAACTGTGCAGTTGAATGGAACAAATGGCACAAATGGAAGCCCCGATAATGGGCTGATAATCGAATAATAGCACGCGCTGCTCTACGAGATTAGTCTGATTAGATTATTAGCAAAGCAAATTCAAATAATATTTTATATCAATTCACTAGAATAAGCAATAAATTAAAAACTTAAATAAATCAACTAAATAAATAATTTTGAATGTAAATAAATCAATATTTAACATTATATTAGTCATCAGCTTTAGAGTTTACTCATTCGAAGAACTGGAATTGCAGGCTTTAGTGACCAATTAATTCAATCAAAAAGCAGTAGTAAAGCCCAAGCCCTTTTCTCATCTTCATGTTAAAAACTTGGTGGATATTTAGAATAGATGTGTTGCCTACTTTAAGGCTGCTTTAAAAAATATTTATGGTTGTGTCCACAACGACCCGTGTATGATTTTAAAGGCGGCCAAAAAGTAGGCAACATATATTTTCTTAATGTCCACCTAGATTTCAAAAATATGAAGATAAGAAAGCGGCCCAAAGAGTCTTGCTCAATATATGTAAGGTAAAAGGATACTGTGAAAAAGATACTTTGTGCCTGGTAGCTTTTATAATAAATTTTTTTTTCCAACTTGTTAAAGGTCAATATTAAACCATATAATTTTTTTTATGATTTATATTCTGTACCGCAGATGAGTATATTAAGTTTAATCAAATTTATGTAGGAGCAAAAAGAAGAAATTTCCGATCCTATAAAGTATATATGAAAAAACTGTCATATCTACCACAATTTTAAAGATAGATTGTTCGGACCTTCTAGACATATATTTAAATAATTCAGGGACGATTATTGTTTTCAATCCGTGTGTTGTTGAAATAAGCCTATTCCGAGTCAAAGCCAAGTATGTATTTGGAAAACAAAATATCCGAACTCAAAATAAATCCTTTGGTACTTGGTTACAGAAAATCAGAGATCGACCACCTTAATCTGAAATCGATTGGAATTCATTATAGTCCGGATATCTCGGAGCTTTTTTCTGTGTATGCTTTCATTTTTCCCGAAGCTGTTCATCTCTACTAGCTTTCAGATTAGAAACGGTATTGCCCGACTTTCTTACATGTTTATTTATAAGTTTAAGCGTTATTTCTCACTGTTAATTAATTTTAAGAAATATCAGGACATGATATTTGAGGGTTAAAAAAAATGACACATATTCTGGAAATCTCAAGAGATGTTCGTATCATTTTTTGCAATTCGAACTAAAGTTGGATAACTTCAAACTGAACCACAGTCTAAGACAATATTGCAAAAAATCACGTCGGTAAATTGGAAGTTTCAAAAAAAATCCCAAACCTTATATATATCCCGCCCTCGCACCATTCCACAGTGAACTAACATCAGAAAGTAAATATTGAATAAATTAATCAGAAATTGAATTCAAGTTTGAAAAAATTTAAAAGTTGGTAGATTTCCTCTGAATGATCTGTGTATTTAAAAACTAAATCTGTAACTTTGCCAGGTGTTCAATATAATGTTTTTTAGCCTTCAATAATATCGGATCAACAAAGTTTTTAGAATGTTCAAGCGATTGATGAGTAACTCAGGTTTATCTTCCAACATTGTTGTCCCAGGGCAATGTTTTTCTCGATTATGGTAAGAAGTGTCTCTTTCCCACGAACCGAACGCACCCGAAGAGCCACTGTCCTTTGACTTGGTGGCCACAGTTAAAAAGGTGAATTTTGCCTTCGTCTACTGTTAACAAGACCTCCAAAAACTAAACAAATGTTTCAATGTAAGCCACCTGACTTCATAATTTAAACAAAATGAAAAGACTGAAACAAAATACTGTGATGGTAAAAAAACAGAGGTGCTGAATATCAAATGATTTAAGAATGAAAGTTTCAGAGGACGAATAGTTTTCAAATAGGCGTGAAATAAAAATTTTTTTAACATAATCAGAGTTAACAGGACGCAATTCAGTGCATATTATGAGGTCTTCTGTTAAAACGTAAAAATGGAATAGGATCTTACAAATCGATGTGCGTAAGCGATTCAATTTCAGTTCAATTTCAATTCACTTCCAATTCAATTTTAATTCAATTTCAATTCGATTATATGTTTTTTTTAAAATACACAGTAACTGCTGACATTTGTGTCATTTTTTGTTAAATGTACAATATTCTTTAGGCACGAGAAATTCTCAAAACTAAAATTCTCCAATAAAAATTGTACACTTTTCAATAAAATGTTAATTAGAGTTTAGAAAGGTTGGTGCAAGACGAATTTTGCATTAAACCTTTAAAGACATTTTATCAAAACATTTTGGCCTATTGTGAATTTTTGCAAGATTTATAGAGAACACCTAAAAACTGTACGCCGACTGTTTGTAAGTAGAACCCTTTACTAAAACCTGCTGCTTATATTAAAGAAATGTTTGTAATATTTATAGAAACGCTATCCTGCTGCCCGATGAGCTGCTCGCTTCATTGGATCGATTTCTAGCACACCAGCAAGATCAGAGTGTGCCTGAAACGCGCGAATGTTATGCTGGATTGCTCAACGATTTGCCGGAAGAAAGTTGCGTCGTTTGCTTACATAACGACAGTCCACCACAAACATTGCGTGAAAACGAGCAGTGTGTTTCGCAGGGCAGCGTACAGGATGCGCTATCATCACTACAAATGGTAATATCAAATTTTGTGGTTATAGGTACATTCTTATATGAATCCCCCCTTAGTATACAACCCACAACATTGAATTCAGAGATCCAGTAAGTTGTTATGCACAAATTTACCAGAAAGCCCAATTCAATTTTATGTTTTCTTTTTAAAGCAGTACCTTCAACCAATGCACCCATTAAATCAACGACTATCGCTTGTTAATAAATCTGAAGAACGTAATGCCAATCGTTCGCAAAGTGTTCCTGCTACGCCCAAAAAACCTTCACGTGACTGTCAACGGGGCATGGGAAATTTTGTGAGTACTTTTATATTTTAGGGTATGAGATTAAGTAACTCTTTCTAATTCCTTTAGTGCCAACCACAAAACAAATCTAATATTTTAGGTCTACAGCCCACAGCTAGGAATGTAAGTAAAAGTGTAACTAGTATTAAGGTTCTGACTTAAAATACTTTCACCAGCAACTGGATACGCCACCACCAGAAGTACAAACGCCAGTTGATACATCGTCGGTAAGTTTTGATTCAGCTTAAAATACTGTGTAAGTAGAACAGAATAAACATGATCAACCCTTACTGTTACTTTAATTTATTAGAGCACAGGTTTTCCTGATATTCTTACCATAAATATAATTTTTGCTTAGAACTAGGCTAGTTGGGTGATTTCTCAAGCTGACCAACAGATGGCGCCACTTTCTGTAAAAATTTCTCTGTATGTTAGCTATATGATATATTTTTCTGATATTGCTCAAGCCCGACAAAATTGTGTTGAAATAGATAATATTCACAAATAACAAGTAAAAAGACGCTAGTTTAAGTTTTTCTTAGTAGAACATGGTTTTGAACCGATCGTTCCTATGGCGGCTATATGCTATAGCCGTCCGATTTTGATCAAACTTTTCAGAATTGTGTAGATGCAAATATAATTAATAAATACCAAGTTTTGAGACGCTACCAATGAAAACAAAAAAGTTTTTCTTACTAGAACTAGCTTTTGGAGCGATCGTTCCTATGGCAGCTATATGCTATAGAAGTCCGATTTTGCTCAAATTTTCTGGAGTTGTGTAGATGCAAATATAATTGTTAAATCCGAAGTTTTGAGACACTACCAATAAAAACAAAAAGTTTTTCTTACTAGAACTAGCTTTTGGACCGATCGTTACTATGGCAGCTATATGCTATAGCCGTCCGATTTTGATCAAACTTTCCAGAATTGTGTAAATGCACATAAAATTAATAATTACCAAGTTTTGAGACGCTACCAATAAAAACAAAAAAGGTTTTCCTACTAGAACTAGCTTTTTGGACCGATCGTTCCTATGGCAGCTATATGCTATAGCCGTCCGATTTTGATCAAACTTTCCAGAATTGTGTAAATGCACATAAAATTAATAATTACCAAGCTTTGAGACGCTAGCAATAAAAACAAAAAAGTTTTTCCTACCAGAACTAGTTTTTGGACCGATCGTTCCTATGGCAGCTATATGCTATAACCGTGCGATTTTCAACAAACGTTTCAGAAATGTGTAAATACATAAGGAATTAACAAGAACCAAGTTTTGGGACGCTACCATTGATAACAAAAAAGTTTTTCTTACTAAAACTAGTATTTTGACCGAAGTTTTTCGTACTAGAACTAGTTCTGGAACCAATCGGCAGCTATATGTTATAGTCTGACGATTCGGCCATTTTCCAACAAATTATATATACCCTCTGCAAGGGAATAAAAAGTAAGAGCGCTGCATAAAATTGCCCCGACTACGAAATACCCTATACACTTTATGTTGTGTGTTGTTATACGAATATATATACACGCTGACGCCAGCCCAAGTGGTTATGGAGTTATCTGATCTTTCCGACTTCCTTTTAAGTGAAATCAAAAATTTGACAACAAAGGAGGATTGCTTAAAAAATCATACTTTTTTTTGATCCCGAAAAGTTTTTAATTTTTTCTAGAACATGGCGAATGAAAGCCCCAAACGGGCATCCTTAAAACCGGATAATAAATCATACTGTAGAGATCAAAATAGCGGCGCTGGCATGATCTTTGAAGCCTGGCGTCGACAACAGCAGCAGCAGCAACAGCAACAACAACGGCAACAGCAACAACAACAAGCACATTGCTGTAATAACAACCAAACCCTTAATGGATTTGTAAGTTTAAAAGAGTTTTATCAACTGATAATTGTCATTCCTCCCCTTAGGAACCAAATCTTAATAGCACAATGATAGGACAAGAATACTGTGATAGTGCGGAACCCAGACCAGCAGCTAGAGCATATCCACCACCAGTACAAAATCAATGTTGCATGCAAGAACCTCAACTTTATCGACCGCCCCGTTCGCCTCCACCTTGGGAGCCCCACGACACTTCCATGTCATCCCGGGTAAGTGCTTGAAAAGTATTTTCAGACATGAATCAATTAACAGTTTGAGCCCCCCTAAAGCTGCCACCACCCTCATGCTGTAGTAGTCAAGGAATGCAAACGCCTGATATGCAGCGACGTCACATGCAGGTGAGAGAGACAATATAAGGGATCAACCCATTTCTTTTGTTCTTCTTTATTTTATGTAGTATGACAACACATTCAATGAGACAAGTTATATGCCGCTACCCGATCCACAAAAACCTTCTTGTCTGAGACAAGGAAATGAACGCGAGCAGCAACAGCAGCAGCTACAGAATCGCAATGTAAGTGGAGTGAAGCTCATTGTACCCTTGCAGAGGGTATATTAAAATTGTGCTGATGTTTGTAACGCATAGAAGGAAGCATCTCCAATCCCATAAAGAATATATATATTCTTGATCAGCATGACGAGCTGAGTTCATTTCTGTCTGTCCGTCCGTCCGTCTGTTTCAATGCTATCTCCTCCCCCAGTTAGACTGCACATTTGTCGGAATCCGCAGGATCGGATGACTATATCAAATAGCTGCCATAGGAACGATCGGTCCTAAAACTAGTTCTAGTGGGAAAACTTTTTGTTTTCCATCGTAGCAACGCCAATCGAGGTTCGTATTAGTTTTATTTGCTTTTGCATAATTCTGGAAAAATTTATCCAAATCGGATGACTATATCATATAACTGCCATAGGAACGATTGGTCCTAAGACTAGTTCTAGTTAGAACATTTTTTTTGTTTTCCATCGTAGCGTCACTAATCGTGGTATATATTAGTTTTGTATGCTTTCACATAATTCTGGAAAAATTTATCTAAGTCGGAAGACTATAGCATATAGCTACCATAGGAACGATCAGTTTAAAAATAGGTCTTAGTGAGAAAACCTTTTTTGTTTTCCATCGTAGCATCACCAATCGTGGTACATATTTGTTTCATATGCTTCCACATAATTCTGAAAAAATTTATCAAAATCGGATGACTATAGCATATAGCTGTCAAAGGAACGATCGGTCAGAAAACTGGTTCTGGTGAGAAGAACTTTTTTGTTTCCCATTGAAGCGTCTCTTATCGAGGTATATATTAGTTTTTTATGCTTTCACATAATTCTGGAAAAATTTATCAAAATCGGAAGACTATAGCATATAGCTGTCATAGGAACCATCGGTCCAAAAACTCGTTCTAGTGAGAAAAACTTTTTTGTTTTCCATCGTAGCGTCTCCAATCGTGGTATATATTAGTTTTTGTGCTTCCACACCATTTTAGAAAAATTTATCAAAATCGGATGAATATAGCATATAGATGCCATATAAACGGTCGGTCCAAAAACTAGTTCTAGTGAGAAAAACTTTTTTATTTTCATCGTCTTACGTATATATTAGTTTTTTGCTTTCACAAATTCTGGAAAAATTTATCAAAATCGATGACTATCTGCGGTTTTTTTTTTTTTTAACAAATTCGAAAATTTATAAAATCGGAAGACTATAGCTATAGCCAAGGAACGATCGGTCGAAAAATAGGTCTTAGTGAGAGAAACTTTTTTGTTTTCCATCGTTGCGCCATCAATCGAGGTATATATTAGTTTTTTATGCTTTCACATAATTCTAGAAAAATTTATTTAAATCGGATGACTATAGCATATAGCTGTCAAAGGAACGATCGGTCAGAAAACTGGTTCTGGTGAGAAGAACTTTTTTGTTTCCCATTGAAGCGTCTCTTATCGAGGTACATATTAGCTTTTAATGCTTTCACATAATTCTGGAAAAATTTATCAAAATCGGATGACTATAGCATATAGCTGCCATATAAACGGTCGGTCCAAAAACTAGTTCTAGTGAGAAAAACTTTTTTATTTTCCATCGTAGCATCACCAATCGTGGTATATATTAGTTTCATATACTTCCACACAATTCTGGAAAAATTGATCGAAATCTGATGACTATAGCATATAGCTGCCATAGGAACGATCGGTCTAAAAACTAATTCTAATGAGAAAAACTTTTTTGTTATCAATGGTAGCGTCTTCAAAAAAAACTGCAAGGGTATTTAAACATTGTATTTATTGATGACCTTATAGAAAAGCATCATCGACTTTATAACATTTCATAATTACTCCCTTAAATTATTGACAGAATCAAGTAACATTTCGGGATTATTCAAGCAATGCAGCTCCCTTGCAAACAAGTCACATGGGTCCTTTGGGAACACCTTGTGGTAATCAACCACAGTATCAATCAGCAGCTAAACCTCAAGGACCACGTTATCAGTCGCCCAGGGACATGAATGAATCGAGCAGGTGTGGCATGAGCCAAATGAATCGAGAAATGTCTCAAAATGCCACATGTTGTAGCAGTAGCACACCACAATCATCAGCTATGCCTGGCGGCAACAAGTCTTTGTTTAATGTAAGTAAATATTATTTTTAGTTCAAACAAATATAACTAACAGTTTATTTCAATAGCGTTCAAGTATGGCATCCCTGACATCTAAGCATTCCCGTTCCTATGCAGAGGATAACACGCGTAGGA
The DNA here is from genome assembly GCA_018904225.1 of Lordiphosa mommai. NCBI lineage: Eukaryota > Metazoa > Arthropoda > Insecta > Diptera > Drosophilidae > Lordiphosa > Lordiphosa mommai. The sequence continues at coordinate 73,201 of JAEIFT010000427.1, read as the reverse complement.
CCTCAACTTTTTTATATAAATTATAGACAATTTCTAATCCCTTTCGCCCTTAGCTGAGGACCGTTTAGCTCAACGCACGCGAGCTCTGTTCTTTGAAACCTTAGTTAAGGATCACTATTGTCCCGGTGTTATACAGGAAACTCTAAATGGACGCGAGGATTTCAATGATTATGCCTTTGAAATAGCCTTTGCTGGCATTATACCCCCTAAGCCTGAACCCGTGGATCCCATTACCATACTGGAGGCCATCAAAATGCGCATCGATTACGAACGCTCTGAGATACGGAAAAACTTTACCAATGTCACCACCACCCGGCAGGCCACTGTCATTCATATTGATCAGAAATCATATAAAGATCAGAGATCTAAAGATCACTCAGCACATAGAAATCGTCGCTCTTCAAAGGATGAGGTCAAACCGCGCGCTTCGGTCATCATTTCGCAGGAGACTAAGGAACGTCGGCTCGTATTTCCTATCGATATTGATAGGCATTTTGCCAAGAAAAATCAATCTGAGGTCAATGAAGGTGTGTGTGCTTTTCTTCAGGCTGAAAATGAGTATCGTAACTCGAATGTGGATGCGGTGAGTTGTAGTGGCAGAATTTGGTTTTTAAAAGGCTAACTAACTTCTCATTCCCACTAAAGCAAAAGGACTTTGAGGCCAATGTTAATGCAATGGAATCAAATTTTATGGGTGCACCAATTAAACTAAATGCCTATACAGCCACCACCACACCCATTGATGATTAATGCATTTTTTAGATACGAAATTGATGCTGTATGTTCTAGAAATTTGACAAGTGTGACAAATAAATGTGGTGCAAAATTCCAAATTATTTATAAATCCATTGCCTTATCAGGGAAAAGAGTTTAATTCTTGGTGCTGCTTATTTTATTACTCATTGATTTGATATCAACAAGTTGGTTTATCATTTACAGTTTATGACTTAGTTTATAATGGGAAGTGACGAATGTTTCCGTTTCAAATTTTGTACAAATTATCAAGTAATTTTCCATTTGAAAAACAAATAGATCGGAAAATATTATTTTAATTTATTTAGGCAGGGGGGCGCATTAATTATTAAGTTAATCACAAGATATCCAGCAAACATCATTTCAAGCAAAAACAAAGATTTTCATTTCTAAAGAAATTTGCAGCCAAAAAACTTCGTATGATGAAACATTTTTGTGGTATTTTTCACCATAAATGGCTTTAGCAGTACGACACAAAAAAGGGCTTTGGATTTCTGTTGATTGTTGAGATGAAAATTGAATTGGACGATGTTTATAGGGATTCCATATCGTCGTAATCAACTATTAAAGATTGGAAAGCCTAATAAAAACGACCGGCCCGCCTAGGCCACCCCAGAAATAGTTGATACCATGCATGAAATAATAATGGGCGATCGACGCACAGTGAGTTTGCAATAATCAAAAATTTCATGTGCGACTACGAAATTTTGAGTGAACCCATCTTATACGAAATTGTTCAATGATTACAAATATGCAACCCTTAAGAAAAACTGATTTTTATTTTAGAAGATATTACCCTTCAAAGTTGACCGATTTTCAGTTAATAAAAACAATTGTTAGGTTATTTGGTCCTCTTTCAGAAGAATATCTCGAAAACTAGGTAACTAATCGTCATTTTGTTTGTACTTGATGTACTTACTAAGTGTATACTTTATACAAATAAAAAAATAATTTTTGCTTTATGTTTCTTCAGATAAATCGCTATTTACCGAATGTCTATTTTTTCACTATTTTTCAGCTTTGATAGAAAATAAATATATTTTTAATATGGCAGAAATACCAAATATTTTTTCATACACTTGTATACACTTGAAAAGTGTATACTAATTTTGCCCAGAAGTTTGTAACGCATAGAAATATTCATTTCCGACCCCCTAAACTATATATATTCTTGATCAGGACGAGCCGAGTTCAAATCCGTCAGTCCGTCCGTCCGTCTGTCTGTTTCTACGCGAACTAGTCCCTCAGTTTTAAAGCTATCTAGCTAAAATTTTGCACAGAGTCTTCTTTTTACTGCACGCAACTAATATGTCGGAACCGGCCGGATCGAATGACTATTTCATATAGCTGCCATAGGAAAGATCGGTCTAAGAACTAGTTCTAGTTAGAAAAACTTTTTTGTTTTCCATCGTAGCGTCACTAATCTTGGTATATGATGGTTTTATATGCTTCCACATCATTCTGAAAAATTTTATCAAAATCGGATCACTATAGCATATAGCTGCCATAGAAAGGGTCGGTCAAAAAACTAGTTCTAGTTAGAAAAACTTTTTTGTTTTCCATCGTAGCGTCACTAATCTTGGTATATGTTAGTTTTATATGCTTTCACATAATACAGAAAAAATTTATCAAGATCGGATGACTATAGCATATAGCTGTCATAGGACCGATCGGTCGGAAAATGTGTTTTACTAAGAAAAGTTTTTTTTTATGGTATCAAATTTTTATTATCAAGGATTTAAAAATATTAAATATCTGATATCTAATAGATATTATCTATATCCTATATATATATTACCGGTTAAATCAGTTGGAGGAAAGTTTTTCAAGTGTTTTAAAACTTCTGCACAGTCGAAGTTAGCTTTTCCTTCTCGTTTTATCTAATTCCAGCTGCCCCTGCAACTGCTAGAGGTAAAAAAGAATGTGGCATTGAAGTCACAAAGAGATAGTTAATTCCAAAGATTTATCATTAGTTACCTTTTCTTAAGAATAGTGATAATTATTTAAAAAAAAATTTTTTTTAAAAAAAAAAAAAATGTATTTTTTTTTTTAAATTTTTTGGATAATAATTTTAAAACATAAAAACCTAAATAAAGAAACCAAATAACATCTAATATGTTAAAATTAATTTTCTAATTGATAAATTGATTTTTTCACAAAATTCAACTTTTATAACCCATAAGTAAGCTTCTAGAAGACCTAACACCCTATTATAACACTTATATCATAGGTTGAACAATATCACAGGGCAACAGTGTTTTTTGGTGCAGTCCTATCTATAACAGATTTTATAAGTAAGGAGTGCACTGAACAAAACTGCATCCTCGGGTTGGTTCCATCAGCTCATGTTTGCAAAATATGGCAGAAAAACGGATTTCTAGTACATTTTGCCCTCACGCATTTCTTGTGGTCACGATAGGCATGAATTTCTGAATTTATCTGGCCTATTCGACAGAGCTCATATTAACGCTTCTGTAAAAAATCAAACGCGCAATATTCGACTATGCGAAAGGGTCAAAATTGATCTCTGAAGTCAGACATTACTCTATTTATGGCTACTTTTGCAAAATAAATCATACCCCTTTATCTACAGCGATTGTTGGATTTCTATTTTGTCCATTTCAGCATATAGCCCTACATCTATTCTAATTGTATGAATTTTTTTGCATTTGTATCAGTTTATTTGGCGAAGCTACAGCTTGCTTTAACCAAAAACACATATTTAATCTTATGGGAGGACAACTAGATTCTTACCCAAATTTGTATAGGAACTGTGAAAAGGCTACCTGATTCATCATAGAATTTTATTTTTTTACAATCAGATGTACATTTTTTTTTTTAAATTCTATGTGGAATCAAGTAGCCTTTTAATAGTTCCTATACAAATTTGGAAAAGGAATCTAGTAGTCCATCCACATATTTAAATGTGTGATTTTGGCTAAAGCTTAGCTTCGCCAAATGAACTGGTAAAAATGCGAATTAATTCACATAATTATTATATATATTTTTGATATACTTAATTATTGTTTAGGGTATCCTAGACACAGTTGAATAAAACGGTGAATACCAAAAATGTTATCATCAGTGATGTGAGGGCTAGAATTGCACGAATTGCACAAACTTGCTAATGTAGCTGTCGCAGACGTATTCCGTGTTTTTTGTCCGATGTTTGTTGAGATTTTCAAAATCATAAAACTTAGTTGTGAAGTATGATGCCATGAAAAAGCTTTTCAAAATCTTTGCCGTTCGGACAAGGCTTTAAACTGTAGGTCCCTTTCTATTGAGTGAAAATTAAAAGACACACGAATCAAGAGATTAAGGGAAGCTCGACTTGGCCCCATTTGGTGGGGCTGTATCAGCCAATTTTACAATCATTAATCAGACAGTCAAACGGACATACCCTAATAAAAAATATAATATAAATATACACAGTAAGATTTGCAATTGTTTCTTCTCTGTATTACATACATTTACACAATTATACCTATTTTGTACCTATTTTAAATGGGTGAAGTGTTATTGCAAAACAATAAATTCATTAACAAAGAAAAAGAAAAGTTTTTCTTTCAAGTGTGATAAGGAAACAACACAAAAAAAAGCACCGACGGCAGAATAAGCATAATTCTTTAATTTGTATAAATATACATACAATAAACATACATATGAATAAACTGTATAAGAGCAGGGCGATGAACTTGCTTGGAGAGTCCACAACTTATCAAATCAAACTAAAAACTAGAGGCAAATATAAATACAAATCAGCTGATCTCTCTCGCTCTCTCACTTTCGCTGCCACATTTAATACATTTGTCACAATAATTTGCCAAACAAAACAGTTTTAAATATTGTAAACAAATTTGTAATTCAATTGACTTTTTATATTGAATTCGCAGTTTTTGTTTTTGTTTTTTTATTGTTGTTAACAAAATGGAAATGTAAATGGCAAAACATGTGAATATTCATAAATATATTTTTTGTGCCAGTTGAATCTATTATGTGTTTTATTTATTTATGTTTTAAGTTGTACTTAATTAGCATTATTTAAATATGAATTGTTTAATTTCACTTGGCAACTTTACCGCTTTGAATATCCACGTAAATGTAGAATTAAACCGAAAATTATTTAGACCGCGATCTGCTCACCAAACGCGCATGCCACAGACTGATACTGATCCCAAAGAATCTGAACTCGAACCCTCCCTTAAAGTCTCGCTGCCAGCGTCAATCAATGTCTGACCGCGGCAGCGTCTAAGCACCATTCGGAATAAACAAAAGTATCTTGTGGCTCTTTGGTTTGTCAGAGAACCCAGAGCGAGAGAGAGAGAGAGACAGAGTAAGAGCAAGAATCGCTGTCGCCACTTTTACTTTTTATCTACAAAAATACGAAGCGACAACAACGACAATCGCCTCTCAATTGCGCCTGGTGACCAATTTTACTTTTATCATTTGATACAATTTTACTGCCAACCCATAAACTGCAAACGCACACGCTTTGATGTTGAATAATAATTTTAAATACAAAAAAAAAAAGTATAATCATTAAATTTGATTTAAACCTGCACTTGAAATTAATTTCCCAAGAAAAATGCTTCAGCTATTTTAACGACTATTTGCCTTGGCCAAAAATAGCAAGATTTTCAACAAATAAATTATTTATCTGCCTTTTTTTTGTGTAAACAACACATTGAATTAAGCAATGTGCAAAATTAGAAATTAAAGCTAAACCTGTTGGACCACCCAGACAGCATGACCGAATAACAGCTGAGGGAACTGGGGAAATTTGGAAAATAAATACGAGAAATGCTGCAGAAGAAAGATTGTGTAAAAATTAAATCACAGAAATGCAATTTAATAAATTTCAAATGGTTGCAAATGTGTTTAAGCTGGCTGTGGAAACTGGCATTCAAAATCACTTTGTCTTTAGAGTATCTACTGAAACCCGTCTATTTCTGAACCCCACTTAGGATTAACTACATATAATTCTAAGTACCCATTCGTGTTAAGCTCAGATGGGCAGACGATCGAGATTATTTTAGAAGTGGGACACAATATCTGCTCAATCGAATCGATATTGAAAAATGGAGAAGCTTAGAAAAGTTCAGGTGGTTCGCTTAGAAGTATTTTTAAACCCTATACCAAACTAACAACGACAAATATTCTGAACTCCATGGAGTTCAAAAATACAATTGATTGCGGCCTTCTTAATCAATAACAGACTGTCTTTGGATTCCATCAATCATAGGTTCTTATTCATAAGTTCATTTATGTGAATATTTTTCTTATCTTCAAATCGAAAGTCATCTATGAATATAAAAGAGTTAAACCTGACTGACTGTTGACCGTCCACCAGTGGCGCCATTTGAGTTTATCCTTTCAAAATCATAACTTTTGATCCAAATAAGATAATTAAATAATTTATGCGACATATAATAGATAATTGTTCAACCTATTAAACCTATGTTTGATTATCATTTTGTTATTCGTATACGGATACCGAATAATTTTCAAAAAAAAATATTTATTTGTTCAAAAATTTATTCGTATAGAATATTATTTTTGAATTTATGTATATTTTATATTGGAAAAATTTTTACTAAGGTAGTACAAAATAAAAAAAAAAACTAAAAAATGTTTATTACCTACTCAGAAAAGAGTTTTTATTTCAAGTGCCTGCACTATTTGTAATTGTTTTGCAATTTAATAGAAAATAATTTAATAATTTTGCAGCCGAATTGTTTATTCGAACAGTAATTTGTAAAATAATTTTATCTAGATAATGAATAATTTTATTCAGATATTTATTCGAATGATCGTTATTTATTTCAAATTATTTACAAATAAAATTTCAAGAAATATCTATTTATTTCAAATAATTATATAGATGCTTACCTAAGGGTTTTGATTTTGATAAAATTTATGAAAAACTAAATTTTTTTGTAAAAAAAAAAAATTCAACAATTTTTTATTTGTTTGTTTCTTTTTTCATGTTTCTGAAAATAATGTTTTTTTTTCGAATTTTTGTTTAAATTTTTTATAAGTTTTATCCAAAATAAATTATACTATTCATTTCTAATAGATAAATCATATATGAATTAAAACTCTTTTTCACATGCCGCAGAGATGAAAAAGTGGATCGGAAGATGGGGCCAACATGTTGCCTTTTCTACCTTTTTGAAATAGGTTAAGGAATAATCAAAGTTTAAGAATAATCGAAGTTTAAAAAAAATAGTGAAATAGTGAATTTATTTCGAAAAACCAAAAACAAGCAGTAATTTTTTTTGTAATGTGCACTTATTAAAAACATCAATCAATAGAAAGCAAAATTATGACGATTCGTTAACTAGTTTTCTAGATATTCTACCTGAAAGAGTACAAAAATACTTAAAAATTGTGTTTTTTTTTTAAACTGAAAAATAGGTCAACTTTGACTGGTTGTATCTTCTAAAATGAAAATCGCATTTTATTAAGTGTTGCATAGTTGAAATCGTTGAAAAATTAACTATTTAATGGGTTCATTTGAATTTTGTAGGCATTTGCACTTTTTGATTTTTGCAACCTGACTTGGCCGAAAAACTGATATATATAAAAATCTTATGTTTCTTATCCGATTCAAAGCTCTTTACAACAATTAACTGTGTTATTTTCACATTCTAAAAAAATCCGCAAAAAGGTCAAAAAATTGTTTTCCATTCGATCGGATTCAAAATCATTTTCAAAGCTCTATATAGAAAATTAATTAAATATAATATTAACTTTTTTTAGAAAATGCTCCCACCTGCGTGGAAATTGGTGGAGTTAATTTTCCTTTTTCTTCTGATTAGCTTCAAACTCATTTTCAAAGCTTCTCATACAAAAATGTGTGACCTTAAAATTTTTGAAAATTAATCCCCCACGTCGGAAAATAGGCGCAAAATGATTGTATTAATCTTTTCTGTTTTAAAGCTATACTTTACCTTTACCTTATTTACCTTCAATGCGGGAGAACTGGGTTCAACTCCACTTTGGAACTTCAAATAACTTCAACAACTTAAAGGCAGGGACCGTAACGGTTATAAGTTATAACTATAAAAAATCAATTGTAATTAATTTTATATTTTTAAAAATCAATCGAAAAAATTGTTTTTGATTTTTTATTTTAAAAATTATTTTTTATATTCATTATTGATTTTTATTATAAAAAAATCAATTATAAAACTCATGTGAGAAAATTACTGAGGGATTTTTATTTTCTGGATCAGGAAAATAAAAATCTACCTATAAATTTGTTCAAAATTCAAAAAACAAAACAATATTGAAAAAATTGTTAAAACTACCAAAAATTCGTAACTCTACTCTCTTTGAATTTAAAAAAAAAGTTTTATTTTTTATTTTTAAGGTACGGGCCAGAAAGAAATAAATTCTGATCATAACCTCATTTACCGTTAATATTTTCGATAACCTAGAGTCCCGGAATCATGGCTACCACCTCTACACCTTATTTTTGGAGACCTAACAATTTGGGCGCTGACTTTTTGAACAGCCCTCAAATTTCAAAATTTTGTTGTTCATTTTTTTATATATTTAAAAAAAAAAACAAAAACCCAAATTGAAAAAACTTATGGTTTTCTTACCAGAAAACCACCTCAAAAAATCCTGTGCAAAGGTAGAAGAATTGCAAGACTCAAAAGATTATTATTTACAATATAACTTAATTTCTTTCAATTAGCAGAAAATTTTAATGATTTATTTGATTTTGGAAAAAGAGATTTATTTAAAAAACATCATGAAATTTTTCTTTTTAAAATCAGAGCTTTGACGTTTGAAAAGGTCACAGGACTTAAAAGTCAACACTCATTAATTACACGTTTATACAAATATTTTTTTAACAAAAGTAAACAACTAACTGACTTATCAAAGTGCCCTCGTATACCCACAAATTTTGAATCCATTAGAGAATTATCTCATTATTAAAAATGATTTTATTTATGATTCAATTGCCAATTGTTTGCTTTATACTAAAATGTAATGCCAGTGTCATAAAATTGTTGCAGATTGCGCTAAAACTAAAATGTACATCATGGATTTTGGGTAGACTTTATGGCTCTGACTATGAAAGTGTTGAAATATTAATACAAAGAGAAGGAAGTAAAATATCTAAAGGCAATGCAAAAATGCCAAGACAAACAATGGCAGCACCACACACACACATACATACAATATTCTGGTATTTGGGAAGATAAAGATACAGACAAACATGCCGAGTGTGCAGACAAAGTCATAAATAAATTCATAACTGCATTGCATGCAAATTTTAAGGGTAAATATTCCATGCCTGCATATGCAAAAGGTAAGAGAAGGTTATAACCAATGTCTAAACTAATATATGAATGACTTTATGGGTGTGTAAGTGCGTGTGTATATGTGTGTGTGTGTGGCAGGATTAGGAGGACTTAAATGAATTTATGGCATGTGCTAATCTAAAGGGGGTTTTCATGCCGTGATGAGACCATTGCCATATCTATGCATTCACTTGAATATCGCCTTTGTTCATTTTGGAAACTGATGTCAGCAAACAAACAAAAAAAAAAATTGTTTATGATAAATGGAAGGGAAATGAGTGTATTTATGGGCAATTCACAAATGACGGCATCAGGAAATAACATTTAAATAATTATCTATAAACAAAATACATTTTATTTACTCATGCTTTCTCAAAAAATTTGACGGTTTAGAAAAACCGATTTTGAATCGGTTCTTAGTTTGTTAATAATTATATAGTTCTCCGATATAAACCCTTATAAGGCATGAAACCAGTTGATTCAATTTTGATCCACAAATTTATAAACTATTTTGATCCTTAGTAAGTCTCGCATAATTTACCATATGTATACAATTCCGCACTACCAATTTGCACATTTTCAGTTGTGTTTGCATCTCGGAAAGGTGTTTGATTTATTGCTTTACTCTTGAATGGGCTTCAAAGTCAACTTAGCCATAAACCAGGGTCATAGATTGTGCCACTGGGGCTATAAATTTTGACACATGCCCCTGGGGGAAAATGTATACAATTAATGTTATTGACACTAATCAGGTGGCGGTTGGTTAATGTTCAAATAAATTATGTATCATTGGGGGGGGGTTTTTATTCCAAAAATATTCCAAACAAAATTTGCAAAATTTTTGCAAACAAATAAACCAAGAGATTGAAATAATTTTTCTAAATGCAGGCAAAAGAGCTGTCAATAAATGGAATTATAAACAAATAGGAAAAGAGATTTTCTAAATGGAAAGTGGAAAAGCACTTGGTATTTCAATTTTAGTAACAAGTGTCTCAATATTGTTTACAATTTCATTCAATATATATATGTATATTCTTGAGGGGGTTTTCTACCATTAATAAAATTTATTTTCGATTCTTTTGTTTTGCATTATTATTATAGCTTGGACATTCCCCTTTTATCCCCTTTAAGCCATTTTAAGAAATTCGAAATAGTTTATCAGATATAGCCTTTTTAGTGGAGCAATTTTCTTGCTAAAGTGAAAATATTTTACGTGAGTGAGAATACTGGTAGCCATAATTGCGCCAATTCTACTAAACCGACTTTGATCAGCCATGTTGCACTCGACGCAGAATTGATGTAATTCTGGCCCGTACCTCAATCAAGGGGAAAAACAATTTTTACTATTTTTTTACACTACACTACAAAAAAAACTGAAAAATAAAATAATTTTTATTAAATTGCCGCCAATTTTTCAAAAAAATATTGAAAAATATGATTGAGGTACGGGCCAGAATAACATCAATTTTAATCATAACCTCATTTACCGTTTCCATTTCCGATCACCTGGAGTCCCGGAATTATGGCTTCCACCTCTGCACATGATCAATAGCACGTATGCCAACAGCGGCGCACATAATAGCCGTTCGACTATAGAATATGACCAATTAATGCAAATATTTTATTTAAATAATTAAATTTTTAGACAACCTAAGCATGTCTAATTGCATTTCGTTAAGATTTACCGAAATCTTTCAATATAAGTTCGAGGAGTCACAGTTTTGACAGAACATTCTGAATTTCGTTCGAACGTTACATAATTAAAAGTGAAAAACATCTTGAACGGCGATATATTTTTTTAACCTATTTTTTTCCAGCTTCAATAGAAGTTCATGGTTGTGTTTGCAAAGTAAGTGGGCAGCAAATAAAATGATGTAATTATCTCTATTTTTCATTACGTACGTTACCCGATTTAAACATGCTAATAAATGACAAGCCAATAGAGTTTTAAAATGTGTTGTTAAATTAAAAGTTGGTATAGGTAGGGAGCTTTTTTTTTAAATAATTTGACAAGCAATGAATTTTTTGAAATAAATATTTTTTTATTGAAATTGGGTCCTTTACAATATGTTTGGTCACTTTTTAAAGATGACATCGGCCAAGTGACCACCTCCAGATGCCACACACAAGTCGGACCGTTTTTTGGCATTTTCCATCACTTTTTGTTTTGTTTTTTGTTATTTTGGCTTTTATTACCGTCATAACTCTGTTAACTTGGTATGCGGTTTATTCCGTCGGTTGCCAAAGATCTTGTGGCATTAAATTTTGCCACCAACGCACGAATAGTCCTCGGAGTAGGTGCATTCTGGCAACGACACTTCGCTCAGAACGCGCGTTGAGTCAGCGTAACAGTGATTTTTTAATATTCCAAAAAAAAAAATTGGAAAAAAAGAATATTATTTTTAAAAGAATATAAAAAAATTCTATGTAAAAAAAAACACATATGTAATCTGAAAATATTCGTATTCAGAAAATATCAAACGGATCCCAAAAAAAAAAATTAAAAAATTTTTAAAAAAATCTGTTTCTGATTTCTTATAAATTTTAACGTTTAAAAACGTTCAAAAGTTTTGATTTTTAGAAATAAACAAATTAAATTTTTTATACAAATTAAAAAATTGGCTTGGCTAAGTTTATCTGCAAAATCCCATCAAATGCAAGCAAATGCATAAAATACACACAAAATCAACGGTTCTGGGTAATTTGCAGTCTGAGTCCCCCTTTCTCAATTAAACCCTTCATGCCTTCCTTTCCTCCTACCTTTTTCTTCTAGTGTATATTTTTCCTTATTTTCATTTAACGACAACATTTTGACAGGATTATCAGTGAAGCACAGAATTTTTTTGTATATGTTTGCAAATGCCTTACCCAGCATCATAAACCACCTGGATATCCTCCATGTTTACACAACCAATTCCTACCGTTCATCGTCACTCAATTCGCTAGAGAAACAAAGTTAAAACAATTCGTATAAACAAAAGCAGCCACAATACAAAATTGTTTAGCTGTTATAATTAGTAAACGCGGCGGGTAATAAACTGAATGGAAAGCGCAGCAGCAGTGAAAGCGGGGGGAAGGGGTGGTGGCAAGTGTTAAGCAGCCACAGCCTTGTTGCATTGATGAGAACGAAATTTCAATTTGTGAAAATTTCCATTGCAATTGGGGCCAAATGTAGTTCCTTAATAGGCTTAGTTACGACATGCCCACACACCACCCAAAATGCCCATACAAATGTGGCATTGTTAAGCAAGAGCTGCAGCAGCAGCAGCAGCAGCAAGAGCGTGGCACAAGTTGATTATGCGTTGTTTTGGCACTTAATTTGATGAAATATGCACAATGCCATTAGGCGAGAAGGTTTTGGTTTTAGTCATCGAACTCATGTGAAGGCACCCCAACCACATGATTACAGCACGCATTCTCCGTTGCCAAATGGCAACATGTGTGTGCGCCGTAAATTATGCAACTATATGGCAAAAGTTTGCAGCAAATTTCGTAAGAAGATTGCAGAAAAAAATTAAAAAAAAACATATTTCAAATATTGTATAAATTGCACATTTCGATTTACTTGCTGCATACTTTCAAGCGCAGCTGAAGAAATCAAAATCAAATCTTTCGTTTGCATGAGTTTGTAGATTGCGGTTCATTTGTGTGAAAAATTCATAAACAAAACTGCATTTATACAAAAAATAAATAAGTGAAAAATGTGCAAATATTTTCAATTGGTAAATTTTTTGGTTCTTTTATTATTGATAAACCAATTATAAACTTTATTTTTTTTAGCAAACGTAAACTCAAATTGCACTAGGCAACATGGTTCAGTTAATAGAAGGAGAGGTGGGGATTCTAGATGATTTCGTAAACTTAAAGTGGAGCTTTCCGATGACTTGGTTTAAAGGCAGAATAATCACTCTACAAATCAAACCCAAAAGCAAAAAACTTTTTTTTTCTGATTTCATACTACTCACTTTTAATCAATCAACAAAACTCATCGTTAAATAAAACACTAGATTTTTCAAAATATTTTTGGTTCTAACTTTCAAACTACCAAACCGGTAAATGTTGGTAAATGTTCCGGAAATAAATTATTAGGAATTGCATACCCTTTTGATTAATACCTTGCTTGAAGCCAACTAAAGTTTCTTTCTGGAGATATGCCATAAAATGAAAAAAATACAAAAATTCTAACTTCAAAACGTATCCATACAAAAATTTTTGAATTTCATTTTTTAGTTCAGCATTCCACTGTACATAAGAAAAAAATAACACCTTGAAGAGGTTTTTTTTTTTTTTTTTTTTAAACTATTGTATACAGCGTCATACCGGCAAACGCATGATGCAGTTAAGTGAGGGTAAACTCAACAAAACTAAGAGAGGAATAAATTAACCAACATATCAGGTTTTGAATGCAACGTAGTTTGGTCGCTGCCTGCGTCGCCAGTGTTGAGAGCAGCGACTTAGTGCAGCATCTGGGTCTTGTAAGCGTTAGAGGAAAGTGGCTGCTGTCAACACTTGCAAAAAACCCAGATTATGTGATTTTTGTTCATTCTACATAATCATTATTCAGCCGATTTGATTGGAACAAATCGAACTTGACTTAAATCAGAGCGACAGCCAGAAACGATTGGTTGAAAAGCCTCAAAACGGTCCAGAACCACATCTTGCAGAACCGGTTCGGGTTTCTTTGATCGCTAGACCTGAATCTAATTACCAAATTATAGATATTAGGCCTACACAAAAAAAATAATGGGGATTGAAAAAATTTATTTGATTCGACCTTCAGATCATTTTAAGTACGAAAGATTTGGAACAAAGAAAGAGCTCATTTCAAGTTCAGATCCTGCTTAAAATTCAAATTCAATTGGTAATTTCGTACTCAAGTCAATCCTTTATTACTTGGTTTTGAGAAATTCAGGGTTCGATCTACTTTTGACATAGTTTTGGATGCATTTTTATCCAAATATCTCGAATTTTTTTCTCAGTAAGTAAATATACCCATGTGTTCTACAAATCGTTTTCGACTCTAAAAACTACCCAAATCGTATGGGAATAGCGTTGATTTTGGGATCGAAAGCGAATTGTGGAACACATGGGATAAGTTAAATTGCAAGATTTGAACTTTCAAATGGTGGCTTTGACAGTTTTTAGCAAATTTGTTTATTAATGAATTTGTGGCTGCGCCATTCCTTTAGATTTTTCATTGCAGGTTGGGAGAGTTTAACTTTGCGTTAACTTATTATACCCCTTATACCAATCCAGTTCCCAGTGTGATCTAATTTACCCTTTTTATTTCAATTGACTAAACATTTTATGACCCTAGATTCCAAAGTTCCCTTTTTTGTTCAAGTCTCAAAATTCCGTCAAAAGCCACACTTAGCTTACCTGGTGGTAAAAAGGAACTTTTCTTGAGTTTAACAAGCGGTTAAGGGGAGCGCGAATAAAAAAAAAAAAATAAACTGAGCAACATCTAATTGCGTGCAAGCCACGCCCATACATGCCCATATCTAACATACTTATAATATATGCAAAGCAGGCAACCGTGAGCGTATAAGTGTGTGTGTGACGCGCTTTCGCTTGGCTGCATCCACTAACACAGGCAAAAACATTCATGAGCGAGTTCATGCAGAAGCCCAGACAGCGTGTATTTAGTTTAACAGCTTCACATGCGACACTGACACGACAAGTGTTAATACCAGCCACGCCCAGTCGCCCACTTTTACACACATACACATCTCTAGGTTTACCCGTATCAAGTGGAAGCTTTCAAGTACCAAGCGGTTTTGCTTTTTGACAAATAAAATGATGCTAAAACATTTGAAAGAGCCAAACTAACTGGAACTTCGTTAGCCAGCGCCAAGCGCCACTCACACACATTTGCACTTGAAAATCCTAGTAATCCTTGCAAAAAAAAAAAAAAAAAACAACTTGTTTTTAATCAAATTTTGCAATTTAGTTGTGTGCGTCGTTAATTAAAAACTGCGCAATGTGCGCGATGGGTGGTTTGCCTCTGTGTGTGTTAGTTTGACATTTCCAGCCGCTTGTCAAGCACCAAGTTAAAAGCATTTAATTTAATTATCTTTATCAACTTGAACTCAACCGAGTCTAGTTTTAATTTCCCTAATTTGATATGTTGCTGCTGTCATTGGTGACTTTCTAATTAGCTGTTCAACCTACACAAATTTACATATTGTACGCAAATGCTGCGAATTTTCACAAATTACACAGGAAAACTGTAAACTTTTGGGTTTTCTTTTATTTTTATGTCGTATATAGGGTGATTCATTTAGACTCTTTTTTTTTCATTTTATTTTTAAACACCTAAAATAGAACTGGATGTTGGTTGAAAGGCTTACAAAAACCAACTCGTTTAAGAAAAAAGCCGGCTAAATTGAATTTTCGCTTTCATTTCAGCAATGTTGAAAAAGTGATTGAAAATTGGACAATACCACAGCTTAGTCTTGGCCAACATTTCAATGAAATGATCTTTAAAAATTTAATGAAGAAAATTGTTCTCTTGGGTTAAATTAAACATGATTTATTCAATATTAAACTATATATAAATTTTTTTAAATGTTTCGATTTGGTATGAATGAGTGATACCTTGTCAAAATAGATTAATTTCTACATAAATATCTCTAAAAGATACGACTTTATGTATAAAAGGTGCTGCACAATGTACTTGTAAATCAGGGATGCCCATAGCCCGCTTACGACAGATCAGACACCAATACATATGAAGAAAAAATATATAAAATAAAATTAATTTTCCATTCTTTAAAAAAAAAAAAAAATTAAATTTGTTTTTGAGTTTCTTAGGGCCTGTTTCTCAGCTCCTACATAGATCTATATGTCAAATAAGCACTAAGGCGGGTTTAAATTAAAGGGGGGAAAGAAAAAAAAAAAAAAAAAAAAAAAAAAAAAAAAAAAAAAAAAAAAAAAAAAAAAAAGAAAAAAAAAAAAAAAAAAACAAGGGTAAGTTTTACGATTATCTTACACTTATCAGATATCACCTATTTAGAAGATGAGAAATCGGCCCTTAATGTAGCAATATTAAACAGCCACCCTGTATAAAGGGTCGGAAATGATTCCTTTTGCCAGTGACATACTTAACCACAATTTTATGATGTTCTTTTTATACACTTTCAAAGTATGTATTTATTTTGTCCAAAAGTTTGCAAAGCATAAAAATATTCATTTTCCACCCCATATACTCTACATATATTTTGATCAAGACAACAAGCTGAATCGATTAAGCTTTGACCGTCTGTCTGTCTGGGCAACTTTTACTGTTTTGCCCTAAATCGGGCCCTAGGAATCGAACTGCAACTGCATAGCCGATTTGTGTGAAACGGCAAACGCTCACTAGATATTTTAGATTTTTTTCAAAATCAATAAATATATTCTATATTAGATTTATATTTTGTATATTATTATTTTAATTTTATTTTAACATATATAACTTACTCAAAAAATAATCGGCTATATGTAAGTTTAATTTAAAAATTATTAAATAACTCTTATTTGAGATTTTTATTTTAATGCTCAAAAAATAATAGTTATTTCATGTGATATTTTTAAAAATCATTCAATAACTCTTTTATAAGGTTTTTATTTTTTTAATACATAAATAATCAGTATTTCTTAAGTTGTATATTAAAATCCATAAATAACACTTATCTTAGATATTTTATTTTTTAATGCTCAAAAAATAATCGTTAATTCTTGTGTGTTAAACCTTTTACTTTTTTATAAAAATGAAATTGTTTCGGCTATATTTTAACTGTACAGACCTAACTATATAAGGTATCAGATTATGACATATCTTATATCTTTAATTTGAAGGATAGAAAACGTTAATCGTATTATTAGATCAGAGGTTATGACAGCTTCTGTGAACCTATATTTTACAAATACCAAAATTTCATGTATTCGCCGATATCTCGAAAACGACACAATAGAAAAATTACACTAAGCGTTCAAAAATACACCAAAAAAATTGGGTTATTGAATATAGGCATTTTGGTGTCGACCAGTGAAATTTAATAATTTAATTCAAGATAATTTAGATTACCTTGTGGAATTTAAAAGATATCAATTTTCTAAAGCTGTAAAAGGAATTTAAAAACTAAATTTTGTCATGACCATAAATAAATTTCAATGGCAGTCGTTAAAAAGTTCCGACATTCATTTGAGAAAGGTCTCTATAATTTCTCAGTCCATTTTATTTTGTCAGTCAATGAAAAAGGGAATTTATTTCAACATTTTCTGTAGTCATTAAATTTCAATTCTAAAGATGACTTAACGAAGACCCTTTCTTTGATTTCAATTTGTGTTCTGTGCATGCGGTGCAATCGGTTTGCAATAATTTGCAATCAAAATGTGGTCCCTCTATTTTCCTATAGACAAATCAATGTGTTATTGATGAATGTCTTGTGGTGTGGCTTATGCAATTGTTTAGCATACTTATTGGCGCGTTTTGCGTTTGCCAATGCATTTGCAATTCTGTATTAAACGACATGCAAATGAAAAGCGGAAGTCGAGGCAAGCCAAAAAGTCGCGCAATAGTTGGTTGGGTGGGTTGTCAGCCTTGCATTTATTACGCATGCAAAGAATGCACGAAGAGGGGCAGAGCCTGTTTGAAATTCATGACTTGTTTGGCGCACATGCGGCATAATGTGGCATACAGTTTTGGGCGGTTTTATGGCAACTGCCATGTTGTTGTCTCTAAATAAGAAGCGTTGTACAAATATGCAAAAACATGCATGCAGATATAAGTATTAATGCATTTTCACATAAATACAATGTGTGTGTACAAGTTGTGCATTGAAACTTGTTACGCATGCTAATTGGCCTTTGGATAGTGAAAGAGAGGGAGAGAGAAAGGGTGGAGCTATGCATCTAAATGTATTGTTACTCACACTTCATTACGTGCGAAAATATGCATGTGCATTGATTAAACAGTCAAGCGTCTTAAATTTAATAAGCTTTATTAGCTACGCCCAAATTGTTTGATTAACCAAGCATAAATTCCTTACAATTAATTTGAATTAGACTTAAATGAACATAAACTGAACAAACTTTCTATCATTTTTTCAGTCAAAATTTTGTGTAAAAATTAAAAAAAAAAAAAAAGTAAGAAAGTCGGCCAAGCCCGACTTTAATATACTCTGTATCTGTTTGTATAATGATAACTTCAAAGTGTGTGGTCACACAAACTGTGCAAGTGCTGCCCATCACGATTACGACCAGTAATTCCCAGCGTAATTATTTGTTTTGCTTATAACTCGAATATCTTTCATCTGATATGGAAACGGTGTACAGACAATCGATAAGTAATGATGAGTAGAATATATGCCTAGAAGGTTCGAACAATCTATCTATAAAACTGCCGGAGATATGGCGTTTTTTTTAAATTGTGGGGCAACTCTACTATAGTTCGTCTGATAGGAAAACGTTGTATGGGGGTTCGATAAGTAATGATGAGTAGAATATATGTCTAGAAGGTTTGAACAACCTTACTCTAAAATTGCGGGATATTTGAGGTGTTTTTCAAATTATTGGGGTGGCAACTCTACTATAGTTCGTCTGATTGGAAAACGATGTATGGGGGCTCGATAAGTAATGATGAGTAGAATATATGTCTAAAGGGTTCGAACAACCTTACTCCAAAATTGCGGGATATTTGAGGTGTTTTTCAAATTATGGGGGTGGCAACTCTACTATAGTTCGTCTGATTGGAAAACGATGTATGGGGGCTCGATAAGTAATGATGAGTAGAATATATGTCTAGAAGGTTGCTGGGGGAGGGTGACAACCTTCCCAAAATTGATATTCGAGGAGTTTTTCAAATTGTGGGGGAGGCAACTCTACTATCGTTCATCTGATCGGAAAACGATGTATGGGGGCTCGATAAGTATTGATGAGTAGAATATATGTCTAAAAGGTTTGAACAACCTTAATCCAAAATTGCGGGATATTTGAGGTGTTTTTCAATTTATGGGGGTGGCAACTCTACTATAGTTTGTCTGATTGGAAAACGATGTATGGGGGCTCGATAAGTAATGATGAGTAGAATATATGTCTAGAAGGTTCGAACAAACTAACTCCAAAATTTGGGATATTTAAGGTGTTTTTCAAATTATGGGGGTGGCAACTCTACTATCGCTCATCTGATCGATAAGTATTGATGAGTAGAATATCTGTCTAGAAGGTGGAACAACCTTTCTCCAAAATTGTTAGATATTCGAGGAGTTTTTCAAATTGTGGGGGAGGCAACTCTACTATCGTTCATCTGATCGGAAAACGATGTATAGGGGTTCGATAAGTAATCATGAGTAGAATATATGTCTAAAAGGTTCGAACAACCTAACTCCGAAATTGCGGGATATTTAAGGTGTTTTTCAAATTTTGGGGGTGGCAACTCTACTATGGTTTGTCGATGTATGAGGGCTCGATAAGTAATGATGAGTAGAATATATGTCTAAAGGGTTCGAACAAAATAACTCCAAAATTGTAGGAGATTAAAGGTGTTTTATAAAAAATTATAGGGGTGGCAACTCTACTATAGTTCGTCTGATTGGAAAACGATGTATGGGAGCTCGATAAGTATTGATGAGTAGAACATATGTCTAAAAGTTTCAAACAACCTAACTCCAAAATTGTTAGATATTAAAAGAGTTTTTCAAATTGTGTGGGTGGCAACTCTACTATCGCTCATCTGATCGGAAAACGTTGTATAGGGGCTCGTTAAGTATTGATGAGTAGAATATATGTCTAGAAAGGTTGAGCAACGTAACTTTTACATTGTGGAAGATATGAGGTTTTTTTCATCCTCATTATCCTCTTATGGACTTAATATAGTTTAGACTAGACTTTAATCCGATTTTTGCCCAAATTCATACAGGAATCTCCTTAATATACTTACTTTAATATAAACACCGAGTAATAATGAGCTCAAATATTTCTCTGCCACCCTTTTTACCTAAGGTAGTACCCGCAAAAATCGGCTTTATTTTCAAAAGTCCCAAAGGCACACAAACTAGTTAACTTAACTGGCAATTTTGCTGGCAGCTAGAACAAGGTGCAGCATATGCCACGGCGCATTGGTGTGTGAATAAAAGTAATTTAATGCTAATTAAAAGCTCACAGCAAACACAAAACGACAAGCTAGACACAAGAGCCTCTGGGTACCACATATAGTAGGCTATGTAAGTGTGTGTGTGTGTGTGTGTGTTTTTGCAATTTTTTACTAATGACACTTAATTGTGCAACACTTCTAATTATAATAATATGCACAAATTAATATGGCATTGGGTTGTTTGAGTCCATAAAACCAATTAAGCCAACTCAAAGCACAGGCAAACACAGGAGAAGAGCAATGGCCGCACCTAAAAGCTTGCCACACAAAACTGCAAATTAAGTTATACAAAACAACAACAAAGGCAACTCAACCACTAAAGTTGCCAGCATTCACCATTGTTCCTGTTGTTTTTAGGGCGTGGCCGCGTCTGGGGCTATAAAATTGCTGTTGGCAAAGTCATAAAAACCAAGTCAAGAGACACAAGACATGACAAGACAATTGGCAATAAAACAAATTACAACCACAACAATGCAGTTGCAATTGCCAGTTAAGAGATGCGCTGGGTGTGTGGGTTCGATTTGGCCGGAAATGTTCAAGGCAATTGTTGCTTGTGCACTCGCTCGGTTCCTTAAGCCAATTAAATTTGCCATTTTTTTTTAAAAGTGGTATTTCATTTCTTTTTTTTTCTTTTCATGTAACGCCTTGAGCTCTGCTGGTGAGCAATCATTTTCAAAGAACAGAAGTGAACATCAGCAGTTTAGCATGGCTGATACCCTGTGATAGGAAAGATAATGTAAGCATACACAAATTCTGTCAAAATAACCCCTGTTAAATGAAGATGTTGCACAGGAGCATGCATGTCGTATCGATGAAAGCATTTAGCATAACAGCTTGAACCCCCCATCAATCAGATATTTTTGGTCAACTTTTCAATTTATATTTAAATGGATTTTTTCTTTATACTTTCCTAAAAGTCAATATTAATATTAATTAGACATTTTAATAGATTAGGATTTTTAGGATTAGGATTTTTTGGATTGCCCAAACCGGACCACAAACCGGACCATGAACTGAACCTCTTACAAATTTGACCCCTCGAACCTGAACTCGAACCGAAGCATTTATCCAACAAAAAAAGTTTGGTAAACAATATTAAGTAATTTTTTCAAATGAATAAAATTCCTAATTAGAGTATTCAAATTAAGACTTTAAATGACTTTACTTCGGAATTACAAAAAATATAGATTTAGGAGAACAAGAAGCAAATATAAAATCCTTCAATGAATTTATAAACTCTTTCGAAAATTGTCTAAGACAACAAATATCGAAAAATAATTAAAAATGTTTGTAAAGGTGCCTTTTAATCTGACATACAGACACAATACTTGTTCATTTTTCCTACGTTTAGTCGAAAATGTGTCTGAAAAGTGAGATTAACTATATTTAAGAGGCTTGGATGAAACCAGACATAAAGCAAGATAAGTGACGTATATTAGAAAATGAGAATCAGAAGGACCTTGTCCCGTCATCGAGTTGTTATGGCCCTAAGTCAGTAAGTTAAGCGCTTTGTGCGTCGAGTTGGCTAAGACTTTTCCCATTTCTGGTTTACTTTGAGCTCGAAAATATTTCGTAAAATGAGCCTACACTTTGCCATCGACATAACTTAGTTCTCACTATGACGAGTTTGTCTGCTTCGCAGTTGTCCTGCATGTCCCGGTGGTCTGGTGAATTTTCCTGGCATCTCTTGGAAAGATTTATCAAATTGCTGGATATCAAGCCAAGTTACTTAATTGCAGCCTGGATGTCAGAAAAATGACAATTGTGCTTAAAGTCTGTATTAAGTGCTTCCTTATTCGCGTCATAAACTGATCTGAAGTGTAAAAACTACTTTTGTCAGCTATGATAATTAAAATAATTTATATAAAGAATATTTTTGTTCTAACATGTTCACTAAAGTAATTCAATTTATTTTTCTTAAAAAAAATTAAAAAGTATAAATAAGTCAAAAAAACTATTCGATTTTGTTCAAGTGAACCAAGGTTCGAACCAAAACCTAGGTGCCAGGAATTGTTACGCGAACCGAATCTATAAATTCTTCACGGGTTCGAACCCTCGGACTCTCGATTGGTCGGAGCATTTTTGTAGAAAAGTCGAAGTTCTTAAACCAGTTGAAGTGGTGTTGTAATAATAGTAGTCTGGTGTACAAAACATATGAGTATTTTTTTTTCTTGTATCTCAGAATAGTGTTTAATACCCGACGTGTCCTACTCACAATCCAAGGGACAGAAAAAAACTCACTTTCTGTGTCAACGGTATAAACCCCCCCTTACTTTAAATATTCGTTAATTTAAATTTTAACTTTTTGTTCACAAAACTTATATCCGTATTCTAGCTGCACTAGAGTTTGACTGTACTAAAAATAATCTTTTATCGGCATACGAGTATCGTGATTCGATCTAATTCTTATAAATTATACTAAGCTCTGGGCTCAACCTAAGTCTCCCCCTTAACCTAACCTAACCTAACCTACTAAGCTTTAACTTCCCGTGTGCGTCAAACTGCGTCCTCTCGTCTGATCCCCGAAACTCACTGACTGAGAATTTGCCTCTGCCCTTGACCCAACTAAATGTATACGTTCTTCACAGTGGTCCCTTTTTCATTAATTTATTTCATTGATTTCATTTAAACCTTGATTCAACAGTTGCACTTAAATTGCCAACCACTATAACATTCCCCAGGACTTTGAATTTTTTCTCCAGAATTCCAAAATTTAGAATGAAACTACAATTAAAATATACTGCAGATTTCGTTGTAAAAATTTTAAGCTGGCTTACGAGTCGTATGAGTAGTTTTATATTGTATCATTTATGCGTGGAGCTTCGTTTTTTATTTATTTATTTTATTTTTAAAAAGGAATACAATTTGCTTAAGATTTCGTATTAAAAATTTTTATCAGGGCGACAAGTCGTATGGGTAATTTTTTTTCACTCATACGTAGTGTTGATTTTTACTTTAATTTTTTCTTTTAGAAAAACTTAAAAATTAATAAAATGTGCTAAAAACTTTTTTTTTTATCACTCATACGTAGTGTTGATTTTTTACTTTAATTTATTTCTTTTAGAAAAACTTAAAAATTAGTAAAATGTGCTAAAAACTTCATTGTTTAATGTTTTATCTGACCTACGAGTCGTATACACATTATTCCGAAAGATTTCGTTGTAAAAATTTGTATCTGGGCAACGAGTCGTATGGATATTCTTTTTATTTAATCACTCATACGTAGTGTTGCTTTTTTCCTTTAATTTTTTTTTTTTTTAAGAATACCTTAAAAACTAATCAAATTTGCTTAAAATTTCGTTGTTAAGTGATTTATCAGGCCTACGAGTCGTAAGCGTGTTTTTTCGCTATATTACTCATACGTAGTGTTGCCTTTTCTATTTATTTATTTTATTTAAGGATATTAAAAACAGAATAAAAAGTGGTAAAGATTACGTTGTAAAAATTTCAAATGATCAGGGCTACAAGTCGTATGGGTAATTTTTTGTATTTTATCACTCATACGTAGTGTTGCTTTTATACTTTAATTTTTTCTTTTAGGAAACCTCAAAAATTAATCAAATGTGCTAAAAATTTCGTTGTTTAATGTTTTATTCGGCCTACGAGTCGTATGCGTTTTTTTCCTATATTACTCATACATAGTATTTATTTATTTTATTTAAGGATATTAAATACAGAATAAAATATGCTAAAGATTTCGTTGCAAAAATATGTATCTGGGCTATGAGTCGTATGGGTATTTTTATTTTATTTTATTACTCATACGTAGTGTTGCTTTTTTATTAATCTTTTTTTCTTTAGAAATCCTCAAAGATGACTAAAATGTGTTAAAAATTTCGTTGTTATAAAACAATCGTTTTATCTGGGCTACGAGTCGTATGAGTGTTTTTTTCCTATATTACTCATACGTAGTGTTGCCTTTTCCATTAATTTATTTTATTCAACGATATTCAAATCAGAATAAAATGTAATAAAGATTTCATTGTAAAAATTTGTATCTGGGCTACGAGTCGTATAAGTGTTTTTTTCCTATATACCTCATACGTAGTGTTGCCTTTTTTATTTCATTTAGGAAACTTAAAAAAATAATAAAATGTGGGATTTCATAGTAAAAAATCTTGTAAATGTTGTAATGTATTGTAAAAAATACCCAAGCATTTTTTTTCTTGTATCACTGTTACCTTTTTCAATTAGCTTAGCTTATCAATCTTTAAAAAAAAAAATTTAAAAAAAAAAAAAAATTTAAACCATAAAAACACCAACTTAAGATTTATTAATATACATTTTAAGGCTTCCTCGAAATTTGGTCTTTCTTTGACCTACATACCAGCAGTACAGGGAAAGTTTTAAGCTTGGAAGTCATACTTAAGTTGAGAATCTTCGAGGCTATATCGCCATGGTTTGTGTCATGCATCTAGGTTAAGATTCGGCGAAACAGTAAAATGCTTCATGCAAAACCCAACTACCCTAGAAAAACGTGCTACCCTAGAAAAACTTCTAAACAAATGACAAGCACAAAGGACATGATAATAAGAAACACAAAAGTAGTTTACTTTATTTTTATATATATATATATTCTTCTTCTTTTTTTTTTTGCATGTTGAGCGCGCGCGAACAAGAAATTTGCTGTTGTTGTTTTTTATTACAATGTTCTTTTAGGGGAAGGAGGCGTGGCGCGTTATAAGCAGTTAAAATATGCAAAGTACAATAGCAGTAACAACAATAAGAACAACAACCGGACTATTTAATGAAAATGCACAAGAGAGATGAAAACAAAAACCGAAACTTTTGTGCGAGGAGGTTGAGAAAGTGTTGCATACTTTTAGGTGGCCAAGTGGCAGCTCAACATCGCCTGATGCTGCTCAGCTTATATAAACTGCAAAAGCCTGATGTAAAGAGTTTTCTATTTTGCCAAATATATTTGCACAGCAGCCTCAACCGTTTGATGAAGTTGTAGTAGTTTTTATGCCGCTTTCGGGGTTTTTCTTGGTGTTAAGTTGAGTTTCGGGCAAATGAATTTAGAAGTCTTATTTAACAAGTTTCTGGTTTGCCTCTCTCCTCTCTCCTCTCCTTTATTGACGGCTGGCCAAGTGAAAGTTCTTGCTGCATGTTGTGGCTGTTGTGGGCTGCAGTTTTGGTACTACAATATATATATATATATATATATGTTAAGAAAAACTTGTGCCAAAGCAGTTGAAAATTTGTGAGCATAATAAGTCGTACGGACTATGCATACTTAGAGAGCCAACTAAGCGTAGTTGTTGTGGTTGGCTTTAACATGAAACATTTTAGGCAAACAACTTTCAGTAAAGTCCACTTGGCAGAGATTAATGTGTGAGTTTTGCTGCAAATGGCTTAAAGAGTTTGTAAAAAGTGAAAAAAGATTAGTATAATAAATAAAGTATAATTGGTTGTATATTTAAATAATTTAAATAAAACAAATAATTTAAATTAATTTAATTTTCGTGTAAAACTAGGCAACAATTTTGACCTTTTTGAGTTTGTAGACAAAAAGAAAAAAGAAATACAAAGTAGTACAAAAATAAAATTTAAAGATTAGTAATAACTTTTAAATAAAGAATAATTGGATAATTGTAATAGGATATTTAAATAATTTTTAAAAAATATAAATATATTTAAAAAAAATTTTTTTAATATTTTCGTGCAACACTAGGCAACAATTTTTTGACCTTTATTGATGCCAAATTAATGTATTATTACGATTTAAGAGGAAAATTAACCATTTTTAATTTTTTTTTCGAATTTTCGAGATTTTTTTAAGACAAAATTTAGTAAAAGAAAAAAGAACTTAATTTATTTTTTTAAGTCTTGAAGCTAAATATCTCGAAAACAATTTACTTTAAGTATAAAATGTTATTGTCTCATTGGAAGGCCTATTTATTATCATTAATTCCATATACTACATTTTCTTATCGGCTTAGAATAACGGAAGCTATGGCGAAATATGTAAAAGCACTGACAAAAACTGCCTAAAAAAAACCTAAAATTTGGAAAATTTTTAAAAAATAATAATTTTCACCACAGAAAAATCTAAAAAATGTTTTTTAACATTTTTTAATAATTTCAGTATTTTTTCGTAAGTTTATATTTTTTAAAAATTTTTAGTGTTTTTTTTCAATATAATTTGTCATATTTTTTATGTTCTCATTCGATTGGCCTATGGCCCAAGCGACACATGACAATCTAGTTAGCTTCATGTTGTATTGTTTTAATTGTCAAATAACAAATTATTCTCAATGAAAACAAGACAACATAAGGGTCTTCTAGATTGTCATGTCTCATGCCTCGAACAGTGTGAACTCAGCCTAAGACTGTAACGCGCAAACCCCAGACAAAATAGCAGCCCACCTACCGCCCATACAACTGCCAAGGATAAGTTAGTTTCGATATTAATCACTGTTGGCATTTATTTCAAAAATTTCATTACTTAGTTTTCTATTTTTTTTCAGTTTTGTAATTTTTAGGAACTTAAAATTTTGTTTGTTACTTTTGATCCGTTTGGTATTTTTTTGTATATTAGCTTATTGCATATTTTTGATCCGTTTGGTATTTTAGCTTATTGCATATTTTTGATCCGTTTGGTATTTTTTTGATATTTTAGCTTATTGCGTATTTTTGATCCGTTTGGTATTTTTTATTTTAGTATTTTGATTTTTTTGTATTTTAGCTTATTGCATATTTTTGATCCGTTTAGTTTTTGTTTTGTTTTTTGTATTTTAGCTTTTTGCGTATTTTTTATCTGATTGGTATTTTTTGGTATTTTAGCTTATTGCGTAATTTTAATCCGTTTGGTATTTTTTGGTATTTTAGCTTATTGCGTATTTTTGATCCGTTTGGTATTTTTTAGTATATTAGCTTATTGCATGTTTTTGTCTTTGGTTTGCTATTGCTATTTTGATCCGTTTGGTATTTTTTGGTTTTTTAGCTTATTGCGTATTTTTGATCCGTTTGGTATTTTTTAGTATATTAGCTTATTGCGTATTTTTGATCCGTTTGGTATTTTTTGGTATTTTAGCTTATTGCGTAATTTTGATCCGTTTGGTATTTTTTGTATATTAGCTTATTGCATATTTTTGATCCGTTTGGTATTTTTTGGTATTTTTTTTAGCTTATTGCGTATTTTTGATCCGTTTGGTATTTTTTGGTATTTTAGCTAATGGCGTTATTTTGATCCGTTTGTTATTTTTTGGTATTTTATCTCATTGCGTATTTTTGATCCGTTTGGTATTTTAGCTTATTGCGTATTTTTGATCCGTTTGTTATTTTTTAGTATTTTATTATTTATTTTGTATATTTTAGTAAGCTTATTGATTTTGATCCGTTTGGTATTTTTTGGTATTTTAGCTTATTGCGTAATTTTGATCCGTTTGGTATTTTTTGGTATTTTAGCTTATTGCGTATTTTTCGGTAGTAATTTTTTAAAGACTTATTTTTTGGTAATTTTTTTTTTCTAGTATTAATTTTAAGTAATTTTCCCAACTTTTCTACAACCCAAGAGCTTTTGCTTATGTGGCTAGCGATTTGTGGTTGTCAAAATCTCACCTACACACACACACTCCTTCTCTCTACGACCACATGAACAACTCATTATTTGCCAAACCGAAATGAAATTTAAATCCGTTACTTCGAGCTGTAATTAAGTACATCATGTACATGGGGCACGATAGTTTGGGTTAGCTTTGTTAGACATAAGCTGTCACACTTTTGCTCATTATGCCTGCGGCCTACCGTCAAGGATGTGGCTTCTCTGTTGATACCACTCTTGGGGTTTGGGTTACAAATTAAATGAGTTTTGGCTTTTGTCTTTGGACCACGTTTTACAGTTCAATTATTGTGGCATTTGTTTTGTAATTAAAATTGTGTATGACATTTCTGCCGATTAGCAGACATCAGACCCAAAAGATACTAGACACACTGGGGCACAGCTGCGTGAAATGAGCCACCGGGGATGAAATATATAGAAGAGTCGCCTACCTCCCTTAAAGTTTTGTGGTCACTGAAATGCCGTTCGCTTTGTGTTTGCTGCTTTTAATTTCAAATGTACGTGACTTGTTTTAATTAGACTTGTAGAAAAAAAAGGGAAAGTAGAATAAAAAAAACTGGGTATATTTTACATCAATTTTTTGTTGTTTTTTATTCAGTGCTAGTTTGCGGTCTAGCTGAAAATGTAAAAGCCTCAAGGCAAATATCATTTGAACATAACATAAATGTTTTGAGTTATAGCTTGTCATGTATAACTCATGGTTTTATGTTGTTTAATTTTTTAACTAAAAAAAAGGGCTTAATTCAAGTGAGTAAAAGTTGTTATATAAATTCTATTAATTTGCCATATGCTGCCCAACTATAAAACAAAACGAAATCATAATTTTAACTTAAATTTAGACATCATGATAAAAATATATTGCACCATCTACTGGTTAAAGGAATAGATTGGAACTGGAAATCATTTTCATACATTTATATAGATAAATAAAAATTAATTAATTAATGAGTTCATAATATATGAGTTTATTTAAATAAACAAATACTTATTTGTATCAGGGAGCGGATAAAACAGTTTAAGAGAAAATTTAACAGTAATATTGCAGGTTTTATATAAAAGTTTTGAAATAAGAATTATTCTTAAATTTTTTTTTTAAGACTCCGAAAATACCAATTAATTTTTTTATTTTATTTTATTACTCTCTTAATAACAATTATTTTTGATTTTTTTATAATTGCTTCTTTGATAACAGTTTTCGATGACTTTTATTAATAAAAACTAAAAATCAAGGAATAATTTTTTTTCCGATTTTTATTATATTGTAAAACGAAAAATTTAACTGGTAAAAACTTTTTAATACGTTACGGTCCCTGATTTATATCATACAAAAAACTCATTTAGAAACTTTTTTCAACATAAAATTTACATATTTTAGAAATAGAACTAAGAGCTTGACTTAATCAACTGCTTTAATCTTTGTTGTTAACCTTTGGGTGTAGTTTCTTTATATGAATTTCTCTATATGAACGCAGGGCTACAATAAAATTGGATTTAATCCGCGAACTGCAGTCAGATATGAGGTCATTAACATCAATAACAATTAGAGCCATTTCATAAAGTTGACGTCCTTTTAAAATCAAAGTAATTCTTTTTCATGGAATAAAAGCTTGGTGAATTACCGTGGATTGTCGTAACTGTTAAAGCAATATTGTTTTTGAAGGTATCTTCTATACGATAGTCAAATTGGTTTCTGCCCGACTTTGCCCGAATCCGTAAAATCATGATTTTACTTACTTATTTATATTAAACCCCAAAAACTCATTTAATAATTTTTTTCAACTTATAAGAGCTTGACTTAAAAAACCGCTTTAATGTTGGTTGTTTAGCCTTTGGGTGTAGTTTCTTATATGCAGGGTTACATTAACAGTGGATTTAGTCAGCGAACTGCAGTCAGATATGAGATCATTACCTTAATAAGGATGAAGCCTTTTTAACCTCAAAATAATTATTTTTCATGGAATAAAAGTTCTAGGAATTCTCGTGGACTGTCGTAACTGTTAATGTAATATTGTTTCCTAAGTATCTTCTATACAATAGTCAAATTGGTTTTTGCCCGACTTTGCCCGAATCCATAAAATCACTTTTTTTGTTAGACAATTTTGAAGTGTGTATATCAAATGGCCTCAAGACCAGGGCTGCGAACCTAAATCATTTTTGCGGAGCTCCGGTTCGCGGGTTCGAAACAAAATTAACCAATTAACCATTGGGTTCAAAATCAGAGGTTAATTTTGTAATTTTAATAAATATAATTTTAAAAATATAAAAAAAATCCAAAATTCTGGATTTATGTTTATTTTAACATACGAGGAAATTTATTTTCAAATTAAATTTTATAAAAGAACTTCATCGAGAAATTTTTGGTCTATTCTTCTTATTTGATTAGACAAAACTTAGCAAACGCTTAACTAAGACTTTCGCTGAACCGAACCGAAAGTTTTGTTTTTTTCAGGTTCAAATATTTTTTTCACAAGAGGTTTGGTTCAAGGTTCGGTTCACAGTTAAAGAAAAGTCGGAATTCCGGGTTCGAACCGGTTCGGCTCGGTGGTAAGTCATCTAAGGAACGTAAAATTCTCTTACAAACCAAATTTTAGTTCAATAGCTTAAAAAAACTAGATAGTTAGCAGGGTTCGTAAAATAACACACATTTTTCTTTACACAAAGTTAAATATACAAGCGGTAAAAAATAATTTTTTCTGACATGAAAATTAAAAATTTTTTTTAGATTATTCTTTTCCCAATAAATTAGACGATCTATAAAGCATTGGACACGAAAAATAACAATTTTTGTATAGCAAAAATACCCTAACTTACTGAAAAATATTCTTAATATGTAAATTTATAAATTATTAATTAGATATATTTAATTTTTTATGAAATATATTATATCTTTTATTTTTTTATTTTACTTTTTTTTTTTAATTTTACCAACATGAGCATTTCTGACACGACTGTTCTTTACAAGTGTAAAGAAGGCAGCCCAAATTATTGACATGCCAGTAAATAACAATCGTGTCAACAATTCTCAAGTTAGTTACTTGAAAAAAATAATTTAATTTTTAATTTTCATGTCTGAAAATAATTATTTTTTACATTGATGTTATGTTTATCATGGCGTGAAAATAATTGTTGTGGATTTTACGAGCCCTAATAGTTAGTGAAAGTCGGCCAGATGGGTTATATGGTAGCAATATGAAATACTGTCGCAAATCGAAGTTATTTTTAGAGTGTTGTTATTAAGGACTTTATTTTCTTGATTCCGCACACAACAGATATTCAAGCCTTTAATTTTTGACTCCGAGTTTAACAGTTATGAAAGACTTTTATTATATTACTCAGTAAATAACAGTTGAAGAAAGGACTTATAATAAAAAAATCAATAACTAACAGTTACTAAAGTCTTTTATTATAACTGATGGATTCTAATTTATTCTTTTCCCAATACACTGGACATGTTTGTCTTCTTCTATGTTTCTGCTTAATTTATTTTTGTCTCCTAAATGTACTTTAATTCATTTCTTTATTCTAAAAATTTTTCTTTCTTTTATTATTGTTTCATTCAGATATTGCCAATTTTCTTTCTACTTTTCCATAACTTTTTTTCTCTCCAAACACAAAGTAAAATGGAAAACTAATTTCCCCTTGGCTGAATTGCATCAACTAGAACTTGAAACCTTAAACTTTATTATTAATTAAGTAAATTGAGTTAAAAAATAGTGTGCCATCCAGTACAACTGTAATAATAATCACTATAGTCAAAATGGGCCATCCGCTACTGCTGAACACCGAGAAAAACTTTTATTCGTTTCTTCAAAGTTTATGTCCATTCATTATGCAAAAAGCCAGAAACAACTAAAAAGAAGAACAACGAGGCGCATAGTTATGGCATATATATAAAGTAAAGTACACGCTATTTTATTTGGCTCTTGTGTTACCACCACAGGTCGGGGGGTTGGAGTGGCTAAAGGTCTGGTGGTGGCTGCTTCATTACCCTAATGAACTTGAAAAAAGTATCGGATGTACACAAAAGTCAAAGTGAGTCCAAACAGGCGGAGGCACACACAAGTTGAAGACAATCACCAGGTGGTGGTGCTCCGGGTGCCACCCACTGGCATCTAGCTAACCGGCAGATTTGCGTGTAATGAGGTCATAGTAACGAGTGTTGACTTTAATTAGTGCTACTGGGAGGCTCTTTCTCACTCTCTCTGTGAATTTTGAATATGAACTAAATGAGGTTGGCCAGGCCATGTGATGATATTATCCTGGCCACAAATTATGCCTTAATTGTAGACAATGCCGAAAGGTTTCGGGGCAATTTAACTAAAATTAAAAGACAAAATGGAACAAATTAAAAAAAAAAATAAAGAAAAATATTTTGAAATTCGAGAAAAAATTCAGATAGCAGAAACACACACAATCAGTATGATTGAAAGATTTACTGTGCATAATTTTAAATAATTTTTTAAAATATGTTGTAAAATTAAATTTGATTTAATTTGCTTAACTTGTTCCATCTGTGGGTGGAGGTCAAAAATAAATATCAAATAAAATACATAAATTGATTCAATTTTGTCATAAAACGTTGCCAGGCTTTTAAGCTGATTATTTCCAGCTACAACGTGGCGTATGATTAATTTGTAATTCGCAGGAAGCCACTTAATAAGCGCAAGTCAATAAGCTGACTGCGAACTGAGCTCCCCTCTCTCTCTCTCTCTCTGTTATTGTGTTAAGCTAAGAATTTATTTTATTTAAGAAAAGTAAACAAATGGGCCACATGCACATGAAAATGGAAACAACAATAAAGGGAATGTTGAGTAATGCTTATTTACATGCGATGAAGTCAAAAGAAGTACCAATAAACCGGCAACGACATTTGTTGATTTTATTGACATGTTCCAGAGCTGCTAGACCGTGTCTCTGCGTCTGGCAGTCAAATTTCCTTCGCATTTTCCTTTTGCATGTCCTTTTTATCTTTTGCCTGTGCATATTTTGCCCGCTGGCTGTCACTTGGACGTTGCGTGGTCTTAAAAATGCGCACATAAAATTGATAAAATCAGTTGATTGTAAAAATTGATAAATTGAAATTGATTGAGGCAAACACACACACACACATACAAACGAAATGGCATTTTGCATACGAAACACATGTTGAAAGTGAGTTTTGTGGCCCACAAATAACATTAGCAGACAAAACACAGTCAGCAATTCAAACTGTGGTGTCTTATTTTACAAGAACTTAGCCTCAGGGCAAATGAAGCACGCAGTGGCTGCCTTTAATTAACAGTCGAAAAGAAACTTTCCCTATCAGTAAATGGAAAATTTAGTTTTGGCTTTTGAAGAAGACAAAAGAGAGCCTTTGGCTATAACTGTAATTTGAGTATATTTTAATGTTAGTGACTTTTTGAATTTCCCCGCTTAATAACTTTAAATGCATTACTGCTTGTGTCTACAATTAAGTGATAATTGACTACTTGGATTTCAAGTTTAAATTGGCTGTTACAGC
Source organism: Lordiphosa mommai (assembly GCA_018904225.1). NCBI lineage: Eukaryota > Metazoa > Arthropoda > Insecta > Diptera > Drosophilidae > Lordiphosa > Lordiphosa mommai. Next base: position 39,932 of record JAEIFT010000427.1, on the reverse strand, counting down.
CCCCCAATGGGACCAAGCCGAGCTTTTCTCTACTTGTATTTCACAGTTATAAAATCAAATTGCAAAATTTATTTTCTTTTTCTAAATTCTTTGACAAAAAAAAATATTGAAAAGTTGTCCAGGCTTTTAGTGGCTTACGCTATATGTGGTTGACCGTGGGTACTCAGCAATCTCTAAGGGAAAATGTGGTTACCATCCCACATAGTGAATTCCATTCTCTCTTTCCTTCTACGGGAACCAAGTAAATTAAATTTAACAATAAAAAATTATTTCCTTCCCTTAAAGTGGATAATTATATGGCTCACATACCGCCCGTTTACGCGCCCATCTCAGCTTATCGAATTTAAAGACGATCGGATAAAAATAATAAATTTTTGTCTACTTCGGAAAACAATTTTCTACCTCCTAATCTATGTTAAAATATAGCATTCTAGGTTTACAAGCCGCTAAAGCTATGGTCTGCTAGGTATCCCTTTTCATATCATTCACTGATTTGCAATCTACGCACTGTCTAAACGGTAAGAGGCAGGCCACGACATCCGCGTATGCAATTACCGTATGTCCCCTCGATTCCATTGGTTGTAACCAGGGCTGCACACCCCTCCAATTTCGACTGGGGTTCGGTTCGGGGTTCGAACCCTTACCCTACTCTGGGGGGTTCGGTCCCACAAACGGTTCCCCTTCAAATTGAGAACCGGGGTTCCAGTTTCGTGTTCGGGTTCCAGATAGCATTTTATATATTTATGTACATAATAAGTAATTTAATAGAATTTGAAGACGAGATGCCATATAATCTGCCTCTTGATGGCTAGGAAGTCGAGCACATAAGTGATCTGTCTTGATTGATTGATTGTATGTATGTTTAGAAGAGTTAAGCGATTCTGCCAACTTGCACTCACAGCGAAAGTCATTTCTCCTTCACTGTAGTGGGATTGCTGAATCTGGTGTGATTTTTGCATAGAGTAAATATTTCTAGAGGAAAAGATTGCTCTGCCGCCACAAACTTAACAGCGAAATAATCAGCTGTTCTTTGTTATTGTCGCTCTCACAACAAACTTAACAGCGAAATAATCAGCTGTTTTTTGTTATTATCGCTCTCTGAGTACAGTCAAGACAATGTCCGTCTCGCTCTAACCACCGTGTTTTCCTATCTGTGTTATAAGACTTTAGCAACATGTTGAAATCGCTGGCAACATTTTAAAAGTATCTCAACTCGTACTGTTACTTAACAGCGCCTCATTTTGAGAGCCGTCTCAATCTTCCCCTCTATCTCTCTTTACTCTATGATTTTTGTGGCTATGAAACCTGCAAAAACACGGCCACTTTGGCCTAAAAATAAGAGATGAGCTTTATCTGCGTACCCGTGATTTAGTAACTGTGATTGACCATATCGGGTAACTGTGATTAAGTCACAGTGACTGGCAGTCATCAAATCACACTGTTACTTCAAATATGCAGTCACTGTGTGATTTAATGATTGCCAGTGACCGGGACTTAATCACAGACATCACGGGTTGTCTCATCCTAACTTAAAGTGTTCAGCCACACACACACGTACATACATTTCCGAGAATTCAGTCAAATTATTTTTCTACCAAATGGGACCGCCACAGCACGGCTTTGACTGGCATATTGTGAGAGGTGAAATGTTAAAAGAACTTTATTTGTGATGTGTACACAGAATGTGGTTTCAGATACAAATTGAATTCCCTTGCTTGAAATTGTGTAAAAATAACACAGTCCAGTCTTTTGTTGCGGATGGGAAAAAGTGTCGCCATCCGTACATGGGCACATATGAATGGATACATTTTTCTTCATAATAATTTTTAGAACCGAACCCCATCGATAAGAAAACACGGTTAGGGTTCGGGTTCTCGTGTCGGGATTATTTTCAATGGGGGTTCGGTTCCCGGTTCGGTTCAGGCATCACCAGAACCTGAACCGAACCGGTTCTGAGGTTCGGTTCCGGACCGGTTTGCAGCCCTGGTTGTAACAGTTGACTGTCACGACCCTTAGTAACGGCGAGAAAACACCTAAACTCCGGTGTATTACAATGGCCGCATACAATATTTTCAGTGTACGAGTACTTAGAGACGAAAGAGCTACAATTGGTGAATACAGATAAAAAGAGAATCAAAAAAAAAGATAAGCAATAATCAAAACAACACATCAGCTATGCAAAATTTACCGTTAAGATTTAATTATCGCTTTATGCTTGGTGCACAACAATGGCCGCACTGTAAAATTTCTCATTCTGTGTTTGGTTAGCGATCATTTTGGTTGTGCCATGGAATAAAATAAAATGCTTAGGGGAATTGTGCTTTCCGACGTCGAAAAAGGTCAAATTATTGCCATTAGACATGAAAATTCCTAATTTCGACAAATTGGTAAAAACAAGCTTGTCCGCAATTTTTGGAAGAATAAAGATGATTATAGACGGGAAAAAAAAAACCGATTTACCCAAGCCAAAGCTGAGTCAACGCGATTTGCGTTGATTAGTGAGCTCAGTTAGCAGCTCAAAGTGGCCTACTGATGTCAGGTGGGACGGTTGCACGTGTTTGCTTTCCAAAAATTAAAGGTGGTGGCTAAGCTACTGAACCGCCGTAAAGCCAGCCGGGTTGAGTTTGCCCGGAAAAACATATCAACTAATTGGACTAAGAAAATATTCAATTTCAAAGCTATAAAAATATTCATTTAGATTTTTGTATGACATTTTTGCGGATGAGAAAAATTAATTTGGAAGTTCCTGACTGGTTTCCCACCACTGCACATTGGGCCCAATGGCCGATTTTTCATTTCATGGAAACAAAACTCATTTTTAATAATACACCTTTAAACCACATAATCTATATACAAAGAATCGAATAATATTTTGGATTGTTTGGCAACCCTGACATTGTTATTGATTATCGAAGTCAACTGTTGAGTTAAGTGATTGTTTATGGATTATGGATATTGATGGCCAGGGTATGTAGAATTTATAAATGGAAGCATTTTGTTATAATGTTTAATATGTGTGCTATTTTGTGTTGTCCATATACAGAGAAAATTTAACCACAGTGCTCGTCTTATATAGAGTAGAACTTTTTTGGAATTAACCGGAATCAATTGTAATGTATGTTAAAATTAACTTCAATATGTATATTAAATTAGGTTATTTATGCTTTTTGCGGCCATTTGCGGCCCTTGCGGTATTCTCAACTTGTAGGTAAGCTTGAGTTCTCTCATGCAACGCTGCTCGATATATGGATAAATAACGATCGAGATGGTACCGCAATTAAAAGCTGGGTTTTGGAGCAACTAAGCGGCTACAAGCTCAGGCTGAGAAAATGGATGAAATAGACGAATTAGAAGTAGAAGATAATTGTTTTTTTTTTTTTTGTTAAGAACTATTTTTTATAAATATGTTTGCTTATATTAAATAAATTAAATTACCATTTATTTTAACTAATGTATAACCGGGAAATCAAAAAATCAACATTACAGTACGTATACGCAATGCATTCTTATATGGGCGGTAAGAGTAGGCGTGTCCAGAATTATACAAATTTTTTTTCATGTATTATGCAGTCTAAAACTATCATATATACCAAGTATCAGCTCTGCAGCATCAATATTAGACTTTATGCCAAAAAATGGGCAATTGGGCCCAGTGTGCACTGGAGTGATTTAAGAAAAGATAAATTTTGGAGGTGATACTTTTGTGGTTTACGGTGCTCACAGCGTGTCTGGATGTTTGGAGCTGGAATTTTTAAAGCACTCACATGAACTCAAATGAGTATACGGAGATCCTTAAAATAAATCTTTTGCGCTGGCGTAGATGCAAAATACGCATTTTTCAGCAAGAAAACGCTTCAATGCACGTCAGTTGTAAAATATGCGCACTGTGAATGTTTTGGGATAGCCCACATGTTCTCCTGACATGAATCCGATGGATAAATTTTTAGGCATGAATTCGAAAACTACACCCAGAGAAATCTAGCACGATTCGGCAAGACTGAAATCGGCTTCAATTTAGTTTTTTTTCGTCTTGAATTTTCAAGAAGAAATCTGCTTGAAATCGAGAAAACTTTGTGTGTTTGGTGGCAAGGGAGGTGAGACAAAAAAATCGGGCTTGAAAATTCATGCTTGATTTCAGTATTTTCTTCTTGAATCCAAGAAAATTCTGTATTGCCGAACTTCTGACACGAAATCTGCTTGATATCAAGCACGATCTGCTCGATTTTTTCTCTGAGTGTATATGCCCAATACAAAACATATCAAGATGTTCATAAGCTAAAAATGGCAACAATTGAGGCATAGGAAGAACTTTCCCCAAATTTGCTAAAAAAAAAAAAAAAAGTGTGGCCATAGTTATGCACCGGAGTTTACCTGGGGAGTGCCCCTACTTACATACTACTTTCTAGCTGTCAGTTAACCGCTCTCTACCGGTAAGCATAAGTCGGATGAACTCTACCAGGGTAGCCTTTACATTTAGCTTTGTCAGGGCCGAGATGATTGCGCAGGGTAGAACCTTGTTAAAGGCACCCTCGCTGTCGAGGAATGCCATAAGTGCATGTTCTTTAGCATCGAGCGATTTCTCAATTTCGCTGCAATGGAGAGCAGAGCTGCTACTGTAGGCCTACCCTTTCTGAGCTGGAGACAGACTTGATGGGTCTTTAAGCATAAATCAGTCTTTCCAGTGTTTTAAGGACTAAGTTAGTGGGTCTTAACAGAGAGGCTTTTTCTGCCTTCAGTAAAAAAAACCCTTAATAGCTAACTTTCTATCTCTTTGTATCTGGTTGAAAAATAATCAATTTTGACTTTGAGCAAATGCAATTTATTAAAACTATTTTTATTTTTGTTTAGAAACCTCTCATAACAATTGAATGAAATTTATTTGCACACACACAAGGAAAAACTTTAACTTTTCTCTTCATATTCATAATGGCTGCAAGTTGAAGTCAATTAGAAAATTTCCTTTTTCCCAAACTTTTCAACTTTTGGTTTTAATTTTCAACACTTTCTTTTGTTGAACTACAATCTCTGTTATTTATTCATTGAATTTTGTGCTTCAATTAAAAAGCCATTAGAACAAACGATTCAAACTGGTTGTTGGGGGCAACAGAATGTACAAACAAAATTGTAAACAGAACTCACCTACAAAACCATTTTGTTTATCCTTTGACTGTCAAAAGCACAACGACAACAAAAGGCAATTTGCATGTAAAGGCCTTGTACTTGCTTTGACCTTTTTCCCCGGCCTTTATTAGCATACACATGCAAGTAAATATATATTATATACATATATAGCTTAAGGCTTTGTTTGTTGTCTGAGAGAGAGAGAGAAGTGCCAGACGATTGGGTCAACATGTTGTTATTTATATTTAATTTTTTGGGCTTAAATTTAATCAAATTAGAAACAGAAATATATCCCATCACGCTTGTTTAACAATTCATAGAGGCCAAAGCACAGTTGTCCACATTCACATGGCCGCCTCAATGTCAATAACAAAATTTCAAGGCTAACCAAAAGTTGTACACGCAATTGTTGGCCCTTCGGAAAAATAGATTTTCCATATCAACAATAAACATTTGAGAGAACAGCAATTTCAATTTGTGAACTGTACGCATAATTCATGCTCTTAAATGGGTTTTAAATCGTCATGCAAATTGCGCATACGCCATGTGGCCAACTATGCCACTTGTTGTTTTTGATTGATGGCTGCATTTTATTTGCAAAATTTTGCAATTTCCTGCAATTTGTGCATATTTATGACAAGCAACAGCAGCCAATATCCATAAACAGGCAATATGCCAAAAAATCATTTTATACAATGAAAAAGTGATGGAAGGACATATGGGGACTCATTTGGATTTAATGTTCCATATAGATGGGTAGCAAAAATGTCTAAAAAAAATTTGTAATTAAAATAAGAAATGGAAAATTCCATGTCAAATATTGATTTGAATTGAATTTGCTTTCTTCAAATTTGCACTTGCTTTCAACAAACTAAATGAGCATCCATATTGACCTTTACCTTTATATTGTGTACTATAACACAGTAAACTAACCTCAGGTATTGTTTCCTGCACGCAATACGACAATGAAGTAACAATCAAATTGACATTGAACAATTGTGTGTGCACATTTGACAATTAAATATTTAATATGGCAAAATGGACAAATTCAAATTGACAATTTGCAGCAATCAATTTAACGACAACTGACAGTTTATCATGTATTGTGAGTGAAAATTTGTATAATTAAGACACTTTTAAAGAGTTCGCTCATTTGATATGTGGTCGCTTTTTTTTTTTTTGTTTAAATGAAATTGCAATTTCATTGATGCCAGGCAAACACGATTGACGTGCACTTACACGGTCATTGAGTGTCATTTGGCCACTCGCGTCAGGCGTCAGCGGTCAGTGGTCAGTAACGGCAGGAGTCATATACATATACATACACACATACTATACATACATTGCTTCACTTTAATCCTGCTCAGTTCCTAAAGGCATTTACGTTGTTATTTAAATAGCATTTAAACCAAACTTGACTTTAAATACTTGATTTTCTTTAAACAAAATATTCAACCAATAAGTATGCTACATTTTTTTTTTTTTGTTTAAATAAGAGAAACTGCATTTGGGAATATCGTTTACTTATCAAAATTGGTAGTTTCTGTCATTTTAAGTGACTTTTGTGGAAAAATTACAAACGTTAATTATTGCCGGCTAACAAGTCAATCGATTTACACATGTGTACATTAAAATACACTGAAAAAAAAACAGGAGGAGAGGCTTAATTTAAGGAGCTTAACTATTTATTGGGAATTTTTTTAAAAAAATAAACTACTTTATAATTTGTTGCACAATTTTAAGAGTATATTTATACAGGTTTTAAGAATATACAGCGAAATTTTTGAAAAAAAATTAAATATTTTTAAGTTATACACGATCTTCGTGGGCGCAAATAAAAAAGGTCCCACACTGCTGCACTAATTCCGGCCTTCTTTGTGGATAAAATGAAAAAAAAATTATCGGTAAACTAGAAGATATTGCGACCTACGATAAAAAAAAAAATCAAAAATTTGAATCTGGCCTACGAGACGTATGGATAATTTTTGTTTTCTTGTATCACTAATACGCACTGTTGGCTTTTCCAATCATTTATTTCATCAGTCGAGCTTAAAGAAACGAAAACAACGTCCTAAAGATTTCAAGGCAAAAATTTTCTTCTGACTTAACCGTCGTATGGGTATTTTTCTAGTATCACTCATACTCGGGGTTGCCTTTTTCATTCAGTTGATTTATTTGGCGAGCTTAAAGAAATAAATAAATAAAATGTGCTGAGGAATTTGTTGTACAATTTTGAGCTTTCTTATGAATCGAATGCGTGGTATCACTCATACGTGGTGTTGTCTTTTCAATTATTTATTTTGTTAATCGAGCTTAAAAAATGAAAAACAATGTGCTCAAGATTTCGTTGTAAAAATTTTGATCGGGCCTACGAGTCGAATGGGTAATTTTGCTATATCGCTTATATGCAGTGTTGCCTTTTCCATTTATTTACGTCCTATAGAGAGCTTAATAGAAGAAATACAATATACTTAAAATTTCGTTGGAAAAAATATGACGTGGATTAGGAGTCGGATTGGTAATATTTTTTCTAATATCACACATAAGTACTGCTGCCACCCAGTTTATCAAATATTTGGGAATTACACATGAACAGTATAATTTACACATTCAATATAATTGCCCCAAAACCTATTTCAATCTTATGAAAAACGGTTTTCTTCTACATATTTTAATATAATAACATTGCAGATCCTAAATAATAAGGTACCCATTTACAGCTTTATACAGTAAAGAAAAATACGAAGAAAAAAAAAGATGCCTTTTCGCGGCAATAAATTTTTTTGTTCAACTTCTTTATTTTTTTTTCTTGATCACTCATCACTTGCTTTTCAATTATTTATTTATAAGTGTGTTGACAATGATCTGCTTACTTATATTCATAAGCAAGATAGGTTTACAAGTTTGAGTTAACATTAAATGATTTTTCAAATGACATTTTTTTTTTGAGCGAAGTTAGACCTCCAGAGTGACCGGAATGTTCGAGAGAACCTCGAGGGAACTAAAAGTTTAATATAAGTGAGGAGCGATTCGGAATCAACCATTTCGATAAAAAGCTTTGTATATTCTGCGGTCCTGAAGAGATCGATAATCGATTAATTTTAACCTTGATCGGTAAGGCGGTAAATGTCTACTAGAGTCCCAATTCAAATTACGAAGAGCAAAGATAACTAATTTTAAAAAATTTGTATTAGGCTTGAATGACATTTACAATTTTTAGGTACACTTTCAGTCACAATTTGTCTTCTATGGAAAAATGTATGTATGCTTTGATGGGACGCAAAATGCCTTTATTGATGCCAAAAACCAAGCACTTTTGTATATTAAGGAAAAAAGTGACAATAATTGTCTCTAAAAATGTCAATTTAGGCTTAGGGTTACTTTATTTTAAAAGCTAATCTTATTCAAATGCTAAATTGACTCGACTGTAGATGTTGATCAAGGGTCGCAAATATTTCCTTCTGTCTTGTACTTACTTTTGCACAACTTCATGATAGCCTTTTTACCTATTTCTATGGGTACAGAATATAAAAACTCTTATGGTTTTCTCTACGGAATAAAAAAATACTCAAAAAACCCTGTGCAAAGGTAGAAGACCCCCTTAAAACAGTGTATAATTTAGATTACGATTTTGACATTTTTTATAAAATAATTCAAACCTATGTTAAAACAAGCATTTATGACTGTATTTAAACTTTGTATGTAAATTTTATTTAAGCTGCTTGCTAATGGTGTCAAGGAAGTCGAAGGGTGATGTAACATTGGTAGCGTTCAGCTGAAGAACTTGCTCCCTGATCAATGATATATTTCTTGGTAATTTATGTAGCCAGCTTTTCCTCTTGTATTTAAAACGATATTTAGATGGAGCATTTCCAAATGTCAATTTTATAAGACTGAGAAAAAGTATGCTTAATAATAAAAGCTGTTTTTTTTAACTGATCAGTGATCAAGTGTCTATACTGAACGCGTCCATTGTTTGCAACAGTATTTCTTATACTGTTCAAAGTTAAATGCGGCCCACATAGTTTAACATAGGTTCCATTCCAACACTACTTCTCATTAGCGTATAGGCAAAACGTAAAATGTGAAGAAATCATCACTTCAGCTTCTTCTTTCAACAAATTTTATATGAAACTTCGCTTTCTTTCGCAGGCTTAAGAGTAGTATCGATAATTTACGATATTTTATTTTATTTAGCGGGCTTAAAAACAAAGATTGAAGATTTCGTTAAACAAATTTTGTTTTGGCTTACGAGTCGTATACGTAGTTCTTTCTTGTATCACTCATACGTAGTGTTGCCCCTTCAATTATACATTTTTTTGGCAAGCTTTGAAAATGGAATATGTACAATGTGCTGAGGATTTTGCCGAACAAATTTTGATCTGGCCTCCAAGTCGTATGAGAGTTTTTTTTTCTAATATCACTCATACGCAGTGTTGACTTTCATCTTTGTTAGCAGGCTTAAAAAAAAATACAATGTGTTAAAGATTTCGTTGTACAAATTTTGATCTGGCCTCTGAGTCGTATGAGTAATTTTTTTTTGTATCACTCATACGTCGTGTTGCCACTCAGATTATTCAATGCAGCCATGATACTTTTGTGTATCATAAATATTTAAATATGGATATTTTCAATATTATAATAACTATTCCAAATGGACCTTAAGGGATCTTTATAGCTCATATCTGCAACTTCTACACAAGTCATGGTGAGTTAAGGCTAGGATCAACAACCTTAATGTCCTGGCTCTCGCATCAACCAACGAAGATGAAAACATTTGTGAAAAATCGAACTTTTAAAATACTGGCAAATGAATGCTCAAGTCCACAACAAATCAAAGTTTTTTTTTTGTTATAGCGACCTGTTCTTATTTATTTAAGTTAATTTTATTCATCATCAACTTTTATTTTCTGAGTGTACACTCATCATTTGCATGTCCGACCTTATCTTAATGCTCATTAAGAGTGCTTTTTACATTAAACCGACACTTAATTGCAAGTATTGAGAATTTCGCTTTAACCATTTGCCAGGGCATAAAAGTTTTTTAATTACCAAAGTTTTACGGGGCCAGCTAACAGTTGCAATTTAAATATTTACTTAATATTTTGTTTATTTGTTAAATTCCTAAAGCAATGCAGCTCATTAAAATGAGTTCGAGGGGGGGGGGACTACAGGCGAACGCGTTAACTTGTCAAGTTGACTTATGGACATTGTTCCTGAAACTTTGGAAGCACCTCTTCCAGTGGCTACAGCTGCAAAATGAGCAAAAGCCAACAAGACAGGCAGGCAAACGAGCTGTCTTATTACAGCTGCTGCTGCTGCTGATGCTGATGCTGGTTATGCAGCTGCTGATGTTGATGCTTCCTTTGCTGTCTGTGCTGTGGATGATGCTGCTAAAACTGCTGCTGCGGTTCTTAACGTCACGCCCGCGGGTCTGAAGCGTTAAACGTTGTGCCAGCTGCTGAAGCGAGGTTCTTAAGTGCCTGCTGTAGCCGCAACTCATCTATGCAGGAGAATTTGAGTGTGTGTGTGTGTGTGTGTGCTTGCTTAACCGCGAGCGCAATTATTACTTAAAAACAAATGGGACAAAGTTTGCCAGGAATATACATTTAAAGAAAGGCTTGAAATGCCTTAGGAAACCACAGCTTGAATGTATTAAAAATTTGTGTAAATTACTTTAAACTGTCTTCACATAAACGGTTTTTAGCCGATGGTTATGGAAGCAAAAATCAATAAGCTGTTTAATTAAAAAAATTCATCCGAATTTTCATTTTTTTTTCAAAAATAAAAGAGAGCGTACGTTAAAGTCGGCCCAAACCCGTTACTCAGGGAAAGGTTTATTTAAAAATATATTATTAAATCATAAAATTCCCAGCGTAATTATTTGATTTGCTTAGAACTCGACGATAGTTCATCTGATCGTGAAACGGTGTATGGTGTATCGATAAGTAATGATGATTAAAATATTTGTCTAGACGGTTCAAACAATCTATTTTCAAAATTGTGGGATATATAAGGTATTTTCCAAATCGCAGGGGTGGCAACTCTACTATCGTTCGTCTGATCGGGAAATGATGTATGGCGGATCTATAAATAATGATTATCATAATATATGTGTAGAAGGTTCGAATAATCTATCTTTAAAATTGTGGGAGATATGAGATATTTTCCAAATCGCGGGGGTGGCAACTCTGCTATCGTTTATCGGATCGATTAAAATATATGTCTAGAAGGTACGAATAATCTATCTTTAAAATTGTGGAAGATATAAGGTCTTTTCTAAATGGCAGGGGTGGCAACTCTACTATCGTTCGTCTGATTGTAAAATGATGTACGGCGGATCGATAAGTTATGATGTTTAAAATATATGTCTAGAAGGTTCGAATAATCTATCTTTAAAATTGTGGGAGATATGAGATCTTTTCCAAATCGCAGGGGTGGCAACTCTACTATCGTTCGTCTGATTGAAAAATGATGTATGACGGATCGATAAGTTATGATGTTTAAAATATAGGTCTAGAATGTTCGAATAAACTATCTTCAAAATTGTGGGAGATATGAGTTCTTTTCCAAATCGCAGGGGTGGCAACTCTACTATCGTTCGTCTGATTGAAAAATGATGTACGGCGGATCGATAAGTTATGATGTTTAAAATATTGAAGATAACATCTAAAAGGAAAGTTTTTCCAAATGGGGTGAACTCTACTATCGTTCGTCGTGAAAATGTGGGATCGATAGTATGAAAATATATGTCTAGAAGGTTCGAATAATCATCTCCAAAATTGTGGGAGATATGAGGTCTTTTCCAAATCGCGGGGGTGGCAACTCTACTATCGTTCGTCTGATTGAAAAATGATGTACGGCGGATCGATAAGTTATGATGTTTAAAAATATATGTCTAGAAGGTTCGAATAATCTATCTTCAAAATTGTGGGAGATATGAGGTCTTTTCCAAATCGCAGGGGTGGCAACTCTACTATCGTTCGTCTGATTGTAAAATGATGTAAGGCGGATCGATAAGTTATGATGTTTAAAATATATGTCTAGAAGGTTCGAATAATCTATCTTCAAAATTGTGGGAGATATGAGGTCTTTTCCAAATCGCAGGGGTGGCAACTCTACTATCGTTCGTCTGATCGAAAAATGATGTACGGCGGATCGATAAGTAATGATGTTTAAAATATATGTCTAGAAGGTTCGAATAATCTATCTTCAAAATTGTGGGAGATATGAGGTCTTTTCCAAATCGCGGGGGTGGCAACTCTACTATCGTTCATCTGATCGGGAAATGATGTACGGCGGATCGATAAGTAATGATGATTAAAATATTGTCTAGGAGGTTAATCTATCTTCAAAATTGTGGGAGATATGATTTTTCCAAATTGATCGTTTTGGGTAGATTTCACGGGGTGGCAACTCACTATCGTTGTCTGTGGGAAAATATGTACGGCGGATCGATAATTGTTTAAAATATATGTCTAGAAGGTTCGAATAATCTTACTTTAAAATTGTGGGAGATATGAGGTTTTTTTCATATTTCGTGGGCGGGAGGGGGCGTGGCAAAAATTTGAAACAAATTTGATCTGCGTGTAGACGATACTAGTTTACAGTGAAAAAATGGTTGCTCTAGCTCTTATAGTCTCTTAGATATAGGTGTTAATACAGACGGATATGTCTATATCGACTCGGCTATTCATGCTGATCAAGAATATATATACTTTATGGGGTCGGAAATGCTTCCTTCTGCCTGTTACATACATTTGCACGAACTTAGTATACCCTTTTTACTCTACGATTAACGCTGGGCAGCACCGAACGCAACTGTGATGGGCAGCACTTACACAGCTTTATTAGTTATATACAAACTTTGGCAGGTACAAAGTATATTAACTTCTTACTTGTTGAAAGTTGTGGTATATTCACATACCGACATGAAAGTTGGCGCACCCTGTACCTATACCCATGACTTGTTTTTTTCACTATTCAGCACTCTACCCCTCATAGCCAGCTACCACAAATCAAAAGTTTATATGCAATTTATTTAACTTCTGGTTGTCAAATGCATTTGTCTAAAACGCACACACACACACACACACGCACTTACATAATTTACGCATAACTTTTGGTTTTTGGTTTGACATTTTGTGGTTAGATTTTAATATGTGGTAAAAGTGGATAAAAGTTGTGCAGTACCAAAAACAGCAGACAAACAGCGAGAAAGTGCATGCTCTTCCCCCTTTTGGGAGGGGGTAAAATTAGCATTCTTGTGCTTTAAGCCTTGGCAATGGGTTTAGGGTCTTACCCTGTCTAACATTGTTTTGCTGTTTGTCTTTGTCGTCAAGGGCTCAGCATGTCAGCGAGCTAAAGCTTAAAGCCTTAAATGAAGCAAGAGCGACCACATGGCGTATGCGTGATATTGCACAACTCTGTGTGTGTGTGTGTCGGCCTCAAGGCATGGGCACGAAACTTTGTCAATGCATTGCAACTTTATTAAAAAGTCGTAAAAGTTATAAGAACTACTAAAAGCAATGGTAATAAGTTGTTGTTCTTCATTTTTCTCCATTTTTTTATTGTTGTTTGGCCAAAAGGTAAAAACTTTTGCGCGCTCTGTGCTGACATTGTTGGGAAAACTCTTCTTCGAAAATGAAAACTCTTGCTTGTAATTTGATAAGTGTGAGACGTAACTTTATTACATTGCCGAATGTCATTTAGTGGCCCCTGGCTAAAAAGTACAGTTGTGATTGCAGTTGCCATGTTGCATTGTTGGCTGCAATTGCAAATGTCGGAAACGGATGTTGGCCTCGGCTTTTGAAACTTTGTATGCGACTTTCTGGTATATGTGTGTGTGTGTGTGTGTGTTTATTTGTTGTTTGTTTATTGACAAACATCATTGTTACCTGTTGGCAAAGGGTTTTTGCTAAAGTGGCTTAGTTTTGTTTTTGTTGCAGCCAAAGCGATTGTGGAACAAAAGCCACAAAAGTCAGTTGGCAGCCATGGAGACGAGTTATTATTATGTACCCCCATCTTTGTTATGAGACTGACAGAGAAGATTAGTTGAAATTGAATTACACTTTAAATTTATATGTTTCTTCTTATTTTTTTGTTGAATTTCCAAATAATTCGATCAAAAAATTTCATATAGATTAGATGCAAAAATGCAAACTTTTAGCGCATTATGAAGAAATTTTAATTAAAAATTTGACTTTTTATTTTCAATATCGCATATAAGCAAACAATTTTCACCAAAATTTAAAAAAGCTGCGTACCAATTTACTTTTACGAATCTTTTTAAAAAAATATTAGTTTAAGTCCTAATTTTTCCCTATGTTGCCGAGAGGACAGTATATGTTAACTGATCTGTTATACATATTGGATAATATCGCAATAAGGTCGAGACCTGCTTGCCTCACCAAAAGACTCTACGATTACTTTGATGCAATTTAGCATTTGCATATAACCGATATGTGCAGTAAATAAAAAATAAAAAATACAGATTTGAAGGTTTCATACATTATTACAATTTTTTTTAAAGTTTATTGTTTCTTTTTTGTCAAATAAATTTAAAAACAAATACTAAATTAAAGCAAACAAAAGAATACACCTAATTCTGTTTTTACACGGTTTTGTTATAAAAAATTGTATTCTGTTTTAACACGATTTCATACGAAATAGCACGATTAAAGAAAATCAATTTGATTGAAATTTGAAAGAAAAATTTTTTTCATTGCAAATAATGTTTTAAAAATTTAGTTAGGGAATTCCCTGAAACTATTAGCTAAGTCGACGTCCTACATTACAGATTCTAATAACGAAAAAATTTAAAAAGCACTAGATAGAGAGATAGAGGACTATACACTTAAAAAGGATTCCAGTTGATGGAAATACCATCACGCAGAAGGCATTAAGAATTTTTAAGCAGATAAAGGAACTTAAACCATCTACACCCTCTCAAACAAATCGTGTTAAGAGCTATTTATTTTCTACAAGTACAGAATGGTTAACATTTCTGATTTCTGCAAATGAACTCACTCCATAATATAACAATCAAAGTAGAAATTGCTTTTGGAGATGAGATGGTTGCGAGAGATTTACCGCCAAAACTTGCAAAAATAATTGCCGATGGGAGTCCAGATCAGGTCTTTAATGAAGACAAATCCCAAAAGAGTGATATTGTGCTCGAGTCACATTTTTATATTGTAGCTTAGCAATGCTTCCAGAGACCGTTTAAGTTATTTTTGATGTTTTCTTATACGAGTTTTAAAGTTCGGAATTGCTTTAATTTTATATTTATGTTACTTTTACTTTAAAAAATAAATTGTCTTTTGTTTTCGTGTAATACACTGTGCATTAAATGCATGAATGAATATTATATTTAAATTTTTTTTTGAGGGTTAAAGGATATGGAACCAATCCCCTTTTTTTCTATGTACTTCATGTCTTTTTTTACACGGTTTTTTCTGGAACGTATCTACCGTGTAAAAGCAGAATTAGGTGTATTTCCATTTAATATTACCTTTTTTGCGATCCCTTTGCTTTGGAATAATTAACTTCTTACTTATGTTGCCTACTTTTTGGGGCTAGGAGTTCTGTGGATTTATAAACTATAAAATCAATTGCATACTTTTAGAAGAAAACTGGCCTAAGGCATTGCGAAATGTCATTTTCATTGCTTACCTTTTGTGTAATACTGGCACAGAGAACAGATGAAGGTGTGGCTGCCATAAACCTACTAAAAATTTTAAAATATTTTAAGAAATTTATTAACTCTTCTTAACTTTTAGGAAGCTGTCGAAAAAAGTTAGGAGTTTTCGAAAAAAGCTATAAAAAAAAAAAAAAGGCAGATTAAAGAAATTATATGTAATAATTTGAGCGAATGAAGACCGAATTAATAAAGTCTCATAGTTTCTTAAAAATTAACTACGTTTATGCAAAAAAAAAATCATGATTTTTGCTCTTTCAAGTATGATGTGTTTTATAATTATGAAAAATACTTTTTCTATTGCCTCTATCTGTTTCGACAATCTGAGTGAATGCACTATGAGGATTATGTATACTTAGGTTGCTAAATAAATTTTTGGCCTAATAATGAAAACGCGAATATTTATGATCAAAAATGGTTTAATTGTTTTTCAAAGTATTCTCCAGCAAGATTTATACACTTTTGCATGCACTCAAACCAATTGTCGAAGCAATTAATTAATCGAATTAACAATAAATTACAAATTACAAATTTCCACTCCGAATGAGACACCTCCAAAACATGGTTTTTGAAATCTTCAACAGTATCTTCTGGCGACGAAAATTGTTGACCACGCATTTTTCCCTTGATGTGCGGGAAATAAAAAGAAGTCATTGGTTGCCAAGTCAGGGCTGTACGGCGGATGACCCATCAATTTGACGTTTTGGGCGGTCAAAAAGGCGCTGGTGTGAGCTGATGTGGGAGAGCTCGCATTGTCATGGTGCACAATGATCTGTCTTCTCTTGTTCGTTTTTCGAATTTCTCCAAAGACTTCAGGCAAACAAATTGTGGTGTACCACTCAGAATTGACCGTCGTACGTTGCTCAAGCGGAACAGTCGCCACATGACCAGTTTTACCGAAGAAACAGGCGACCATTTGCTTCGAAGTGCTTCTTCCACGAACGACTTTCGTTGGATTTGGCTCGTCTTCGAAGACCCACACGGTCGATTGCTGTTTTGTTTCGGGCTCATAAGCATAGACCTGTGACGATCTTATAGACGTCGTTTTGAAACACCGCGATTATATTTTTTCAAAATTTCTTTGCACCAATCCACACGAGCCTTTTTTTGAGCGATTGTCAAATTGTGCGGGATCCAACGAGAACAAACCTTTTTTACGCCCAGGTGTTCATACAATATCGAGTGTATGCTGGTAGAAGAAATGCCCAAGGATGCCTCTATCTCACGGTAAGTCACATGACGATCTTGCATTATCAGTTCAGGCACGGTATCTATGTTTTCTGGCACAACGACGGTTTTTGGACGACCTTTACGACCTTCGTCTTCGAGCGAGCGTCGCCCGCGATTTAATTCATTAAACCAATTTTTCACAGTAGTATAGGAAGGTGCTTCATCGCCATACAAAGATTTAAGATCATTGTTGCACTCTTGTCGTGATAATCCACGTCGAAAGTTGTGAAAAATGATTGCACGAAAATTTTGACGAGTTAATTCCATTTTTCTGCCGAGCTTAGTTTTTGATTAATCGTTAATCGATATTAAGAGTGGTCACACATGAAAGAGTTGTATGGAGCTTTTATCGATAAAAGTCCAAACTTTTTTTTGGGAAAATGCCAATTGGTTCTAAAATGGCTAGAAGTGACCTAGGCCAGAAACATAAATAGCATAAAAACTTGTTTTGCTTATTTTGTGCATACTTTTTTTATAAAAAGAGATTTAAAATGCAGATATTTATAAGATTTATGAAGTTAAGCAGGCAAGAGCTGAAATTTAATAAGCTTCCCACCGAATGACAGCGCTGCATTGCAGCTAAATGGATTTTGAAACGTGAAATTAGATCAAACTTGCGACGTGTTTGATTGAACGATTGAGCAAATTGCAGGGAAATTTCAATGGAATTATGTAGGGTAGCCCTTGGGGGGCGGGCGATGATGATGATGATGAAGATGTCGGTTTTGGGCGAGGCTAATCAAAGGTGTGGGCTGAGTGCGTGCAGCAAATTGGTTTCCCCCTTTGAAAATTAATTCAATGCTAATTATGGTCTGATATGAACACAAATAACGCTTCACCAGCAGCATCAATTAAACTGGCATAATGCATGTTTGAATTTCGATTTTCATCAATGTCACGAGTGTTTTTTTTTGTTTTGGAAACAAATTGCATTACATTTAGACTAATTATATTTGTTTAAATAAAATTATGCATTTTTTTAGTCAGTCAATGACCTCAAAGAAAGGCATTTAAAACTGGCCCAAAAGTGCCAAGCAAAGCATTTTTCATGCACACACACACACACGAGACTTGGGACTTTGGCCACAAAACAACAGACTGGACATAAACCAACACACATACGCATTAGGAAGGGGTGGAAGTCAAGTTGCATTTGAAATACACACAGGACGTGTTCAGATAAATTTTCTGCCAAGTATTAAAAAAAAAAAAAAGGAAAAAATAAGCCAAAAGACGACGACGCTGCACAAAAGTTGCAAGAGCAGACGCTATTCTCTCATTCTTTTGACTTTGAAACTTATGCGCCAGCCGTTAAGCTCAGCTCAGAGTGCATACACTATATGTGTGTGTGTGTGTGTGTGTCGCATAAGCTAACGGATGAAGAAGTTGTAAAATAAGCTGCTGCGAATTTCATACACATACATTCATAAAATGCACATAAATATTCTTGTCCGGCAAAAAAGAAAATAAGTAACGAAATACAGAATGCAGAATAACTGCTGCTCCTGCTCCTGCTGCTGCTGTTGTTCGTGTTGGTGGCAGAATGCAATTTTTGCTTACCGCCTGCAAGTATGCTGCAATATTTTTTACAAGCTTCCACCAAGAACTTCTTAGGTTTTTTTATTCGTAACATTTTTAAATTCAACCAAAAATTTATTTTTACAGCAAAGAAAATTTGACTTTTTTATTGATAGTATAACGACATGTACATGTGGCCAACATTGTTTCGCAGTGTAAAGAAGCTCTTTGGCTGAGGTTGATATCTTAGTCTGACCAAAATCTCTCTTTATAGAAAATAATTAAGATCTGGGACGCTGGGAAAGGGAACTTCATTGAAGATTAGCTTAGGCTGTATGTTGGTATGAGGCACGGGGTAGAGTAGAGAGTAGGTCGGCTCTTGTCCGCAGCAGATCGTCAAACAGGTCAGGGATGTACTTACGCGCTACTTGGGGGAAAGGAACCATAACTTTCCACTTTCGGTGGGAGGGGAAAGGACCAAAAATTGCTAAAAAGAGGGCGACGGATTGAGATCACGTACACCACAGGAAAGTGAGATGGAAGGAAAGATCATCTCGAAGGGTCTCGGAAACGATGGTATGATGCCACGTCCACCACAGAAGAGTGAGATAGAAGAAAAGATCGTCCCGAAGGGTCTCAGAAGCGACGGGATAAGGCCACGTCCATCTTCTAGAACTCTAGGGGACAGAGAAAAGTCGTGCTCACGACAACGGGATAAGGCCACGTCCGTCGCATTACGAGAAAATAGGGAAAGAGATGATACATGCCCCGTAATTGGCAGGATGCGACCTGCCAGCGTTCTAGAACGAACGGAATTGAATTTATACCGTTTTGTACTTAAAATTTCAGGTATAATTCATACTTGGTTGTACTTAAACTAAGTACGAATCAGTCTTAAGTTTCAAATTTTCCCAAAATGTTTTTAAAATGAGAACAAAATTCTTAAATCAAGTACGAAATACTTAAATCAAGAATTGGTTATATTCAAACGTTCTAGAACGAACGAAATAAAATGTTCTTAAAATGAGAACAAAATTCTTAAATCAAGTACCAAATACTTAAATCAAGAATTGGTTATATTCAAACGTTCTAGAACGAACGAAATAAAATGTTCTTAAAATGAGAACAAAATTCTTAAATCAAGTACGAAATACTTAAATCAAGAATTGGTTATATTCAAACGTTCTAGAACGAACGAAATAAAATGTTCTTAAAAGGAACAAAATTCTTAAATCAAGTACGAAATACTTAAATCAAGATGTTAATCAAACGTTCTAGAACGAACGAAATAAAATGTCAAAGAGAACAAAATCTAAATCAAGTCGAAATACTAAACAAGATTTCGTAGAAGAACGAAATAAAATTTATACCGTTTTTTATTCTAAGTAAAAAGTATGATTCTTAAATCAAGTACGAAATACTTAAATCAAGAATTGTTTGTACATAAACGTTCTAGAACGAACGAGATAAAATAGATACCCTTTTTTACTTAGAATATTAAGTATGATTTGTTCAATCTTATAAGAACGAATCGGGATTGCTTCAAGACCATTTCGTTCTAAGAATAAAGCTTAAAAAAAACCTTAAAATAGCCCAAAATGTACTTAATGGGCGCTTTCAGCAGAGACACTTGATTACTGATCAGTTTAAAAAAAAACTGGTCTTATTATATAGCATACTTTTCAGAGGCTTTTTGCACCATGAAAATATTATATTAAATACACTAGAAAAAGTAGGCTACGTAAATAAACAAGAATATTATCATTGATCAGGGTGCCAGTTATTATGCTGAAACGGTCTTAAAACAAGTATTTCGGAATTTAAAAAAAATGTATTTAAAACAAGTACTTTGTACTTGTATTAAGTATTTTCGTACTTGGCGTACTATTGACACCGTTTGTACTTAATTTAAGTACAAAGTTTTCGGTTTTTTTTCTGAAAGGATATGGAAATAAGTAAGGGCACTTACGAAAGCGTCCGTCGTGAGGTAAAGTATAGAAAGAATCAGTATAAATACCTTAAATGGGAGAGGAAAAGTCAGAAAAATGTATAGGCAAGCACCTTCGATTCTACCGACTACGATCTATATTACACATACGCCACACGCGTGGTTTTAAACTAAAGGTGCGCGCGAGTTACGAACTATTAAGGTTCCACTGGTTCCGCCCTACTTTTACGCTTTTCTCTTTTTGTGGACCTCTTATAAGTCGTCGTCAACAAAGTTGAAGTACCGGACTTAATAAAAACGTCGTTCATAATAAATTTCCTCGAAACGGTTACGGGGGTATCAACGGTGACATAACCGCGTGACTATTTTAAGGTGTCACGGTGTGTCACGACATGTCACGATGTGATTGTGATAAAACACAGACTTTCGTGCTCATGTATTCGTGATCCTTGCGTGATTCGTGCTTGTTATGATTCGTTAATGATCGTAAATATAAGTCATACAGTATTCACGAAATGTTTTTCTAATATATTTGATTAATAGTATTACTCCTAAAACTCATTAGCTTTTGATTTCGTGAGTCCGCTGCTCGTAGCTGCTCTATACAATATATAGAACTAAGGTCTCTCCACGCAAAAATTTGAATGTGATTGATCGTGCGTGATCATTCGTGACCCCTCCTTTAATCGTGCATGAATCGTGCCTGACGCAAAACGCTCTAAAAATTGTGTGCGTGAATCGTGCGTCAAGAGATTTTTATTAAACTTATTCAAGCCATGGTCCCGGCTTCCGCTGAGAAAGAGAGTGAGCTGGCCGCTTCTTAGCTTATTTAGCACTTTGGAATTATTAAGGGCCGTTTTCTCATCTTCATGGTTTTCAAATCTAGCTGATTTTAATGAAAATCCAAGTTGCCTACTTTTTAGGGCGCCTTAAAATATTTTACCACTTACCACATTTAAGCGCGCCCTTAAAGTAGGCAACAGAAATTTTCTCAAAAAGCACCTAGATTTGAAAACCATGAAGATGAGAAAACGGTCCTAAGTCACTTCTTGGCGTTTTGGGGATTTTGTGCTCTCTAACAAAAGCTGACTGATCTGGATAGTAAGACCAGATACTGTCCGATCGGAGGTTGCCACTTAGTCGCATAACGACAGATCGCATTTGAAATATAAATACTTAATCTTAATAAATAATACTTATTACAAATACAATTACAACTTGGTTCGTTAACACTAGATTACAGCCAAAAAAAAACCCATTTTATTCAAAAATGTCTAATAAGATCGGTTAAAAAACACAGAAGTTTTTTAAGAAGAATGCTTTTCAGCCAAACAACAGGCAACGGGAATTCTCTTTACAAGTGTTTAAAAAACTTAATCCTCCCCGTTCCGTAGGCTTCGTTTACAAAAATAACAAAAATACCATTTAAAATGTTTATTTTAATAATTAAAATTTACAGCTAGTCAAACTGACTGAGACGTGCTTCGTTTTAGAAATGTATAAATTAGTGCTGCCTATTTGAGGTCTGTAACTGTAAAAACCGCATGAAAGCCAAGACCAAATACTGTTTTCTTTCGTTCTCCCCCTCCCTCTCTCTTTCTGTCTAGCGCGCGCAAATGACCCAAACATTTTTATAACTTAATTAAACACTGATTTTCCCCTCACATTTTATGGACATTTTCACAGCCAAAATAACAAAGAGAAAACCAAACGACAGTGGCACGTCCACCCATTTTGGGATTGGAGGACACCGAAAATGAAGTTCTATTCGATTTGTTTTATTGTCCATCGCTTGCGGTTGGCTCCGGTTGGTCTGTGGTCAGCTGCCAACTGGGGACGGGAGACTGGAGACTGGGGAGTAGTATTAGTTATATCTGCTGTGTGGGCTATTTTTCTTCTTGGTTTTTTTTTTTTTTTTTTTTTTGGTTCAATAGTTCTTGTTAGTTCATTTCGGCTTCAAAATTAAAGCCTGTTGTACCAACTAATCAGTTTAATTGCTTTCAGCAAACCAAAATAAAGTCATTAAAATGCAATTAAAAATTGCGGCCTGAGTCTTTGTGCTAAGTTATTAAGTATTACGTGTTTAAAGAATTTCTTTAGCTTAATTTAATTAATTTTTGCCCAGACAGCAGGGGGATGGACGGCGGTCGACGGTTGTTGTTAATGTCGGATTCATGTTTTTGACTTAAAGTAATGAGCTTGTCCTTAGATTGTGTCTGAAGCTTAAGAGGCTACTTAAATTTAAGGGGAAGTTATCGAATGATTAGTGGTTATGCTGAAAGAAGCAAAAATATTTTCTTATAATTAAGCTCAACATTTACTTTATGAAGCAAACTTCATAAAGTTTTCTTCTAATACGTTTATACACAAATAAAAAATCATGATGTTTGCCCTTCTAAGTATGCTATGTTTTTGAATAAGAATAATTATGGAATTTATATTCATTTTTTAGTAGCCTTAAAACTAATTATTTTTGTATACCTTTAACTGGTCCGATAAAAAATAATATTTGCATACTTTGAGGCGGAAAAATCATGATTTTTTAAAAAGCATTAACGTAGTATTTGTAGGAAAAAGATTTGAATGTTTTTCAATACATTTCGTTTAATCGATCAGAATGAATTTCCCTAAATATTGCGCCTACTAAAAAAACTTCAAGAAGTTTGCTTCTTCATATTTATCCCGTCTTAGTCTGTATGTTTTAAAAATGACAACAATATAAAATATACACCCAGAAAAAATTAGTTTTACGGGCCGTTTTCTCATCTTCATGTTTTTTTAATCTAGGTGGATATTAAGAAAATGTAAGTATGTTGCCTACTTTTAGAATATTATTGCTTGCGTCTACAATGACCAGCGTATGATTTTAAAAGCGACCTAAAAGTAGACAACATAAATTTTTTTAGTATCCACCTAGATTTCCAAATCATGAAAAAAAAAAACACAAAAAAAAAAAAAAAAACCCTTCTTTTCCTCTCTAAAAATTAAAATAAGTATTTTTTTTAATACCATTGGGTTTAAGCAAAGAAAGTTTTTATTGAGACCGGACGTTCCATCTTTTAAAAAGCATCCGGTCTTGTTTTGGTAAGAAAATTTCCAATTTCAAAATAATTTTAAAATCGATTTTTCTCAGTTTAATCGGATGTTATACTTTTTGAGATCGGTGGGGTATAATATAAAAATTTGAATGTACAAACAAACATTACTATTATCAAATAAAACGATAAATATTTTAAAAATACATAAAATCATTTAAATTTAAACAAATATAAAAAATTTCATAAATATTTACGAAAAGTTATGGGATTCCAAAAAAATAAATGAAAAGCTAGTATATATCTACTTTCGAGTCCACTAATTGTAAAATTTTTGAAATACATATAAGAATATACCTAGGTGTTCCACAAATCATTCCGACCCAAAATCAACCCAATTACCATACGATTTGGTTCTTTGGATTGGATTTATTACTATTTTTAATTAAATAAGTTACATTGACAGAAAATTATTCTTATATGCTAATGGTTCAGATTTGGAAAATGCGAAAATTGCTTAGTTGGAAATTGTGGTGCGCTTCTAATTGACTTAAAATCATGCGGCAGATTGTTCCAAAGACGAACAGTATATCGGCATTTCCATTATGTCGAACGGGACCTTCGAATACTTTTTGAAGTAAAAAAAAAAAAACGTATTTTTGTTTTGACAAAAGTCTTTTCTTATAGCTCTTATTTGGTCCTTTAATTGGTGCTAAGGTTGATTTTGGGCAATTTTTACTTTTCAAGATAATTACAAAAAACCCAAGCAAATGCACGGGACAAAAACAGAATTGGTTTTCGCGACCAATAATTGACAAGCCGATTTTAGCAAATCCTGAGGCAATATTGCAATCTTTATAATTTTAGAATGTTGTACATTGATGACACTTAAAAACGGTTTTGATTTTCCCCTTAAAAAACTTATATTTTTTCTAAAATTCAATTTTAAGCACTTTCGCATGGGACATGTCGCATGGGACATTTTTTTCCATCATAATAATTATGTTATTTCTGTTAGGCTTTTGAGGAAATACTATATAAATAAGCGTAGTAAAAATGTTTTTAAGTCAACAGAAGATTTCAATGTATTGATTTTTACATAATTACAAAAAACAACATATTTTAAATAAATATTGGACGGTACTTCAATTTTTCTCACCATCGTATGCAGCTCTCTTAATTTTTTTTGCCGCCGTTTTTGCTCATTCAAATATTAAAAATAAAAACGTAAGATTTTCAAAAAAAAAAATATCATTCATTTAATATGTCGCACGGGACCAACTTTTTAAAGTACCCAAGATCACAAATCTTCTCATATTTCAGCATGTTTTTTTATTCGAATTTCATTAAAAATCTCTATTTGTACTCAATATTGGATAAGCCTTTTGCATGTACTTTCGACGCACAGATAACAAACGTTGTTTTTCAATGTCGCACGGGACATAAAAATATGCGATGATGCAAATAATAAAATGACGTTTTTTTAGCAATTGCAGAAATAGACTACTCTTATGACGGGTGGCCGTTTTTCTTGTCGCCGAGGGTTGCCTTGTCCGTCTGTCCGTCTGTCCGTTGCGGGGATCTCGGTGGTGGGGGGTTTGAAGTGTTGGACTTGTTTCTTCTCTGCGGCGGCGTTTAGTTTTGTTTTTGCCACGCCCCCTGCCTCCCCCCAAATTAAAAAAAACTGAATATCTTCACTTTGGAGTTAGGTTGTTCGGCCTTTTAACGTATTCTACTCTCATTTCTTTCCACGCGTCGCGTGGGGGGGTGCTCGCGCTTTCGTCCCTCCTTCTTTCAATAGTATTTGTGTAGTGGCAGCCGGTTGGGGGGCGGTGCTTGGGGCCTGCGGTCGTCGGTTGGCGTGTGTTGATTGTTTTGTTAATAGTTTACAAATTTTATATTTTACGGACGTAAGTTTGTTTTCACCCTATGGAAAGATTTTGAAGACCACGCCAGACTTAAAAACCATAAATGCAGTGAAATATAAATGAAGAGTGACATTTAAGAACTTTTATCAAAACAAAAGTGCAAGGGAAATATTAAAATTAGAAAAGTTGCTCTACCGCGACTTTGCTTTTGAATATTTCGAAGTAGTTATATATCAATGTAAAATTGGTTTATGTTAGTAAAATTTTATTGCTTTCCTAGGCAAATATGATAAAGCTAAGGGTTTTAAAAACTTCAAAAATTTTGGTGGGAATGCCCATATATATACAAAATTTTTTTGGATATTGATAGGCTATAGAGCCCGATTCGAAAATGTTTGTCTTTAAATATCAAACGAACGTTTTTGAAGCCTTGTTGAAAGTATTAGTTTTTAAATATCAAACGATTGCTTTAAAATCTCACTTAAAAATGAAGGTACTACAAAAACAATTAAATGAAAACTAAAAATAGTAAAACTAAAATAATCATTTTAGTAACCTAAAAAAAATATTTCTTTTTAAAAACAACAAGAAATTAATTTAGGTGCAAAATTTGGGTTCAAAAGTTTTTAAAAGTTAAAACGTCTCCAGACAATGTTATTAGTAGGCTAGAGTAATCAAGTTTTTGTCATAGAAGTGGTTTTATGTAAAAATATTAAAATGGTCTTATTAAATCTATCCAACTATCTGACTTTTCTGGTAGTAACTAGAAGTAATATTTAAACGTTTACAATCTTGCAATTATTAGTTAAAAGAAACATTATGTTTATACTTACTTGCTGCCTCACTCCATAGAAAAGTCCAGTTGTGAGGTAAGACTTAGCAACAGTATTAAAAGTCGAAGAGAAATGTGTTAAAAGTGCTGCGTCAATTTTAGTAACCTGAGGGATCCATACGATTTACCAACAGCCTTATTTATAAGGTCGCTTCAAGAAGTCACGCTTCCAGTATTTCCAGACTACTAACAAATTTAAGCAATCTAGTTCCCATAGCTCTTTCCGTGTATTACTTCTGACACCAGTATATTAAAATACTTGTTTTTTGATTAATTCTGGTTACAATTTTTATTTCAGATGGTTCGCTGGCCACTTTCAGTATGACCATCACATGCTCTGCCATAAAATATCAACTAATTACAATGATAGGAGCGGGAGGTTCTTGAAACAGTATTGTATAGAAATGCAGCTCTTATAAGTGGATAAACTATAAGCGGTTTATAATAATGAACAGCATACCTTGATGACCTCGAGTCGGTTAAACTGGCCAAGTATATAAATTAACTTGCTGCTGCGTTTCATATTGGCTTTAAAAGTCGCATTTCAGCATTATACGATTTCTTTTGATTGTGCAGGTGCAAGCGTGCACGTAAATTAAAGTAAATTGATATCTTGATTAAATAAATGCATTTATATTCAATTGGCCTTTTAATCAATGAAGCGTTAAATGTATGTACGTCTTTTGTGGGCGCTGCTCTATCATCAATATTGAAAAGTGCAGTTGTTTTTTTTTTATTCTTTGTTTGGTGTATTGCAGCTCAACTGCATCGCAGAGGCAAGTGCACAATGTGAATGGCAAAATGCCGGAAACCTGAAAGCCGAAATAAAAATAAAAAAAAAGGGGGAAAATCGAAAAAGCAAACATTTCACCCAGAAAAGTACGAGGAGAGTGTTTGGGAATGCTCTATAAGGGCCAGGAGTTTGTATATTATATAAACTGTAAAAAAATATTAAATAAAAATTGTAATTAAATTTACTTAAATTGTGTACTATATTCAAAAGAAACAAGTAAAATCTTAAGCCTGAAAAAATAAATATTTTGCTAAGTTTCATTCAACAGTTTAACACGCATTTTTCGATTTTTCGAAAATTTGAATCGCTCGGGAACTAAACTTTCGCTCACAATTTTTTTTCCAACCAGAGGGGTAAATTTTCCAGAAATTTGGTATGCAGTCTTTGTTGATTTTATATACAGTTTTTTTAACCTTGAACCGGTTGATCAGCAAACAAAAAGTTGCATACTATAGTTTTCTGTGAGTTTTCCACATTTCCCGGGAGAATTTTCGAAAACTTCGTTTTATTTACTTATTTATTAAAAAGTCGACAAAAAATTATTGTCAACAATATATAAACACGTTATAAAACTAGAGTTGTGCCGATTTTCATGAACTAGTTCGAATGAACTATTCATTTAAATGAACTAGGTCACTGTGTTTGAACTATAGTTCATTTTTTGAACCCATAAAATGAAAAATAACTAGAAAGTGAATAGTTTATCAACAAATGAACTAATGAACTAGGTCATTGAAATGAACTAAATTCTCCAACTCTTTATAAAACGACTTAATGGACTTAGTCTTAATCGGTAATAATTAGATTAGAAATTTGAATACTTCCAAAGCCTGTTCGACGCATGAGACATGACAACCTTATTTTGTATTGTTTTCATTGTGAATAGCTTGTCATTTGACATTCATAACAACAATGTGAACCCAGCCTAATTCTTTATAAATAAATTTCTTAAATATTTTTTATAGTGCAAACATAATTCGTTGCATCCACAAAGTCCGTGGCTTTTATAGCATTTCGGGGAGTTTTTTTTTTTTTTTTCTTCAGCTGTTTCGGCTCCATTTTCTATTATTGTTTTCTTTATTTGTATTACAGTACGTGTTTTGCACCTAAGGCACATTGTACCGAGCATTCGGGTTTGTTGATGTTTACATATTGTATGCCATTTTGGAGCAGCTGCGTCCGGCATTCTAAAAAGGGGGCGGCGCACACCAAGAAACTTGGCAACATAATGTGTATATTTTTATTATTATATTTCCAGTGTTAGTCGAAAAATAAAAAAAAAAAATATATATATAAAACCAAGAGCACACAAGCACATCAAGTCTGCTGCCTACCAAATCAAGAGTCAATTTTCATTAAAATAATGACACAGTTTGCCCAGAAATTGGGTACTGTATCCCACTCCGTCCCATTTTGTGTGGTTAACCGCAGAGCTTTGCTTATCATCAGAAAGCTGCACACACACATATGCCATCATGTCCTGCGGCTATGCTGGTTACGTACCCATTTCTCACTATAACAGCCTGTGCCTGCTTATGTATGCGTGTAATTGAGTTTGTGTGATTGTTGTAATCGGCACATACAGATAGAGAGGTCAAACTCCTTTTTTTTAGAGATGGTCAAAATATTCCATTGCTATTTATTATTGTGTAGAAATTATCTAAAAAGAGGCTCAAGAAATCAATGAAGCTTGATGCTGCCGTTGATCTGTGTTTAAAAAGAAGGATTAAAAACATGTGGCAACGCCAAAATGCCTAGTAAGGTTTGCCATTTCACCATAAATAGACTAACAAACGAACAGCGCTTGCAAATAATTTAATTTTATTTTCAAAATTCGTGCTCTTTGAGAAATGTGTGTTCGAAAATTACGTCCATTTTATGGTTGTCATAATCGATCCTCCGAATTTCGCACTAGTTTCATTTTTTTGGACATTAAACCATTAACCCATGTACGGAGAAAGCGTACCGTGCTAAATATGGCTGCAGTATCTATGAAGATTGTAATATGTCAATTTGGGCTTGTGTTATTCGACCTTCTGGAAAATTTTATGTAAAGACCTCGATATGAAACCATACAAAATACAGCTGGTGCAAGAACTGAAGCCGGATGACCTTCCATAACGTCGTTTGTTGTGTGAATGTGCCTTAGGAAAGTTTACTCAAAATCCACTTTCTTATTGAAAAATTTTCTTCAACTCAATGAAGATGACTGAAGAGCAGTCAGAGGCAGTTCAAGAGCTGCCAATGCCCCCAGAGAAATTGCACTGTTTGGGACGGTTTGTAGGCCAGCGGCATCATTGGACCGTAATTTTTCAATCAATGGAAGCAGGGTTAACTTGAGTTTCAAGACCAGCTAAACTTCTGTAAAATTTTATGTAGAGACAAGCTCGAATATTGAAAAAACAACCTAAGGTTCGGAAAGACCATACTGTTCCAAGTGCAACATTTAATGGAATAAAATACTTTAAAAAGAAAATTCGGCAGACATTCAGCTATCAGCCAAAAAATATTTCATTCACTTATTGCAAATTTTCTGTTTTTATACCCAACCGTTACCATTATCCAACGTTGACCTTTCCATTTTAACGAACGAACTCGGAGAAAAAACTGTTTTCGTATTAAAACTAGAATTTCAATGTTGTTTAGTAATAACCAGGGAATAATACCGTTACCAAAACCGGAATCGTTAACCGAAAGAAACCGTGCCAAGCCAACTTACCGATTTTAAAAATTTTTGGGAACCGAAAACCGTTAACCCTTATAATAGGAACTGAAATGGTAATTAAAATTTTTCGTTCAAAAGAAGACGAATTTGTTTCTTGAGTTTAAATCAAATTTCGTTCACAATTTTAGGAACATTATTTTCTATTTTAACGAAAGTTTTCGTTTAAAACGTTTTTCTGAGAAAAATGTAATGTAAAAAAAAACAAAACAAATAACAGGGACATTTGGAGGTTTTCAACTGTTTTAGAGCGTTTTAGAGGTGATGCACCCTTATAAGTATTTTACCAGAGTAGTTTGAAAATGGGCTGTAAAAGATGAAAACCTAGTCTTATAATATGGGTTCAAATCTATCCAAATGGCAAAGATCACTATTTATGACAGAAATGCAGTGGATTTATGGACCGATAATTTTCGAATTATAAATAAAAAAATTTTTCTGCTTATTTAGAAAGATTTGATATAAGATTAGTCTGTCACAGAAACTAACAAACATAAGAACCGGTATACCAAATAACTGAAAAACCGAGATTCTAATCTTTGACCGAAATTCTCATTTCGGTACGTACCAAAACCGAAATTCATTTCAGGTTTAATCCTAGTTTTAAAAAAAAATTCTAGATAATTTTCTAAGAAATAATTTTTGTAGAATCAGAAATATAGAGTAAAAAATTCGGCAAACATGAATTGGGAATATCAAAAGGATACAACTTTTAAAACACTAAAATTCGACAACAAAGAAGAAAACAAAAACTAGGAAACCAAACATTTTAAAAACAGTTTTGGAGAAAGACATGGATTTTTTTCAAATGAAAAATATACAAAAATTGCAATTCAATTTGGTAAGAATTTAAATAATTTTTAAGGAGATGCGAATACTGATTTTGTTCTATTTTTAGATACGGTGGTATTTATCTTTAAATAAAGAAAATAAGAATATTTTTTTTAAAAATGTGTTGAGCTTGCAATATAAATTTTCCTAAACATTTGTAAATCCTCTATTTAGAAATTATCTATTTTTTTTTTGTTCCTTTCCTAATTTAAAATTTTTAATTTTAGTTGTCCTAAATTTAAAGGTTCCAGGTTTTTTTAATTTTTCTCAATTTTTGATTTCCTAAATTTTTAAAGAAGAGTAATTTTGGAAAATATACAAGAAATTTTCTGAGTTTTCTTTAGTTGAACATACGAGTTCTCAATATTAACTATATTTCCTAATTATTAGTTTCTAGAATTTTTGGTTCACTTTTTTTAATAAAATCCAGTTAACTCGTATTAGGAACCGAACCATATTTGGACATCGGATACACAAGGTTATGATCTAAAAAAGAAGTTGTCACAGTTTAACCTAAAAACAAGTAATAAAAAAAAAAAAAACTAAATAAAACCAAAACAAAAAAAAAATAAATTAAAATAAAATATATAAGGAAGATTTAAAAAAGAGTTATACTTTAATTAAAATTAAAAACTGGTGTTAATTCTTAAAGTATAGATTTACCACGACAAAAAAAACTAAAAACCTAAAAAAAAAATTAAATTATTACAATTTTCACTCGAGCTTACCAGAGATGCTCTTTCAGAATAAAAACATTGTTGTTGACATTTTCCGTTAGATGTCGTGTAACCAACTTGATGATATTTTTCGTTCTCCTCTGTCCATTCGAACACGTTGAATGTTGATGATGCATTGAGGCGTTCACTGGGCATTGAATAATTTATTTTGGTGGTCAACAGAGGCAAGCGCAGGTCAGCGAGGACGGAAGGGACACTGAATGGTGTCTGGTTTAGTTGGAAAAGGATGGTCAGTCAATGGTAGTTTATCGCGTTTGCCTGTTGTCGATCCTGTGTGTGCACCACCATGTAAGTTATTAAATAGATTACAGTTTCGGGTTGGCAAATGTGCATAAACATTGTTCCATGGACAGATGTTGAAATATCTCGCAAAACAATGGCGACCGTGTGTCCAGGTATCAAGTCCATCAACATGCATGATGAATTCATGGAATTGTGTCAACTTTGTGTCCCGGTTTGCCATACAGAACAAGAACATACAGCAAGTTTTTATATATATTTTTTATCGAATCCAAGACAAAATGCGTTGCATCATAAGTCAAACGCAGATTCCACACTTTGCCACGCACAGTTGCACCTTGGAGATTCAGCTTATGCCATACAATTTGTGTGTGCCACCAACAATAATAATAAAAATAAATCCCCTCTAGACAGTTTTCAAAATGGTTTCTTAATACAGTCAGTTGAACACTTTCGCATTGAGCCGGAAATGTGCAAGGAAATGCAATCGAATGCACAAGCTAAGTAGCAAAAAGCCACTGACCTGATAAAGCACACAACAAAGTATAAAAAAAATAACAAAAATAAAAAAAATATATGTATCACATGCTGGATGTGGCACTTACTTAACGACTTGCTTTATGATATTGTCAATGACTGCAATTGCTCGCCCGCTGTCCGATAAGTGTGAAATTGATAATCCTAGGTAACAATTTATAAACGAGAATCATTAAGGAGTTTATGTATAAGATGGAATGAATTCACAATTAATGCTTCAACATTTTTAATTTAAGCAAACATTAAGTATATAAAGTAGTCTTTTATTCACAATTATTGTACATATTTAGTAGCTTTATAAACTATTTGCAAATTTTCTAGTTGAAACAAGCAAGAGAGTTGCCGTCGCACAGTGGCACCATTTAAGTTTTGTCGTTGCAAAAATCATAACTTTTGAACCAAATGAGATAATTGAATTATTTAAATGTCAAATGATAGATAATTGTTAAACCTATAAAACCTAAGTTTTAAAGGGGTACTACGCCTATTAGATGCTTACCTATGGTTAATCAAAGTCAAAATTTGTGGAAAAATCAATATTTTGGTAACAAAAAATTATTTTTATCAATTTTTGTTTATTTATTACTATTATTAAAATTTTTTTTTTTTAATTTTTTATAAGATTTTTTCAAAATAATTTTTACTATTCATACGACATATTTTTATAAATTTTTATATATTTTTTGTTTATTTTTTATTTATTAATTACTTATAATACAAAAAAAAAGGATTATTTTTTTCGAATTTTTTTGTTAAATTTTTATAAGATTATTCCAAAAAAATGTTACTATTCATACGACAACGTATTTCTAATAGATTAATCATTTTTAAACTAAAACTAGTGGACTCTAATTTTTTCGTGACTTCACATGACGCAGAGATGAAAAAAGTGGATCGGAAGATAGCCATGTCTTTTTACCCATTTTCCTCTAATAATCACAGAGGCGGCGACGGGCAGCTGAAACTTTTTGAAATAGGTTAAGGAATCGCAACCAGGCGGCCTTCAGGCAAAATTCTGTTCCTGTTCTGCGCCCTGATTCCAAAGTGGTCTCGGTTTTTCCATCAGCTCTTGTTTGCGAGACGGAAAACCATTTTGCTGTTTTTTTAGATTATGGAAAATTAGGGGGTCACCAAGCACAAATTTGTAGGTTTATAAGTTTTATCGATACTACATATCAATGCGCCATAAAAACGCCGCATACGAAAGTGACTAAAAGGCCATTCCTCAAAAAGTGGTCATTTTGTTGCCCTGTGTAATCAAAGAACATATTTTCAAAATATGGCAAAAGTAGAAAAATCATGCATTTTTTTATTATTCCATCAAAGTTGAAAAATAGTGAAAAATTTACTGTTGGTAAATAGCGATTTACTTAAAAGAAACGCAAAGCAAACAGTAAATATATTTTTATATAATACACTTAATAAGTCAATCAATAGAAACAAATTTATGACTTCTGACCTAGTTTTCGAGATACTCTACCTGAAAGCGGAGTAAAATACCTAAAAATTTGGTAAAATCGATTAACTTTGACGGGTTGTAAATTCTAAAATAAAAATCGCATTGTATTAATGGTTGCATATTTGAAATCGTTGAAGAATTTTCGGTAAAATGGGTTCATTCAAAATTTCTTAGGCGCACTTGAAATTTTTGATTTTTGTTCATTTGTACCCTGTAGCTTTCTTTTTGTGTGTTTTTATACGCATATAAACACATTCCACGTTGCCGACGCTGGCGCCCCGCCTTCTTAAACTTCTGTATTTAAAACGATCTTGTTGACATTTCAGATTAATTGGATATTTGGCCTAAGTTAATGTGTTTTAAGTCACAAGGCTATAAGTTATAACTTCTAACAATTAAATTACGGCTATGACAGTTTTTTGCGGTTTTGGTGGTGAAATCTGAAACATACTTGATCTGCATATGGTTAACACCTACCTACATCCGAAAGTACGTGGCTCAAACTCTTATAGTTTCTGAGATAGAAGCTTTCATACAGAACAATAAACAGAGGGACATACAAACGGACATACTGAAGGACACTCATGCGGACATGGATATATTAACTCGGCTATATATATATATACTTATATATATATATATACGTCAGTCTGTTACAAACATTTTGTAAATATATTGTTCCTGTTCCTATCGAATGAGGAACCGACTTTTTGTTTCGTTGGATGATCTGAGGCTTAGAACCGTGGATCAGCTTGACCAAAAAACCGTAATATGAACCGAACCGGTGGTTTAAACCTCCATAAACCATTGAACCGAACCAGACTCAATTCTCGAGCGATTTGCATCCCTGCATTATACCCAGTTTTATGGGTGCAGTGTATAACAAGTAAGAAAGTCGGTCAAGCCCAACTGTAATATACTCTGTAGCTGTAAAAGTTTGTATATAACTAATAACTTATAAGTGTGGGCTGACAAAGACTGTGTAAGTGATGGTTTTTACTCAGCTGTCGGTTATCTGATCAAAAAAACGGTGTATGGAGGACCGATCTAGAAGGTTCAAACAATCCATCTTCAAAGATGTGGAAGATATGAGGGTTTTTTAAAAAATTGCGGGGATGGCAATGATGTATGGTGGATCGATAAGGAATGATGATTAAAATATATGTCTTAAAGCTTCTAACAATCTATCTTTAAAATTGTGGAAGATATGACGTTTTATTTTCCTCATTGACTAACTGACTAACTCATTCATTGGCCATCTACGCAGAGCCTAAACGGTAAGAGATAGAAAGCTAAAACTTGCACCAAAGATTTTTTTATAAGTTGATAGTGCACACTAAGCGCTTCGAAAAGTTCCACCCCAATGGGTGAAAACTCCCGGAAAATCTTGTATAGGGAAAATTTTGTTTTTCATCCCATTGAATTCAATTTCGGTTTATAAGTAAAGTCAACGAAATAATTGGACAAGTGTTTTCACGAATTCGGTAAATCCGCCCACAAGGAAAAGGACCGGAAAATTCTTAATGAAAAATATATTTTTCATCCGATTGACTTTAAACTCGGTTTGTAAGAATAGTATGCAAAATAATTAGCATTTGATTTCCCGATGTTGGAAAATCCACCCACAGAGAGGGAAATACCCGAAAAATGCTAAAATATTGGAGTTCCTATTTTTCATCCGAAAAAATTCTGACTTGAAATTTGATTTGTATAAATAATTAGACACGTGATTCTTCAGGGTAGAAAAATGACCGGAAAATTCTATATGAAAAAAACTATTTTCGCCCCATTGACTTAAAACTCGGTTTGTAAGAAAGAAGCAAAATAATTAGATAGGTAATTTTCCGATGTTGGAAAAATCGCCTCTAGCGTGAGGAAATGCCCGGAAAAAATTATTTTTCTCGGAAAATAATAATATTATTTTTCGGTGTAGGAATTTCCGTCCCCAGGGTAGGAAAAATGGGGGCGTGGTTTGGTTTAGGGCCCATCGTTAACTGGGAACCGATCTGAATGAATGAAAAATAATTTTTCTTATTTTGGAAAATTCACCATCAAGGTCGGAAAAAG
Organism: Lordiphosa mommai; assembly: GCA_018904225.1. Classification (NCBI taxonomy): domain Eukaryota; kingdom Metazoa; phylum Arthropoda; class Insecta; order Diptera; family Drosophilidae; genus Lordiphosa; species Lordiphosa mommai. The sequence goes on along the minus strand of JAEIFT010000427.1, from coordinate 4,295 downwards.
GTAAGTAAGGAGTAAAAAAAAAAACTAGCCCATTAGTCAGTCTAAAATTTTTTTAATTAAATTTTTTCTATCAATCAAAAGAAGATCAATTTAATAACCTAACCTAAAGGCTGGCAAGCACTGAAATTGTCACGTGTCTGTTTGTAAATAATATTGATTATTTTTGGACATAATGTTTGTTTACAAAACAATTGCAGCCCATCAACAGTTCACGCTCCATTGCCGAAGGGGTCAAGTTTAAAATCCAAGCGCCTTCTAATTAAAGATGCCAATGAATGGGAATGATGGTAATGCATCACTGATCAACGCCAAATATCCCATTACTTTTCACATAAAAGACGCATCTCGATGTGGCGGCTGGCTTAGTTATCGCAAAATGTCTTTCAATGTCAGCACGAAAATTGAGTTTCCCTTTGCCGAGCTGGCCGATGAGCGCACACAAAGTTGGCCACTGGTGGCATCGCCTTGGTATGTTGCCGCATTGCTGGCCACATATTTACTGATGGTGCGCTATGCGCCTAAATGGACGGCCAGGTGGGTAGTTGTTGGCCCCCTCCCCCCCACCCACTCATTCAATTCAATGCAGGCACAAACCCTTACAGATGCGTGCCCCATTGTTCGGCTACAGTCTGTCCATGGCCCTGCTGAATGCCCACATTTGCCTAGAGCTTTTAACGTCATCGCGAGCGCTGAACTACAGTCTCACCTGTCAGCCATGCCGGGTGAGCTATCACCCACATGAAATGCGTGTAAGTTGGAATGGGGAAGTGAACTCGTACTGAAATAGGACTAAGAAATCTTTAATGCAGATTGCGGCTGCTTTTTGGTGGTTCTATATCTCCAAACTGCTTGAATTTACGGACACGGTATTTTTCATACTCCGTCACAAGTGGTCACAGTTGAGTTTCCTGCATGTCTATCATCATAGCACCATGTTCGCCTTATGCTGGATCATTGTCAAGTGGATACCAACGGGCTCAAGTGAGTTTTATTTCTTATTACGGTGTAGTTTAGATGAAGTTGGTATTTTCTTTCGTTTTAGCATTTTTACCCGCCGCCTTGAACTCCTTCGTGCACATTATCATGTATGGCTATTATGCTCTCAGTGCTTTGGGTCCACGGATTCACAAGTATTTGTGGTGGAAACGCTATTTGACGGCACTGCAATTAATACAATTCGCCATTGGCTTGGTCTGGGGCAGTCAGGCCATTATCCAAAGTTGCGAATACACTACCTGGGTCAGTTATGCCGGATGCAGTTATATGATAACGTTTCTGTATCTCTTTGGACGTTTTTATGTACAGAAATATTTTGGTATAGCAGCCAAATGCACTAGATATACGCAATAAAGTTTATCGTTAGATCAAATACTCTTAAGAAAGTTATACCATATTTTTGGCCAAATTGCGGGGGTGGTAACTCTACTATAGTTCATCTGATCGGGAAATGATGTATGGCGGATTGATAAGTAATGATGATTAAAGTAAATGTCTACAAGGTTCGAACAATCTATTTTCAAAATTGTGGGAGATATGAGGTCTTTTCCAAAATGCAGGGGTGGCAACTCTATTATCGTTCATCTGATCATTTAATGATGTATGGCGGATCGATAAGTAATGATGATTAAAATATATGTCTAGAAGGTTGAAATAATATATCTTCAAAATTGTAGGAAATATACGGTCTTTTCCAAATCACAGCGGTGGCAACTCTACTATCGTTCATCTGATCGGGAAATGATGTTTGGCGGATCGATTAGTAATGATAACTAAAATATATGTCTAGAAGGTTCGAACAATCTATCTTCAAAATTGTGGGAGATATGAGGTATTTCCAAATTGCGGGGGTGGCAACTCTACTATAGTTCATCTGATCGAGAAATGATGTATGGCGGATCGATAAGTAATGATGATTAAAATATATGTCTAGAAGGTTGAAATAATATATCTTCAAAATTGTGGGAAATACACGGTCTTTTCCAAATTGCAGCGGTGGCAACTCTACTATCGTTCATCTGATCGGGAAATGATGTTTGGCGGATCGATTAGTAATAATAACTAAAATATATGTCTAGAAGGTTCGAAGAATCTATCTTCAAAATTGTGGAAGATATGAGGTATTTTTAAATTGCGTGAATGGCAACTCTACTATTCATCTGATCGGGAAATGATGTATGGCGGATCGATAACTAATGATGATTAAAATATATGTCTAGAAGGTTCAAATAAACTATCTTCAAAATTGTGGGAAATACACGGTCTTTTCCAAATCGCGGGGGTGGCAACTCTATTATAGTTCATCTGATCGGGAAATGATGTTTAGCGGATCGAAAAATAATGATGATTAAAATACGTGTCTAAAGGGTTCGAACAATCTATCTTTTAAATTCTGGGAGATATGAGGTTTTTTCCAAGTTGCGGAGGTGGAAACTCTACTTTAGTTTATCTGATCGGGAAATGATGTATGGCGGATCGATAAGTAATGATAATTAAAATATGTGTCTAGAAGGTTCGAATAAACTATCTTTAAAATTGTGGGAGATATGAGGTATTTTACAAATTAAGGGGGTGGCAACTCTACTAACAATAGTAGGAAATTATGTATGACGGATCAATAAGTAGTAATGATTATAATATGTCTCTAGAAGGTTCGAATAAACTATCTTCAAAATTGTGAGATATGAGGTATTTTACAAATTGCGGGGGTGGCAACTCTACTATAGTTCATCTGATCGGAAAATATGTGTATGCCGGATCGATAAGTAATGGTAATTTATATATGTGTCTAGAAGGTTCGAACAATCTATTTTCAAAATTCTGGGGTGGCAACTCTACTATTGTTCGAATGATCGGGATATGATGTATGGCGGATCGATACCCTTGCAGAGAGTATATTAAAAAATTGTCACGATGTTTGTAACGCATAGAAGGAAGCATCTCCGACCCCATAAATTATATATATTCTTGATCAGCATGACGAACTGAGTCGATATAGCCATGTCCGTCTGTCCGTCCGTCTGTTTCTATGCTATCTGCTCCCTCAGTTTTAAAGCTATCTTGACCAAACTTCGCAAAAAGTCTTTAAATACACATAGGTTGCACATTTGTCGGAATCGGGTCGGATCGGATGACTATATCATAAAGCTGCCTTAGGAACGATCGGTCCAAAAACAAGTTCTAGTGAGAAAAACTTTTTTGTTTTCCATCGTAGCGTCACTAATCTTGGTATATGTTAGTTTTATATGCTTCCACATAATTCTAGAAAAATTTATCAAAATCGGATGACTATAGCATATAGCTGCCATATAAACGGTCTGTCCAAAAACTAGTTTTATTGATAAAACCTTTTTTGTTTTTCTTCGTATCGTCACCAATCGTTGTATATATTAGTTTTATATGCTTCCACACATTTCTGGAAAAATTTATCAAAATCGGATGACTTTAGCATATAGCTGCCATAGTAACGATCGGTCAAAAAACTAGTTCTAGTGAGAAAAACTTTTTTGTTTTTTATCGTAGCGTCACTAATCTTGGTATATGTTAGTTTTATATGCTTTCACATAATTTTTAAAAAATTTATCAAAATCGGATGACTTTAGCATATAGCTGCCATATAAACGGTCGGTCAAAAAACTAGTTCTAGTGGGAAAAACTTTTTTATTTTCCATCGTAGCGTCACTAATCTTGGTATATTTCAGTTTTATATGAGTTAACACAATTCTGGAAGATTTTATCAAAATCGGATGACTATAGAATATAGCTGCCATATAAACGGTCTGTCCAAAAACTAGTTTTATTGAAAAAACCTTTTTTGTTTTTCTTCGTATCGTCACCAATCGTTGTATATATTAGTTTTAAATGCTTCCACATAATTCTGGAAAAATTTATCAAAATCGGATGACTTTAGCATATAGCTGCCATAGGAACGATCGGTCAAAAAACTAGTTCTAGTGAGAAAAACTTTTTTGTTTTTCATCGTAGCGTCACTAATCTTGGTATATGTTAGTTTTATATGCTTACACATAATTCTGGAAAAATTTATCAAAATCGGATGACTATAGCATATAGCTGCCATAGGACCGATCGGTCGGAAAATGTGTTTTACTAAGAAAAGTTTTTTTTATGGTATCAAATTTGGATTATCAATGATTTAAAAATTTTAAATATCTGATATCTATATCCTATATATATTTTACCGGTTAAATCAGTTGGAGTAAAGTTTTTCAAAATTTATTAAAACTTCGGCACAGTCGAAGTTAGCTTTGCCTTCTCGTTATAATTTTGTAAACTAGATA